>OZ025877.1:4476741-4831741 GCA_964019415.1 Ianthella basta | reverse complement strand
CATGAAGTGGGAAGAAGGTGAGCAACCAGGCATTGCTTCACAGTCTGCTGCTCTTACTGCTGTGGAAACATGTGTTCAAACGGATTTGAATGCCAGTGACATTGAGCGCTTATGTCATCAAGGACAGGACATGCAGAGTATAAGGGAAAGGTTGCAATACCTTGTATTTGACATGGACTCTGCAGTTTCAGATGAATCCAGGCTGTCATTTTACACTGGATTGCCAGGCACAGTATTAGATGCACTTGCTCAGCTTGTGTGTCCTCATCTGATGCAGAAGAGTACCCTGGTTCCATTTCAGCAACTGATTCTGACCCTCATGAAGCTCAGGCTGGGACTATCACAGGCTGACCTGGGATACAGGTTTCAGATAAGCCAGTCTACGGTCTCCCGCATATTTTGTCACTGTGTTAATGTCATGTATGTAAGGTTGAGATTTCTTATCAAATGGCCAGAAAGGAGTGCTATTCGAAAAACAATGCCCATGGCATTTCGAAAGCATTGTCCAAAGTGCACAGTCATCATTGACTGCTTTGAAGTGTTTATTGAGCGACCATCGAATTTGTTGGCAAGGGCTCAGACCTACTCATCCTATAAGCATCACAATACGGCAAAATATCTGATTGGTGTTACACCACAGGGTACTGTGTGTTTCATTTCAAGTGGATGGGGTGGCAGAGCAAGTGACAAACATGTAACCGAGAGTAGTAGACTTCTGTCATTTCTATTACCAGGCGACACAATTCTGGCTGACAGAGGGTTTGACATTGCTGATTCTGTTGGATTGTGCATGGCTACCATCAAAATGCCTGCATTCACAAAAGGAAAGGCCCAACTCCGTGGGATTGAGGTGGAACAGACCAGACGGATTGCAAATGTGAGGATCCATGTGGAACGAGTTATTGGCAATCTCCGCCAGAAGTACTCGTTGCTCCAAGAAACCCAACCTATTCACTTCCTCATTGCTCCCACAGATGGTGAACCGCCACTACTGGACAAAATCACGACAGTGTGTTGTGCATTAGTGAACATGTCTAATTCAGTTGTTCCCTTTGATTAACATTTTTGTGACTTCCTTGCACGCAACATGACACACATACTCATGTCATTATTCTTTATGTTTACAGCTGCGTAAGTTTACAGCAGTCAATTAATGTTTCTGGCTAGTTACTACACTTTTCTTTTCTTTTTTGGTACATGCCTCCTACAGTCAGGGCAGTACCATGTGCGAGAGCGGGGTGGTGCCTTGATTTGTAGACATTCCAGGTGGAACCACTTGCCATGTGGACAATTCGCATTATCGCAAGCGACCATGATGCCATATTCAGGTCCATTACAGTAGCAAAAGCTGTCACTGTCCTCTGTGATGAACTGTGTTCCCTCCATTGATGGCATAGGCTCTGCAGAAGTAGTGCTAGCATCTAAAGTAGGCTGCTGTTCACTACTGTGTGATTTCTGCTGTGGAGGGCGAGAATAGAATTTCCCGAATAGTTCAGGAAGGATGGCAAGGGTAAAGAACGATTGACATTTCTCAAAACATTCAGTCTGGAACTCTTCTGATGGCCATATGCGTTCCACATGCAGATCTTCATTCGTCCACAATACAAAATCACAGAAATCCTTGTCAGTACACAGCAGCTGCCATTGGACCTACAGGAGGGGTTACGGATTGAACACGCAATGGCTGTAAATACTGAATAGACATGCATGCATGCAGTGCACCACAGCTGTATCATTACCACCCAAAAATGATTTAGATTTACCTGGTAATAGTACTGATGTGTCCTCTTTAGTTGGTACCCACTTGCAGCTGTCACCTCAAGGCAGAATTCTTATCTGCTGTAGAGTCTTCCAACAAGTCATCCTTATGACAATATGGGCACTGTAGAATGATACATTGTTGTGTATAAGTTAATTTATACCTGCATAAACCCTAAGCACAACCGATAAATTTAAGCTTAAACCTGAGTGCATACTTACCTTTACTTCCAAGACACCTTCTCCACAACAGGTGCAGTTGGTGACTCCATCAGGAGATGCCTTACAGAATGGATGCTCAGTGAGCAAGAAAAGGCCACATTCAGTTACGAAAAAGTCATCGTGGCTTTTCTGCTGCCTTTCACAGTATGCAGTGCGTGCTCTGGCTTCATGCTTACATCCCCAGGTGGTGGCAGCACTCTTGAATCTTGACAACTCAGGATAACAAATGGAGGTTATCAAACTGATTGACGGGGAAGACGGATCAGTGTGGCAAACAGCTCGAACCTTTGAGGCTGTGATGCGTCCACTGCGTAATTGAAACCAGAGTTTTGATTGTGCCTGTCCACGTGTCTTTTCTTCCACTGCAGTCACCTGAGACAAGGTGAGATTCTCCAGCTTGTACGTTGAGGCAACTTGTAAAAGTGTGGAGTAGGATTCGATCAAGAGGTCTGGGTTATACAGGTTAGCCAAAGGTGCTGGTAAATTTTCCTTCATGCTCACCGGTATGAACATCTCTGCAAATGGCTCCACTAATGAACATATAGCAGGCTTTGTTTTGCAGGTGCCCAAGGTTGAAATAAACCTACTCTGCTCATCTTCAGATGGAGGTGGTACAGATTGGCTACTCACAGCATCACATTCAGATCTTCTGTGTTGCTTACTGAACTTGATTTCAGAAATGCGAGCAGGGTGTGCTTTTTTCACCTCAGGTGGCATTACCCAGTAGGCCTTCTTATCGGTCACACTTAATGATTCTCTTGTGCGAACACCTGCCTCAATTGCCCACAGTAATGATGCTACATGGGAGCAAGTTTCACCCAAGCCAGCCATGCAGTTGCAGTGTGCTGTAATTATTTTACCTCCAGCTTCTGCAAGTACCCATGGGATAAGGGGCTTCTCATTCAGGCGCTGTGAATGGTTCACCTACGTATGTGCAATGTAGACAGCAATGTAGACAGTGTCTGGATCAAAATTCTGCACATATCTTCACAACTGAGCTGGTGTATAGCTCACCTTTGCCACCATTAACACAATGTCTCCAGAGCATCTTCTCACGAGCACTTCTCTAACCCAGCCAGCGAGGAATCTCTCATAACTGTCCATACTCTTGTAGTTTTCAAGATCTTCTTTCGTGTACGGACTCGGAGTGAACAAAAGATACAATCCTACATGAATGTAGGTAATGGCTGGCCAGCTGTCCACATCGTCCTGCCACTCTTCCGTGGGAATTGAGTACGGATCGTCGCCGCCGATGAACGCCAATTTTTCCAAGTACCTCTTCTTGTCTTCGACACTTTTTATTGACTCTTGATAGCTTGGAAGAAGACCACTCGCAGCCATTGTCTTAGGCATACAGTTCCCACTACCTGTGACGCCAACTAGCTCTAAGTTTACGGTCAAAACATACGCAAGTGCATACTGCTGTTGCGCGATTGTCCTCCAAGATGGCCGACCCTAAAATTCGATTGCGCAACTGCATAAGCTCTATAGGCATTCAGGCACGCAGGTTGGTCATAGCTAGCTAATATGGGAGGGCCTTACCCAGTCAAAGTAGAGCACGACTTTTGCTCACTCCCTTTCCATGTCATGCAAGTTCATCAAGCTTGAGTAGAAGCATGAACCCCGTGTATTTATTGCAGACTATTGCATATGACAGGTGTAATGGAGGGTGCAATACTATGAGTGCTGCTGAGCAGTATTCAACTGAGCTATTTAATACTGTAGGTACGTATAGAGGACTAATTATAAAGGGAATGAAATTTGTGGGAATGAAATTCTCAGTTCTCAGTGGTAGGTTCAACCAGTGCTGGGGGGTCTTCTGAATCCTGCCATTCTCCCTAGCCCACGGGAGAAGCCTACTTAAGGGAGATTTGGGCTGCAGTCGTCTGGTTGGGAGCTCATAGCTAGTCCTAAATAGATGTCACAAGTGTGATGTCTGATATGTGTGCATGTGGTCATGCAGTTGTATGTGGGGAGGGGCTAGCAATCCAGACTTGTATGATAGTGTCGGTATTACGTGTGCACAAACATATGAAAGACACTTACTTCATGGTAATGAACTGCTTCGCTGTCACATGTATATATACTGTATCAGTGTTGTATCTTAGTCCTTCTGCTAAGGGGCACGCGTACCGTAACTCTCAGTTTAATCAGCAACCAACCAACTCAATGAATAAACCAGGCATATATATAGGCAAGCAAGCAAATCAGAAACTGTCATCAACAATACACAATAACAGGTAGGTCAATCATGTTCAATCATAGACAAGACACAATAACATGTTCAAGGTTCGCTTCAATACACATCACTCCTTCCTCCTATTTCCATGAAGCTTGAAACTGGTCTGGCTCTCTGGTCACCCGGCTTGATCGTCGAGGTGGACCTTCCAACTCTGGCTGTGATGGAGATGATGGGAGCAGTGGTGGACGAGAAGGATTGTCAGGCAACGCCTCCGGGGTTGGCGTTGACTCTGATCTCTCCTGTGATGATGGCCAATCACAATCCTCCATGTAGCTCCGCTTCACCTGATCTACATGGCGATGGACAAGGCCTTGGCTTGTCTGAATCTCCAGATTCACATGCCCCCGGTAACCAACCACCTTCCCAGGCAGCCATTTTGGTCCGCTCCCCCAACTGCGAACCAGGACATTGTCTCCAATAACAAGTCTCGCTCTTCAGAATTGGCCAGGGTCTGAAATTGTTTAGCTTTCACTTTCTGGGCAATGTTGGGCTTTACCATGTCCAGATGTGTTCTCAGCTCTCTGGATTCGGGCAGTCGCCATGGATGACAACTGCCGAGAACTGTGGAAGATGCCTTCCAGTGGCTTGTGGTCTGATATGACAGTGAATCGTCTGCCATAGAGGAACTGGTGGAATCTCTTCACTCCATACACCAGCGCCAGGCCTTCTCTCTCCAACTGTGAATAGTTCCTTTCTGCTGGTGCCAATGTGCAGCTTGCGAAAGCAATTGGTCTGTGCTGTGTTCCGTCTTCTGATGGATGCGAGAGGACTGCGCCAATCCCATACGGAGATGCATCACAGGCCAAGACAAGTTCTTTCCCAGGATCATAATGCGCCAGTACTGTCGTTGATGTGAGTGCACTCTTGGCCTTCTCAAATGCTGCCCTCTGAGCATCTCCCCATCTCCAAGTCTTGCCCTTTTGCAAGAGCAAATAGAGAGGGGACAGCATACTGGCCAAATTCGGAATGAACTTTGTGTAGTAGGCAATCATGCCCAGGAATGACCTCAACTGGCTGGCATTGGTTGGGTCTGGTGCCTCTCGAATGGCACGCACCTTCTCTTCAGATGGTTGTAAGCCCTTGGCAGAGATCACATGGCCCAGGTACTCTACAGAAGGAGCAAGAAATATACATTTGTTCCTCTTGAGACACAATCCTGCTGCTTCCAATCGCCCCAGGACCGTATCCAGGGTGGATAGGTGATCTTCTCGACTTCTGCCCGTGACTAGAATGTCGTCAATGTAGACTGCAACCCCAGGAATCCCCTGCAAGATGCTCTCCATAGTGCACTGAAAGATAGCTGGTGCTGCAGAAACGCCAAACGGTAGTCGTGTATACTTGAACAACCCCCTATGTGTGTTGATGGTTACATACTTCTGGGATGCCTCGGCTAGGGGAATCTGAAGGTATGCATGAGCCACATCAAGTTTAGTAAACTCCTGCCCACCTTTCAGTGATGCGAAGAGGTCTTCTATCCTAGGCAGGGGGTACACATTGGTAGTTGCCACCTTGTTGACTGTTAGACGGAAGTCACCACAAATGCGAACACTCCCATCTGATTTCACTACAGGAACCACTGGAGCAGCCAATTCTGAGCTTTCCACCGGCACAATCACCCCCAGCTCCTGCAACCTCTGCAACTCCTGCTCAGTCTTCTCCTGCAGCGCATAAGGTACAGGACGTGCTTTCAAGAAGGTTGGCTTGGTATCAGCTGGAACGTTGAGCTGTGCTTCATGCTGTGAGGCTTTCCCCAGTTCATCACGGAACAAGCTCGGGTACTTACCCACCACTTCCTCCAAGTTGAGGCTGGCTTTTGATGGATTGTGTGCCATTGTGTGGAGCACGTCTTGCCAGGGTACTTGAAAGTGTTGGAGCCAGTCTCTTCCCAGCAGACACGGTCCCTCGCCCTTCACCACCACCATTCTACAATTGTGCTGCTGTTGGTTGTAGCCTACACTCACTGAGATTTCTCCCAGACAGTCGATTGTCTCCCCTGTGTAGGTGCGGAGCTTGATGACCGAAGGGCGCAAAACTGGACGGGGTGCCACCATCTCTTTCCACACTCTATCTGTGATGAGTGACACTGACGCACCAGTGTCCAACTCCATGGATACTTCTTGGCCATTCACAGCTACACGGAGAACAATTGGAGGGACCCTGCGACTGGGTAAATTGAAGAGCATGTGTGTGCTTTCAGACAAATCTTCCCCGCCATCCACAACATTAGTGTGCTTTGGGGTGTTCCTCAACTTACTCCGACAAACCTTAGCCAAGTGACCTCGCTTTCCACAAGAAAAACACTCAGCATTCTTGAATGGACAATCCCTTGGTCGGTGGGAGCGTCCACACTTGAAACACATCTCACTGGCTGGAAGACCTTGCATCTTATCAATGGAACCTGACTCCGGCATCTCCGATTTCACTCTGACTGATTCTTCCCGATTTGTCTGCAGATTAAGGGTGTCTCTTGCAGCCACTTCATGGGCCTGGCAAATATCAAAGGCACGTTGAAAAGTGAGGTCTTTCTCTGACAGTAGTCTCCTCTGTAGTGCTGTATCCCGCAGTCCACACACCAGCCGATCCCGCAGCATGTCTAAGGAATTTCCAAAGTTGCAGTGCGTCGACAGTCGTCTGAGGATTGCAACATACTGGGGAATGGTTTCTGTTTCCATTTGCGACCTGGAGTGGAAATGAAAACGTTGCACAATCATTGAAGGCAGCGGGTTCTTGTGTGCATTCACCAACTGAACAAGCTCTTCGAATGTCTTCGTAGTAGGTTTCTCCGGGGCTATTAAGTCCTTTATCAGTTGATAGGTAACGGGTTCGCATGTGCTGAGCAGTGTGGCTCTTTGTCGATCTTCACTGACTGCGTTAGCCACGAAGTACTGCTGCATCCGCTCGGTGTATGACAACCAGTCCTCTTTGGAATCATCGAATTCTGGGAAGGTTGCTGCTGTCATCTTGGCTGACAAGGTGCTTTACCTTCGTCGCCAGTGTTGTATCTTAGTCCTTCTGCTAAGGGGCACGCGTACCGTAACTCTCAGTTTAATCAGCAACCAACCAACTCAATGAATAAACCAGGCATATATATAGGCAAGCAAGCAAATCAGAAACTGTCATGAACAATACACAATAACAGGTAGGTCAATCATGTTCAATCATAGACAAGACACAATAACATGTTCAAGGTTTGCTTCAATACACATCAATCAGACAGCATGGTAGTACTGTCTATGTAAGGATGGCAGTGGTTGTTACCCCGCACGACTGTGCAAGGGGTAAAGTGATCAGTTCTGTTGTTGTTGTCATCGACACAAATTTCGGCATATCTCAACATCAAGGCACCTGCACTACTTATAAGTGCTACGCAGGGGTTGCCACTGGTGGAAAACTGGCTCCAGCTCATTCAAATCGATTCAATAACACTGGTGTTTGCAGCATTTGCCGACTAAGTGATGCTTTCTGTGGGCCACCATTTTTTGCCAGGAATGTAAAATGGCGGAGCCCAAATACGTAGTAGGCAGTGTATTACGTATATACCTACGCATAGTGGACACTTCGCAGGCAGCTATATTACTTCTTGGTACTGTTCAACACTGTATGGTCATAGACAGTTAAGCCCAACATAAAAAATAGAAATTCACCACTTACACTACAGTAGAAAACAGTGGCTAATCTAGAAGGGAATCCAGGGGTGCAAAGGAACCCACCTTTTGCTAGTCTTGTGTAGGATTTTGGGCAGTTTTAGACTAGAAAGAGGTGTGGTGGTCATATATCATGATCAGGGGCAATGTGTTTGCACCTAACTACTTTAGAACCCCCCCCCCCCCCCCTTTCGGAAATCCTAGATCCGCCACTGGAAAAGCTATAGCTATAGCAACACAGATTAGCTAGCTACACATATATCATAGGTCACTGCATTCTATTGTTACTTGCATTATATTAACTATGTATACAGTATGAACCCAGTGTCCATGTGTTTAATAGCTACATAGCATGTCATACATTATGTACACTTAATGCTTTCATTCCTATCTTCTTGTTTACACTTTTGCTTCGATCTATAGTGCTTGATAGCTATACATAGCTATCCTGCGTGGGGTATGTACCCTATGAGTACTCTAGTTTGTATGCTGTAATACAAACAAAAGGTCGCACTACTCCTGGATAGGACCAAAAACTGGCAAAAGAAGCTTCCCATGAAGGCCAGAGCACATAACTAACCTTGCTTCCGAGCGAAAGTGCGCCTACATGTAGAGAGCGCCCTTGACATTTCCCACTTAAACATGACTTTTCGTCGTCTTCTTCTCTGACAGCCGTAGCGCACAAACCAGACTGAGAGGGACCAGGGGAATACTTCTTGCACTATATTGCATCAATTTTGGCTGGCTACATTCCATTGTAGGTTAGAAGGCGGCATAGTTTAGTGCGGGAGAGGGCACTTGCCACGACTCCCGCCATGCATGTTACTTGACCAAGCGGGGCAGACGCTATTTTCAAATTATGTAATGAAACCTTAGTTTCGACCCCAGCCCACTTCCGGCTGCCATTTTGCAATGGCCTGAAAAAGTGGTCTGGCGACTATGGTTGACTTTCTTGGGCCCGGAAGTCC
Organism: Ianthella basta; assembly: GCA_964019415.1. Taxonomy (NCBI): domain Eukaryota; kingdom Metazoa; phylum Porifera; class Demospongiae; order Verongiida; family Ianthellidae; genus Ianthella; species Ianthella basta. Next base: position 4,822,907 of record OZ025877.1, on the reverse strand, counting down.
ATTCCCAGCAGGAATGTGTGCTGGCCAATCAGATTACACAACAGCTCATTAGTGGCATGTTATGCATAACATTCACACCTCTGGCGTTCACACCTACCTAGCAGCATAGATCTATGCTAGCAGCGAGATGGCAGCTTCGATGGGAGAATTGAGCATCCCAAGATTGGGCGCAAGGCTACCTTTGGCCGCAGTGAACAGTGCTATTCTGGCAGCATTCGTAATGCTCGGCTACGAGAAGCCTACAGGAGATCAGGAAGAGGCGATTTTGGACTTCTAAATGGACGCGACGTCTTCATTTCCTTCCCAACAGGGGCGGGCAAGTCTCTCTGCTTCGCCAGTCTTCCTTTCATCTTTGACAACCTTCGGCGGTCACTGTCCCACTGCTCTTCCTCGCAATCCGTTTGTGTTTGGGTACCTTGATCGCAGCTTATGCTCCTGATTGAGACAGAAACGTCATGCGGATGTCCAGCACAATGTAGAATGTCTTGAACAGTAGATCGGAGTGTCCCCTCTGCCTTGCTGCCTTTCTCCAGCTTGGAAAAGCACGTTTGACACACGTACTGGTTACTACTTTCAGTTTCTGCAAGTCGAAGCCCGATCGTAACCTTAGCAAAGGCAAGAACCTGGGGGCTACTCTCTATTGGACTGCGAAAAGAAGGATTTGCCACACTGCAGGAACACACAGCACAGCGTGGCACCTCCATCTTGCCCGTACAAATTCCACACCTTGCTGTTCCCACCAGAGTTACGTAATCGAACTGGCTTCCAGGCCCAAGAAAGTCAACCATAGTCGCCAGACCACCTTTTCGGGCCATTGCAAATGGCGGCCGGAAGTGGGCTGGGGACGAGACTAATGAAACCTAATGAAATGTTAAACCGGTGTGTGGTTAGTCTTGTTCCCAGCCCACTTCCAGCCGCCATTTTGCAATGGCCCAAAAAGCACCTTTTCGGGCCATTGCAAAATGGCGGCCGGAAGTGGGCTTGGGATGAGACTAGGTGTGTGGTGCCACTGCGAGCAGCTGCGTACAGCTTCTGGAGGCTCGTTCTTCCATTGTTTTGCTCCACTGTGAAATTCTTCGCCTTGCTCTACGATTTAGCATGGCATTTGGCTTGTGGAATGAATTCTTTACAATGTCAATGCAATTTCTCAAATGCAAATTGCAGCAAATTCTATCAGGAGCTCCAAAAGGAAGTTAAAATAGCCAACCATATCATGCATCTTAGCTCATGCTCCATAAAAGGTGCAGAAACTAGAAATAATAAAAAAATTACAAAATTGTAAAGATGTAGGAATGGCATGCGGACAGAAACAAGCAAAGGCTGTTACACAGTGGAGCATTAACCATCGTCCTTACATTCAAGGGTGTAGGACTATACAATGCGACTACATTCTTGTATGTAGGGACCATGGTTAATGCTCCACTGTGTAACAGCCTTTACTTGCTTCTGTCCTTTTTATGTCATCCCTACATCCTTACAATTTTTGCAGAAAATTGTTATTTAATTATTTCTAGTACATAATTATGGATTATCAGTTGTGTATAATTTATAGTATTGTGCAATAGAAGGAAGTGCATGGCTGAACAAAATTGTATACACGGATAGATAGGAAGCAGAAACAGTTCAAGTCCAAATGTGTGCTGCCCCCTAGGCCTAGGCCTGCAAACCTACTGTACATGCATATAAACTGTTGGTAAGTACAGTCAGAGTAGTACAGTTCACGTGTCACTCTTGCACCCATGCATGCGTATAGGACCTGGTGTTGTTTCAGACAAATACACATGCAGCTGCTTGAGAGACGTCAACTTCAGTGTGTGGCATGAACACTACGACTCTTACAAGGGATGCATATACTAGGCAGGGAGTGGCACAGCATTGCATGCTGTACTGAAGTGACATCTGTATACTACATTCATGCAGAAACTGTTCTCACTAATCTGTGTGACACAATGAAGTAATTTTATAATGACTAACAGCAATCAATCTCAAAGCAATTACAGTAAAAGCCCTACAAAAGTGTACTATTATAGTTATAGTCATCTGTATCCAGAGTGAGTAGTGGCTAGTGCCACTGTGTCAATTGTTATCTGGGTTGTAGTGACAGGAGGAGACACAGTGATAATATTATATATGTGATTGGATATGAGACAAAGACCCACTTCGCATAGTTTATCAATATCACATTTCTGCATTACTGCATTATTACATTCACTGTATTCAAGCAGAGTGATTGAGCTATCCATTACACTGGTTGCATTTTGATATGTATGTTTGTACATACATGGGAATCGCATTAATTCGATTATGATTTAACTCCAACATCACACTTATGAACATACCATGCATGATCACCTAACTTACTAAAAGGGATGTTTGTCCTGCTGTCCTGCTGTTCTGCTGTTCTGCTGTCCCGTTGTCCTACAATGAATAGGCCACATGTAGTACATTAATACTGTTATATATACTACCATGCAGCAGAGAAGCCCGCCTATTGCGACCTTCTCTTCTACAGCACCTGACTAACCCGTTCCCTGATGCCCTCAGCAGTTATGATACTGTTACAGCTAGTCTTATAGTGGTTAACAATAATAGCTGGTATGCATGATGATAATGTATAAATTCGACCGTGGGATGACAGCCAATCAAGTCTGGTAAAAACTGGAAGTCAACGGAAATGATAATTAGAAAATGGCTGTCGTCTGTGAAGGGAAAAGCTGAAATGGACGGATAATTCTCTGTGAACCGCAAGACGGGTGATGGCAACCCCGCTATAACCTGGGTATAGGCATTTTGAATAAGATAGGCTTATAGTACTCCATTATGAAAGAAAATTTGCTTTAGTAGCACTTTACAGTGCTTCTAATTCTTTTGCAAGCAATCAGTTGCTATAATACAATAGGTAAGTATGTCATAGACAAATACCATGTGACGTGGGTTAAGCAACATTAATTCAGTATTTAATGTCTGCAAACTTCTACTGCAGCCACGCATACATGATACAGTAGCACCAATATAAACTTTACATCATAATCATAATCATAATTCACTGAGTCATACATACATACGTATACGCATAATATATATACTAGTCAGTGCTCGCTAATGTACTACAGATCAGTCTCCAGTCTTCTCTACTCTGGGCCCACATGAATGCCTCCTCCGCAGATGGTTTAGGGAATCCCAACTCTTCAATGTCCTTAAGGATGACATCTCTCCACCACCTCATGTGTGGTCTACCACGGGGTCTTTTGGCGCCTTCTGGTATGTAGACCATTGCACTGTGTGCAATACCATCATGGTGGGCAAAGTGGCCAAAAGCACGCAACCTTAGCTGGCGAAGTTGTGCCAATGGAGGGCACAAAAACTGACCCAGTATGGCTGTGGCACAATGCTGGACCTCTTGATTGGTGATTTTCTCTTCCCACCTGATGCCTAAAATCCATCTTACTCTGGTATGGAACCAAGAGTCTAGCCGACGTTGGTCTGACTTACGCAGGGGCACCAGGTGCATACAATAAAGGAGAACAGGCATTACCATGGTTTGAAACACCCTAAGTTTGGTGGCTGCACTAATTTCAGGATTGTTGAAAACAAAGCGTTTAAGCTGTCGGTACAAGTGTCCTGCACCTGCAGTTCGTCTGTTAACCTCATCTCGAGCTGAGTTCTGAGGAGTCAGAACTGCTCCGAGGTACACCATACGCTTCACCCATTTGACATGTACACCAGAGCATTGAAGGGACCTAGATGGAGTGGGGTCTCCTCTACCACATGCCATTGCTTGTGTTTTCCCAGGATGAATGACCAAGCCCAGATTCCTTCCCTCCTCTGCCAGCAGGTCTAGGGCCTTTTGTAGGGTGTCCAGGTCATGTGATGCTAGTATCATATCATCAGCATATTCAAGGTGCCACAGATTTCCACTAAACAGGTTGTTGAGTGTGTGTGCTAGCCATCCAATTGCTACTAAGAACAGATGTACAGTGAAACCTGTCTAAGGTGCATGGTCACTGTGTAAGGCAGCATTTATCTAAAGCAGCCAGCCTCCCTGGCCCCACATAGCACTAACACATTGTAATCTACCTCTGTAGAGCAGCCACCTCTCAGGTCAGTTAGAACTGGCCCAATGGTGGTTGTCTTAGACAGACTCCACTCTACTGCAAATAATGGTCCGCTACACCTACACTCCACCAATTACAGAATATCCCAAGAAACAAACTTCGAACCTCTTTCCCTGTCAGCCATCCCAACAGCAGACTGATAGTCACCATTTCGCTACAGGGAAAGAAAAATTCAGCTATACACCACATGGATCAATATAATTGTGTCTACATGTAAGATGCTACTGTATGCAGCTGTTTGATGATTTTAATGGTCACAATAGAATGCCCTGGGGTACTTGTACATGGCCTGGTATGCAAATAATAGCACTGCCATACAAATTAGGAAATGAGCTGTGCTGGCTGAAGTCATGGTAAACATGCAATACCCACTTCAATTTCTGTACAATGGTTTAATATGTGAAAATTAAACTTACACCAAAGCGAGCTGGGTTGGCCTCTTTAATAGGATTGTTTATGCCTGTATTCTTTGCCACCTGTGGCATTCACAAAATACAAAATGAAATGTATGATGGCAAACATTTGATGTTTGAAAGGAAACTAAGAAGATAAAAGTACAGTAAACAAACAAGTGCATGTTAGATGAGAGGCTAAGGTATAGTCACAGTAGTTGAGTGTGGTAATAATTGTGGTTATAACATCATTGGTAACGTTCAACATGGGAGTTTCAGTCTTTTATTCCTTGTCTACACAAAAATCAAGAATACGCTCTTAGCAAACATTTGAGAGCTTTGTATCTATTTCATATCATTGCCATGCCATTCTGCTTGTGACTGAAAGACAATATCTTGGCTAGCGTGTATAGAAAACAAGGACAAATGACAAGTAGAACAGCTGTGTCAAACTTTTCTAGGATTGATTGGAACATTGAATCTTAGGAATACAAGATAATTGTCCATCCATCACAAAAGAAGCGTGGCCTACATGCTTTAGCATAGTGTCATCTTCCTGCAGTGCTCCCTTGCTTACACTTGTGCATTGATCAACTTTCTACCAGAGCTCGTAGTCATTGCAGCATCCATGACTGATCTTCGTGTGCAACTAGCTGTATGCATTTTCTATCAGAGCCAATGTGGTTCATTTCTACAGCCGCAAGGTTACAAAATTTATTTCATTCTTAGTGAACCACAATTTATACACTATAACTCTTAACCCTTTGTTGTTCGCATTAAATTTCTTTGCATACCCGTTATCGTTTATGAGCCACTGTAGTGGCTAAGGAAGTTAGCGGGCAGTATAATCGTTTGAACTCGATTTGTTGTGATAGTGCGGGCCCCACAACACTCCATAACGACACACGTTGACAGAGCGAGCCCCCGTTTGTCCAACAAGGGAAGTGTGACCAAGGAGGCCAGTGAATGGTGATGAATTTAGTTGACCCTGGCTCCACCACGTACGTCTTTTGTCCCTTACGCCAAAGTATCCATGGAGAGTTTAGAAAAGGTGACTCTTGCTTTGTTGTCCAAGATAAAGCCTTACACTAAGCTCTCTAGTATTATTTGACGATTATATGCTTATATGCAACAGGCTTTTGTCGGGTGTACCAGCCTGACTGTTGAAATCTAATTAGCTTACTTTGAAGTTGATGTGCAGAATGCCATTTGATGGAGGTGTGTCATGCCCTCCCCCCCCGAGAAGTTCGGTGCTTGTCTTGCTTTACGATCGAGTATCGAAGACAGCTGCAGCATGTCTTACCTGAAGAAAGCTAGAATGAGCCTGCATGCTGCTGCAAACGTCCTTATGAATGACGATAGCGAATGGTTCGATTCTGAAGCAGATGATGACGATGAGTTAGACTTCTCTGAACTCGCCGACCCACTGACCATTGCACAGAATCATGCAGAACATATCACAGGTGAGAAAATTCAAAATGCAATACAAGTTCAAACATGCAAGTTTATAGTTGGTCTTGCTATATACACATATTTCAGAGCCTGGTCATGAGCAAGAAGTGGCAAGTTCCCATCCTATCGTTGCCACCCCTGAGATGATTGATCACGAGCCCACTGATCGATCCAATTGCACTTGTACGGTTCCTGTACCAGAGATGTATACCGATGTAATCGTTGCCACCTCTGAGACTGAGTGTACCGATCTGATTGTTCCTACACCAGAGATGACAGAGGAAATAAAGACTACTGCAACATCACTGCCACAAAGGCCACCAGTGGCTAACAATAGCTCTTCAGATTCCACCATACCCACCAGCAGCCTAAGAGCAACGCCATTTAATCCAGGGCCATTTGAACAGGCAGTTGGACCTACTAAGACATTGCCAAGTGATGCGTTGCCAATGGACTTCTTCAATCTTGTGTTCTGGGAGGAGACGTACCAGCTAATTGCAGACGAGACCAATAGATACGCAAGGCAGAATCCTTCTGGAGAAGGATACTATTGGGTTGACACATCCAAAGAGGAGATCCAGCAGTTCCTTGGTATCCTCATTGCCATGGGAATACATCAACTTCCTCAGGTGGAGGATTACTGGTCAGGCAATCCTTTGCTAGGTGCACCAGGCATTGTCAGTGGAATGGCCATCAGGAGGTTCAAAGTTCTTTTGAAGTGCCTCCATATAAACAATAATGAAACAACATGAGGGCAGCCTGGCTTTGACAAAGTCCTCAAGTTCTGCCCTCTCATCAACGTCATTCGTGATAACAGTCTGGTGCTGAACGACCCAGGACAGGAGCTTTCAATCTATGAGGCAATGGTGGGTTACAAAGGATGTTCCACAATGAAACAGTACATGCCCAATAAGCCCACAAAACGAGGCTACAAAGTTTGGTGCATTTGCGATGCAAGGACTGGTTACATTTTTTCTTCAAGATCTACACAGGGGCAGGTGAAACGACAGAGTATGGCCTGGGGGAAACTGTGATACTCAGCCTTGCAGACCCCTTTCTGGACAAAGCATACATCCTCTACTTTGACAACTTCTTTTCAAGTGTGCGGATTGCATCCAGAAACATGTACTGCTGTGCAACAGCTCGCACCAACTGAAGGCACTGGCCCAAAGATGAGCTTGATGCACAACGACTCAATAAGACGCTCAAACGAGGGGAACACAAATCCGCCATTGTGATGAATGGTCAGGTGGAATGCCTGAAGACAACAAAGTAGTGTCACTAATCAACACTATGTCATCTCCATCAGCAACAACCACAGTAAATCGTAGGAACAAAGACAGCAGCAGAACAGCAGTGTCATGCCCTCATGTCTGTGAAGGACTACACTGCTTACATGGGTGGTGTTGACCTAGCAGATGCAAGGCGAAAGACATACTCCTGCAGCAGACGCCAACGCTTTATTCAGTACAAGAGGCCTTCTTGTGACGCTTCTCGCCTTTCGCCTTGTGCTCTGAGAAGAGCATGTTCTCTGGTTTCTATAGTAACTACAGTCAGGTTCGTTCGGTAAATTCATTTGACAGCGAACGAATTCAAACGCTATTCGCTGCTGTTTGAATTGTAACAAGTCAGCTATAACATGGCCACTCGGGTTCTTAGCTGATTTATCGCACTCGGGCGCTTTGCGCCCTCGTGTGATAAATCAGCCAGCGCCCTCACGGCCATGTTATAACTAGTACATATTTCTGTCATTGCAAATGGTGGCACAAATGTCATTCTTTACAAAGCTTTGAATCGTCTCTAATAGCATTTCACCACCTTTGAATCGGACGAAATGTGGTCATAAATATGTTAATAGAGTGACACTAATGAAAAGCCTAAGGAACGTCTCTTCTGCGAGATACAGTTCCAATTATCACTGACGGACATTGTAAAATGGCCGCATGCTCGGCGCTCTCTGTTTGCTAGTTTGCTGTTTGCGACCCACAAGTTTTTTTTAATCTCAAAATACTTATTGCATCTCATAAACATTGTGGTTACACTATCATGCATATCATTGCACCTGCACTGTGCATGGACACAACGAACAGTATAATATTATATGTCGTAAAATGGCTAACACTTGCGAACCTCTAGAACATTCGCCGGGGAAAACTTTCAGTGCCGGTTTAAGGTGGCGGGGTCATCCAATTTGCATATATATGCAGCAAGCTTTAGCACTCTTTTTCAGCAGCAGGGAGTGCCTGTGCAATTCTTGGCTATCCGTTTAACTGTTGTATCTACACTTCTACAATATATCCAAGCGTCAAGGTTATTAAGGAAAGTAGAATGCACTACTGCGCACGTATATTCGGGACCTATTTTGGACATCTCATATAATAGTAAAGCGACTACTAACCTTTGTCTTCTGTCACTAGCGAGTTCTGTTCCTGGTACATCGGGCTGAGCATCCGTTAGTTGTTCTAATGTTGCACCGCTATGAACGAGCGCCGAAAGTGGTCAAGGCGAGGTGTAAATATCACAAACCGCAACCTCCCGCCATATTGGAATGACATGTCTCAAAACCCATGCATGGACCGGGGCACATGCATGTCAAGGGCATTTGTGCAAAATTGAAGCCAATGGCATTAAGCTCCGCAGCAACAAACGTCAAAAATGAAAAAAAAAGCAACAAAAATGTAGTTACCATGCGTTGGTCACGTGGCCTTGATTACATAACGGGTGATAAAGTGCAGAGCGTACTACAGAAATGGCTTGCGGACCAGCTGACCAATGCTATAACAGGGCAGGGCAAGCTCTGGAAGGATTTGATGATTCGGCCGTGAACAGGTTTTCAGAAGCAGGGATCTGCTTGGATTGTTGTAGGTGTAAGCCTTTGGTGTCCAGAGCACAATATGGCACCACTCTTTCCCTGTAACTGCCAGGGAATCTTGTACCTGATAAAAATAAGCAAGTTTCTGCTTTAGCTCTAGCTGCCCACTGCTATTCAGGATAAAACACAAATCTTTATATTTGGCAGCAGCTTGTTCTGGGGTGAGTTTCTCCTTCGCAGCCTTGTAGGGGCACTTGTATTGTAGCAGGCTCTGCTCTTCAGTGGGGAGCACAACAAAGTCATCAGGGCTGCATGCCAAGCAAGGGTCACTGGTGTCAATGACCAGGCTGGATGGAATGGTTTTAACTCCAATGTGACCCTGGGTTGTCATCTCTTGCAAATAAGCTCTCCATGCATCTTGTTTGTGTGTCCTCCCCCACCAAAGACTGGGTGAATTAGCTGGCTTGGTGTAAAGTAGAGATTTTGATGCGGTTGGCAACCGGAGTACTATCTTGTCTGCACGCAGTCCTCCCAAAGTTTGATGCAGTAAGTCTTAGACGGCGGTGTCGGTACCAGTCTGGTGAATCTGATTGCTGTTGGATAGCCCTCTCAATGGCCTTGGTTTCCTCACCAGTCACTAATACCTCCCTCTTGTAGCACAGATGATCAAGCTCCTCAGGTGAAATGTCTGGCTGTTGGCTATTTGGTCCATAGTGATGTTGCACAGTTGTGGAAGACACATACTTTGAAAAAGCTTGACATTGTAGCTTGTATTCTTCAGTAGTCTTACGGTCCTGTCCTTGTTTAACTTGAATGCCCTCTTCATCACAGCAGTCTGAAAGACCTGTTATAGATGGACAATTACACACTGTTGGATTTGTGTGTATGGTCATGTGAAGACTCACTTTGCCAGGTGTGTCACCAAGAATGTGTTCTATTGTCTCCAGTTGCCATGTAGGACCAGCTTGTACCCGCATTCCTGCTGCGTAGCATCTCCCCTCAAAAGATCCTGACTGCACCCTGTTGTAGTGCTTGCCACCATTGAATATGGTACGGACTGACATGTAGCATTCGGCAAGATTGCTGGTCTCATTTGGTGATAAGTTGGGCACTGAGCATCACCAGTCGATCGCCACATGCTTTCACTTTCTCCAACAGTCCAGTAGGTAAACTATGTAATGTTGTTTGTCCAATATGTATATCGTGTTTGACAGTTGCCGTTGGTATATCGTCAAGTTCTGAATGTATTATGTTCTGAAATTGTGCTTTCAGAGTCTGTTCTTCCTGTCTGTCTTCACTATAGCTGTCACTATCGCTACTGCCATCACCGCTACCAGTAACATCACTACAACGTCCGTCATTCGATCGAAACTTACAAAATGCAGGGTTGCATTCACAATGGTCGCCAAACACATGATTTGGTCCATTTCTGAAGTCGTGGCAAAGCTGCTGCCGTCACCGATTACAGGCATGTAGCAAATGCTGTGAGTTTGTTCGGAGAGTCGAAAACCCTCAAGCACAATATCGCTCTCCATAGCTGCCGACGAGCCAGACCAGTTTTGGTAGCACAGCGTAGCAACAGAACGAACAAAACACTACTTATTGCGAACACCAATAAATAATTTCTTAGTGCATTGGCCAAATATGACAGCATCACCACTTTTGACATCGTAGCTGTGTTTGTGGCAGTGCTTGGACCACCCACCATCCACTACGAAACAGTGACAGCAGGCACACCTTGGTGGAAATCACCTCTCTCAAAGGCTACGTCCCGTTCTTCTATACTGGCGGTGATTAGTTTCTCGGTGAGTAACTGCTTTACACTGTCACTCACAAACCTTTCTGTTGTTGCATACAGACGCTTTGGCATCCCAGGGACATTCATTGGCGCCATTGTGCATGTCAGTGATGACACAGCAGCAACATTGACCACCCACCTCTGATGCCCATCAGCTGTCCTGATGCGCTTTGATGACTCAATGCGAAATTTGCTTTCACATTTAATGCACTTCACAGACAGCACTGTCACTATCCCAGCATGAATTATTTTGCCTTCCAGAATACATATGCCACCACTGTGCACTGTGGCTTAAAATTTCTTACAAAGTCACACCTAAATTATCTATATACATAATCCTTGACCCTAATTGTGCAGTCATGGGGTGCTGCTGTGATGAGAGGTGTGTTGGTTACATCACTTAAGGATTTAGATTGATCAGTGCATTTCCACCTGTTTTGTGCAGCCTTCCTAGTAATCTCCTTTCTATTCATCCTCTTGTATGTTGCCCTATCTGCTCTGCCATACTCTGCTTTCCTCGTAGTCATGATTCTAGTGAACTTCGGAACTGAGGCACTAATCCAGAAATTGCTGCCAAGACCCAGTAAATAGGTGGGAATGTGAGGTCACAAGAATGGCATGTGCTGTGAATGCTGATAATGGTATTCATTACATTTATAAGTATATTCATGGTCGCAATGAATACTATTACAAGGGGCAACATGGAACTAATTAGGGCCCATAGGCGCAAATTTGTGTCAAATCTTAGTATGCGCTTAAGGCCCATGGTACAAACGTTTCACAGCATGCCTAGTAGTCATTTGGCCATCATTTTGGACTCTCGCCGTCTCTTCTGGTCATTCTCGTGCCGCGCAGTCAAGCACTGAACGTTTTGCAAAGTTACGCACCATCTTGGTGCATGACCTGAAAGCTACCATGTACCACGTCGCGACAAGAACGAATGTAGTCGGCTGTTGAACAAATAGTCCAGCAGCTAGAGCAGCTCCTAGGTCCTTTTCTGGGCCATAGAAGTGCCAGCAAGTAAAATACAAGTGTTCGCTTATTGTTCTTGTCTTCTTCGGCTGTACACGTTTGCGAAGAATCTAGAGATGGGCCATGAACATCCCATAGTCTTCCTGAGAAACAGCACCATGGAATGCAACACCCAGTGTCAACATTATGCACGAAGAAAGCCAGGAAAGCCACCAAAAAGCAAAAGTAAGGTGCTTGTATGTAGCCGCCATTTTAAAGTCGGGCTCACAGTACATGAGCGCGAAGTTCGAAATTGGGGCTTAATGGGTTAAGGTGGCAGATGCACCTAATTATCCTACCTAAATATTCATAGAAAGTATGTTATGAATATGATTTGAGGTTATCCACAAATTATATTCATACAGCAGGGGAAGAACGTGGAAGAAGCTCTTTTCTCTTCTCCCCAGAAACTTCTTCTGAAGTTTTTTCCCGCTCAAACTGTCCGAAAACTGTTGGTTGGCGGGAAGAAAGCGGGTATGCACTGAAATATCCTAGCTGGAATGTTCTAGAAGCACGCTGTAACCCCAGAAACAAGGAGTACAAGGTCCAAAGGAGGAGCACACGCAGTAAGTCTGCAGCCAGCACAGATCACCACTATGGCCCATACTCTCATCAGAACGATGTGTCACCGACTGAGCTACTGCAGCTCTGCCAAGAGTTCCATCAAAGAGAGGTACTTTTTTCCCCACAACAGCGCAGTTACATTGAGCAACATACACAGTGTCAATCTGAAGGCAGTTTGTGGCACCATAGATACTTGAACCGGGATAGGAAACTCCCGAAATTATATTGATTATACATGCTAACGTTTCAATAATAATTGTAACTCTGTGGGTTCCATGCTCGTTAACCGTTTGCGTGAGCGTACTTCTATCGGCGAGCCTTACTTCTTCGCTCCTCCCGCCTAAATAAGGAGAAACAGCTTCTTGCTCACTTCACATTACAGATGGAAGGTATACGTACGAGAGCATGTCGTTAACATTGCCAAAGTAGCACACACGAACAGTCAGAAAGAACGTATAGCGCAAAAAGTAGGTAAACCACAACAAATCATCCAAAAAACTTTTCCCCCGCTCACAGCAATCCTTGTCCTTGCCCTGCGCTAGTTCAATAGGACCATTATGCACCGAGTAGGACCGTCGTCGAACAATTTTAAAAACACCTGATGGGCAAAATCGTCGACTTCTTCTCTGAAGCCGCACTCGCGAAATCATTCAAACACTTTCCGTATATTGCTTGATTCCGAACGAAATGTATACAAACGTGTACAGTAGGCTTTTCCGTATACGGTAGGCTGCGTATCCAGTCAAAAGAGCTAACAGCTACTCCTTCAACTCCGTATACTTGTAGTGCACTCGCGTGCCCTCTCCCTCCTTCTTGCCTAAATTCTGATGACGTAATTGCCGTATATACATGGCACATAATGAATATCATTATGTGGTCAGTTTGTAATGTTCGCATATAAAATAGCTATGCTAATGATAGATCTAGATGTAGTTTCTGTAAAGTGCCACCCGCTGATCCATCCGCGGATAAAGAGGATATCGCCAACGCTGCGCACTAAATACGGCTCGCTCCCGAGCTCCCGAGTAGGTACTTCTTTTATACAGCAGCGACCACACGACTATGAATATGATTATGATGGCCATGAATATAATTATGACATCATCTTCACCCCAGGATTAGCGGCCAAGTTACAAAAATTGTAGTCTATATCTGGTTAATGAGCATGGAACACTGCTCCCATCGCAGTTTCCTATCCCGGTTTAGGGTCGAGTATCTATGGTGGCACCATCAGCGGAGACTGAGACTCACAGCTTCTAACTTTGGCAGAGTTTCAAAGCGGCGTCCCACCACACCTGTTGGCAACCTAGTGAAGTCCTTACTATACTCCAAGGCATTCTCCACTGAGGCAACACGATGGGGTACATACCACGAGGACGAGGCCAAGCAGCAATACTTGGAGTACTTGCAGTCGAAGGGACACTCATGCAGAAGCTTCCATCAAGAAGTCAGGACTAGTGGTTGATGCTGAGTCTACAAGTCTCGCATGCAGTCCCGGGGAAGAAGGCGGCATTGTTGAGATCAATTGCCCACACACAGCTGCGAAGGAAGGACTGGATCCACTTTCGACTGCCAAGATAATGAAGACCTTCTTCTGCAAAGCTGGTGCCAGAGGGGAGGTGGAGCTGAAGTGGGGACATGACTACTTCTACCAAGTCCAAAGAACAATGGCCATTATGGGACGGTCTTGGTGTGACTTTGTTGTGTGGTTGCCGAAGGGAATATCCGTTGAAAGGATACCATTCGACAACAAACTATGGGCAGAAACAAGCCCAAACTCCTAAACTTCTACAACAAAGCCGTTCTACCAGAACTCACTCTTCCTCGACTAACACGTGGACAGCCTATTAGGTAGCCAACTTCCGGTGATGACATCACCACTAAGTAGCATATTTAACTGGTTTTATTTATGTAACTTTATGTTTACTGTCCTATTCCTTCATGCTTCATCTCATGTACCTGTAAATTTGTACAACTTGTGCTTCTTAGCAATAATGTGATCACACGAGAGCATTTTTCGCTAATACATACAGTATGGGAAATATAGCAATATGAATAGTACATTCGTACAATGTTTTCTTGGTTAACCTATTTCCTGTCACATTACAGGAAATCGCTCTCGTACAGTCATGATGTTCTTCCTAAAAAAGTGATTACATGCCCTACCAGCATCGTACAAAGGAAAATGGCCACACCAAACAGTACAAACTGCCGTTATGGGGGACTTGTTTAACACGGTTTCTTAGGAAAGGGAATAGCGCACTGCATTAGGAAAGTTGCTAGAAGTGATTAATGTATGATAAGCCATAAAGTCGTAGCAGTTGTTGCAATCTGCACTTCGTAAATGGTCAGGATTTCGAAGTACAAATCAGTGTTATTGTAAGCCAATTAGGTGCACCCGCCCCCTTAAACAAATGACAAGAAGGCAAATGACCTAACTACTATCTAGCCAATGACCACTGGCATCCACAAGCCCTTACAAGACTCCTTGAGTTTCAAACTTTCAACTATGCTTGATGACTACCAGTGGCGTGGACTACCAGCGGCTATGGAGATCGGGCACAACCAACGGGAGCTATAAGAGCTGAAACCAGCCTCAACAGGACACACAACAGCACAACAGGAGGGCTGATTGCACCCTAGCTACCCACCACGTAGGCCCACTGCACAGAAAACCATACTAGATTAAAGCGCTGCTTCTCTGCTTTTGAGCAACCTCAGAACTACTATGGATCCCACAGAAAAGTTGCAGCACTACAAGAATCTAATCTTGCTAAGACTCGCCCCTGCGATGATGATCATCCGCCTAGTTATTTATATAGAAAAGGACCACCTCATTTCCTGAGATGCTCTCGATGATAATCAAAGAGGGTACACGAACGATACAGACAGCAAGTAGGGAGGACAAAGAGTCCATGCCTGGTAACTCTGGCAGTGCCAGTTACCAGACATGCCGCAGAGAGTGAACAAGATCCAACTGCCTTCAAAATAGAGACAGCTGCACAGAGAGATGTCTAGGCTAGAGGCAACATCAAGTAAAGTAACTTGTCTCTGAGATGGAGAGAAGGCAGCAGTCAGCTGAAATGTTTGGAAAAGAATCAAATCTTTGGCTAGTGACTTGCGAGAGGACTACCAATCCATACTACTGTACTTACCTCTTCCATCCTAATAGTATTGTCAGCTGGCGCTTTTGGCTAATAGGGAAAAGACAGAAGTGCATAAGGTGCAAACATTATTAGCCTTAAACTGAAACCACATACATGGCACATACGTATACCATATCCACTCTAAGCTTTACTATTCTTATTTTTAAGGAGTAAAGCTCTGTTTAAGTGTACTCTAATAATGAGAATTGTAGTCTATATCCGGTTAATGAGCATGGAACACTGCTCCCATCGCAGTTTCCTATCCCGGTTTAGGGTCGAGTATCTATGGTGGCACCATCAGCGGAGACTGAGACTCACAGCTTCTAACTTTGGCAGAGTTTCAAAGCGGCGTCCCACCACACCTGTTGGCAACCTAGTGAAGTCCTTACTATACTCCAAGGCATTCTCCACTGAGGCAACACGATGGGGTACATACCACGAGGACGAGGCCAAGCAGCAATACTTGGAGTACTTGCAGTCGAAGGGACACTCATGCAGAAGCTTCCATCAAGAAGTCAGGACTAGTGGTTGATGCTGAGTCTACAAGTCTCGCATGCAGTCCCGGGGAAGAAGGCGGCATTGTTGAGATCAATTGCCCACACACAGCTGCGAAGGAAGGACTGGATCCACTTTCGACTGCCAAGATAATGAAGACCTTCTTCTGCAAAGCTGGTGCCAGAGGGGAGGTGGAGCTGAAGTGGGGACATGACTACTTCTACCAAGTCCAAAGAACAATGGCCATTATGGGACGGTCTTGGTGTGACTTTGTTGTGTGGTTGCCGAAGGGAATATCCGTTGAAAGGATACCATTCGACAACAAACTATGGGCAGAAACAAGCCCAAACTCCTAAACTTCTACAACAAAGCCGTTCTACCAGAACTCACTCTTCCTCGACTAACACGTGGACAGCCTATTAGGTAGCCAACTTCCGGTGATGACATCACCACTAAGTAGCATATTTGACTGGTTTTATTTATGTAACTTTATGTTTACTGTCCTATTCCTTCATGCTTCATCTCATGTACCTGTAAATTTGTACAACTTGTGCTTCTTAGCAATAATGTGATCACACGAGAGCATTTTTCGCTAATACATACAGTATGGGAAATATAGCAATATGAATAGTACATTCGTACAATGTTTTCTTGGTTAACCTATTTCCTGTCACATTACAGGAAATCGCTCTCGTACAGTCATGATGTTCTTCCTAAAAAAGTGATTACATGCCCTACCAGCATCGTACAAAGGAAAATGGCCACACCAAACAGTACAAACTGCCGTTATGGGGGACTTGTTTAACACGGTTTCTTAGGAAAGGGAATAGCGCACTGCATTAGGAAAGTTGCTAGAAGTGATTAATGTATGATAAGCCATAAAGTCGTAGCAGTTGTTGCAATCTGCACTTCGTAAATGGTCAGGATTTCGAAGTACAAATCAGTGTTATTGTAAGCCAATTAGGTGCACCCGCCCCCTTAAACAAATGACAAGAAGGCAAATGACCTAACTACTATCTAGCCAATGACCACTGGCATCCACAAGCCCTTACAAGACTCCTTGAGTTTCAAACTTTCAACTATGCTTGATGACTACCAGTGGCGTGGACTACCAGCGGCTATGGAGATCGGGCACAACCAACGGGAGCTATAAGAGCTGAAACCAGCCTCAACAGGACACACAACAGCACAACAGGAGGGCTGATTGCACCCTAGCTACCCACCACGTAGGCCCACTGCACAGAAAACCATACTAGATTAAAGCGCTGCTTCTCTGCTTTTGAGCAGCCTCAGAACTACTATGGATCCCACAGAAAAGTTGCAGCACTACAAGAATCTAATCTTGCTAAGACTCGCCCCTGCGATGATGATCATCCGCCTAGTTATTTATATAGAAAAGGACCACCTCATTTCCTGAGATGCTCTCGATGATAATCAAAGAGGGTACACGAACGATACAGACAGCAAGTAGGGAGGACAAAGAGTCCATGCCTGGTAACTCTGGCAGTGCCAGTTACCAGACATGCCGCAGAGAGTGAACAAGATCCAACTGCCTTCAAAATAGAGACAGCTGCACAGAGAGATGTCTAGGCTAGAGGCAACATCAAGTAAAGTAACTTGTCTCTGAGATGGAGAGAAGGCAGCAGTCAGCTGAAATGTTTGGAAAAGAATCAAATCTTTGGCTAGTGACTTGCGAGAGGACTACCAATCCATACTACTGTACTTACCTCTTCCATCCTAATAGTATTGTCAGCTGGCGCTTTTGGCTAATAGGGAAAAGACAGAAGTGCATAAGGTGCAAACATTATTAGCCTTAAACTGAAACCACATACATGGCACATACGTACACCATATCCACTCTAAGCTTTACTATTCTTATTTTTAAGGAGTAAAGCTCTGTTTAAGTGTACTCTAATAATGAGAAATTTTAACTGATGCCATGCTGTCATAATACACATGCACCATTAGTAGCACCAATGCACCAATGCACATACTTAACGTACGTACATATGAACAAGTCATACAAGACAGGCTCTGTACAATGTACTGCATATATAAACAGAGAACAAACATTAAGCACTTACAGCAGGCCTGTTCTTATAGTGGTGCACCAGCACAATGACCACAATGACAGCAGGGATGAAGATATAGATAATCTGAAAGTATTACAGAGTTATATACCATCAGCAACATTATCGGGTATTTAAACATGTGTGCATGGTACAGGTGATCTGATAATGCAAGACATAAGGCTTATACTATGTCCATATAAGTCTAGTGGCAAACTTTAGTGCATGACATCAGCACAAAACCGAAATATTTGCCATTAGCTTCTCCCGCAAGTGAGACATAATTATTACACAAGCAGCATGTATACAGTATGCAAACAATGGCTTCCGTGTCAGGCAACTTTTCATGCTTACATTTACAATTCTGTCCCATACAGATGCTGCCAAAATAGTACACTTTACACATGAACTGCAAGCAAAGTACAGGGCCGGGGGAACTGCTCCGGCCACTCTGGCCATGGCTGGACCAAAGTTTTGTGAGCCAGCTAGGAAATTGTCAGCTAGAGCTAAAATTAA
The DNA here is from genome assembly GCA_964019415.1 of Ianthella basta. Classification (NCBI taxonomy): domain Eukaryota; kingdom Metazoa; phylum Porifera; class Demospongiae; order Verongiida; family Ianthellidae; genus Ianthella; species Ianthella basta. The sequence goes on along the minus strand of OZ025877.1, from coordinate 4,804,537 downwards.
CATTAGCCATCAGGAACTTACTATTAGTTACCAAAGAGATCTTGCATTGAAGACTCCAATTACCTTCAAATGGAGTAATCCAATTGCAGTGAGTAACCACTTAGGAATTGGCTAATATTCAAGCGAGCACAACTATATTGCGAGGTCTACACCGCCATTTAGTTGACGAAATATGATGTGATTAGAGAACAGTATGGCTGCCGTCACGACGAAAGAAGCGTAAAACCAAGGATAACTCCAAAGACTAAAGGAAGGGTGCCCTATATCCTAGGAGGACACTTTCTGGGCCGTTCTCCATAATCTTTGAACGTCTCGATGTTTATCTAGCACTTAGGCTTTTCTAAGCTGAAATTCTTTACAATTTGTAGCCCTGGGGGGCATGTAGATGGTTGAGGGAAGCTTCACCACAAACATTCAAGCTTCCCCCCTTTCCCCCAATGTTTTACGATTGCAGAAAAAATGTGACATTAATGTGCAGTTAATGTATGACAGAAAAGGCAGCGATAGGGGGGGGGAGGGGTAGCAGGGATAGCAGGAGAACTGAGGATGGATGAATGGTTGTGCAGTCCTTCCATCGCCTCCACAATAAGTGTACAGACAGTGTGGGGGCTAAACAGACTCGTACCGATTACATGCAATGATTTTCTGTAACCTGCATTTCAGACTACTGAGAAAACTGTCAAATCACGACCAGGTGGTGATTCAATGGTAGCTGCTGTTTTTCAGAGCCAGCATTTAGCTAGTTGTGACACTCCTTTACCTCATCATCATCTGTGTTTACTGTGGTCCAAGCATCGCACACAAGCCAGGGCTTTGGTCTTCAGACAGCCACGCTCTAAGTATTCACTGTTTAAAATGCAAAAAGGCTCGCAATGATGAATCAAGTAGTGGGGGCTTAACGCCGCTTCGATCTCCGCCAATCCTAAAACCTGCAACGGCAGTATGAGACCCTGTTCTCTCTGTTGCGAAGGATAATGGCCGAATATTTGGTTGCATATGTTTGTGGCGGCGCTTTGGGGGAATGTTCGACAGCAGGTTGTATTTTACTTACACTGATAGCCATTTTTCCATTATGCCCGAAACCGTTCACTCGTTAACGACTGCGGTTAATGGTTAACTTATAAGCGGTAGTGGAAAAACGCCAACTTTAACGAATAAATGACATGATTACCGGATTATGGAAAATTGACAAACGGTATTACGTTACCTTTTCTATGCACTGTACCGTACAGACTGTCATGAATACAATTATCACACCATGACTGCAATTATCACATTCCGTGGGGTTAACTTTTGGGGCTGGCGAGTTGTCACCATTTTCACATGTTTACTTTTAGGGTTGCAGAGTCTCAGGCAGAATAGCTAAGGCCTTGTGTAAGTTTTGTGGGATGAAACTTTCCACCTACTTCCTGCCCCCCCAGACTGCACTTGGGCGAGAAAGCAGGGTATAGGATGTCTAAGAGAAAAAGTTAAAGCCACACTTCACAAATGGTGATTAGTAAAAACAATGGTGGACAAAGATGTGCAAGGATACTAATTAAGGTATCGTTTGGAGAACACATCTCCTCTGCAGAGCCATTCCTTCATAGCTAAGTGCTGTGCGAAATTCAGTCACTCGTTCCTGGGATACCTAACGCTGCTACCCATGCTGCCTTTGAGGTCAATGTGCTATGTTGTACATCCAATCGGCATCATACTTGTGCTCCCATGCAGCTTTTGTTCCCACTGTGTTTGGCAAAAATAAACACACACCCAACTTAATAACAGCTGGCATAAAATCGGTAGATGCAAGCTGATTGGTCAAGGTGTGCATGGCTTTTACAATTTCTGCTAGACTGCACTTTCATATTTACACACAATTCGGAGGCAGGAAGTAGGCTATAGCAGGCCAGACTAGTCAGTAAAAGACTACGAACACCTAATAGTTTTATCACACTGCATGCAAATGTCTGACAGCATAACATCACATTGTGCCATCCAGGTAGACTTGGTAGATCAAGGTTGCATTGTTAGGTTTGTCTTCATCCTCAAGTACGTACATAAATAAATTGCAAGATATGACATTGCAAGATAATTTTCTTCCCAAGCTTCTGTCAGATCATGTGTAAATCGCATGAACACACGACACATGGCTAGGCATCCTACTTTGCTTTCATTATCTTCAGTCTTGTGCTTATGGCTTACTATTTGTTACAGATAGGAAATCCTCACACTTGGTCAGAAAAGATTTTACCATCATACATGCAATCATAGCCTTGCTACAGTACTTTTGGTATAGTCTCTCACTGGCCCTAATAGCTCCTTGTCAAGTACTTACAGCTGTAAAAAGGTACACCTGCTTTCCTCCCTTCTGATTCTAGAACTAGGAAGATGATCATCACAGGGTAGTTATACCTGGAAACCCCGAACATGGCTGCTAAATTTGCACCTTTTTCAAACATTATATTTTTGCTCTCTGAATGATTCTACGAAAAACAAATGGCAGGAGAAGGAAATATGATCTTAGCTTTATCAGACAGGTCAATTAGCGTAACGAAGAAAGCTTGAAGAAAGATGTTTGAAGGTGTTGAAAATGGCATACTTGCCAACATTCAGAGCAAAACCGGCATATCTAGACGACGCCTGAAACACACGCAGCTGCGCTGGTTCGGTGTAGGGAAATGCAAAGTTTCAGAATTGACTGAGAACTGGGCATATATGCATCTGTTTGTAGAGAAAATAAAGAAAAACACCTTCTTGGTAGTAATTTTGCCACAATTCGCACGTTTAAATGCTATTTTCTCGAAAAGAGACTACAGCACACTTCTGTTCTCAGTCAAATATGAAGGTATATTTACTACTAAACACAATGATGTGCAGCACACTCACCAAGATGGGGCTCTAAGTATGCCGTTTTTTTTATACAAAATTTCCTGAACAACAAACTGACCATTGTGATGACGTCAACAAACGTCACTGTATGTTATCGAATAGCAATGTGTTAAAGAGAAGTTAGGACGTGGCTTGTCAACCAAAGTGCAGCCAATCGAGGGCAGTATCTGTTATTGTTGTCAGGCCCACAGAACTGGAATAGTATGATTTACATAGGCGTAGGAACCGGGGGAGGGGGGCCAAGGCCCCCCAGATTTCATAAGGGGGGGACCAGGCCTCCCTAGATTTTTAGCCCTGTCTCACCTCTGTAATCTTTGATTTCGCTAGGAAGTTCTTTAGTCATCTCACCAAAGTATATAGAACGAGTCCACAGCATTTTCGTTCGGATCTATAGCCAACAAAACCTGTTGTTCAAGATTCCATTTAGAGGCTGCATGTGGCAGCCATTTTACGGATTCCACAATTTACACGTGGCCTGAATATAATTGTCTGCGCACGCTATCTCGTTCTGAATGTCTCAGCAATCTATCCTAAGTTTTTTGGAAAAGCCACCAAAGAGAAGAAAAAGCAATGTTACCAACAGGTAGGCTTAAGTCCCAAGGTGATTAGTCAGTAGTGACAAGCTGTGTATGGCTTTATTGGTAATCTCTCGGTACTATAGTACCTGTGACTCGGAGTCTTCAAGCCACAGTACTGTCACTGGTTTGGACAATGATTCAAGGTCAGAATCCTCTGTCAGTGGAATGTCAACCCATCATAGTGTAGCAGAGAAGTAGATGGAAAGTATGAATGAATATAGTAGCTAGCTACATGAATTAGCTTCTGGTTAAACCAGCTGCTAAATGACTTGAACTGTATATTCCAACTAGGCATGGCCCTGTAGAAAGTGAAGAAAGCACATGTGCTGATTTGGAGCCTGGAGGAGCCACAGGAGAAGATGTAACTGTTTTGGATTCTCAGCCACCCGGAATGTCCCATTCAGCGCAAGATTCAGTGTCCTTGCCTGTTACAAGAGATCAAGATGACCTTGCAGAAGAGCCATCATCAGGCGCTGCTGAGTGTAATGCACCCTTGCTGCAGGGATGCAGTTGAATCATTCCAAGTTAGTGATCAAGCTATTTTGCAGAAGACCAGAAAAGTTCAAGGTCACGCACGACAATTTTGCGCTGAATGGTTTAAGGGTCGTCCATGGCTAGTGCTTTGTATAACGAGGCTGAAAGCTTTCTGCAATTTTTGTCGATATTGTGAATCTGTGATAAGCAGGAAATATTAATGGACAAGCAAGGCGACGTCGCATTTATTGTCACGGGTTTCGATAACTGGAAGAAAGCCTTGGATCGGTTTGATCACCATGTGAAATCGGCCATGCACAGAGAAGCTGTAATCAAGATCGACTCTCTCCAATGTCTGAGCGTGGCAGCACTGCTGAGCACTCAGCTGCAAAAGGACCAGCAAGTGCGAAGACAAATGCTGATGGTCACTCTTTCATCCTTGAGATTCTTACTTAGACAAGGTTTAGCTGTAAGAGGACACATTGATTTGGAAAGCAACCTGATCCAACTACTACTTGTGCGATCTGAAACCATTCCTGGTTTGAAGCAGTATATAGATGATAAGCAGTATCTTTCACCACAAATCTTGAACGAGCTGATTGCTCGAATGAGCAATACAGTGTTGCGGCAGCTCCTTGCGGAGATTAGGGAATCGTCCATGTTCTCCATCATTGTAGACAAGGCCACTGATGTGAGCCAAAATGAGCAACTCTGCGTAGCTATCAGGTGGGTAGACAGTGCCATGCTAATTCACGAAACTCCAGTGGAGTTGATGCATGTACCAAAGACTGACGCAGATACACTGGCTGGCCAAATAAAAGATTGTATGTTACGTCTTGCACTACCCAATTCTCAGTGCCACGGACAAGCATACGATGGTGCTGCAAACATGAAGGGCCATATTTGTGGTGTTGCTGCTATCATTCAGCAGGCAGAGCCGAAGGCAATCTATGTGCACTGTTTAGCACATTGCACTAACCTGTGCCTTCAGACCACAGCAAAGAAGCTACTGTGCATTCGGGAGTCCCTAGAACTGGTGATGGGCCTCACTTAGCTCATTCGATTTCTCCGAAAAGATCTAATTTATTTGAGGGCCTGCAGCAACAGTTTGCACCCGGTAATCCAACGTACGTTAAAGCCCCTCTGTCCAACCCGATGGACAGTACGTACTGCAGCTATAGATTCTGTTGTCACCAACTACTCTGTACTGCAAGCTGCTTTGGATGACGTTCAACAAGGTACAGATGAATATGCGCTCAAGGCAGTTGGCTATCTCAATTCTATGGAGAAATTTAGCACCTACTTTGGTCTCAAACTAGGTCACTTGATTTTTTCAGCCACTGAACAGCTGTCTTTGAACCTACAGGCAAAAGATACCACAATTCAGGAAGCTATACAGGCCTCAAACCTTGCACTACAATACATACAAAGGCAAAGATCTGATGAAGCTTTTGATTCATTTTACCACCGAGTGGTAGATGAAAGCAAAGATCTAACGTATCCACCTGCACTACCTCGAAACCGAAGACATCAAGCCAATATATTCACTAGCCCAAAGCACTACTTTCGTCAGCTATATTTCGAGGTTTTGGACACAGTTGCTGGTGAACTTCGCCACAGATTCCAGCATGATAGGGGGCTTCCTGTAGCTGCTGCTTTGGAGAATCTCCTCCTATGTGCTACTCGATTGTCTGCGGCAGATATCTCTCTTCCTAGTGAGTTAGAGATATATAGCCAAGATGTTGACTTGCGTAAACTGACAGTTCAGCTGAAGATGGTACCAGATCTCATCCGTACATTCAATGCAGCCCACCCTGACCGCTCATTGAAAGAAGTTACCAGTCTCAGAACATTCAGTGACATTCTGAATGCTATGCCAAGCAGCAAAGTGATGCTTGATGAGGTCGCCCGTTTGCTGCAAATTGTTCTTACCATTCCAGTTACCACAGCTACAGCAGAAAGGACCTTTTCTGTGCTTCGATGTCTAAAAACATTCCTTCGATCCACTATGTCTCAACCTTGACTGAATCATGTAACAATCCTTCACATCCATAAAGAAAGGACCCATCAGTTGGACATGTTAGACATTGCTAGGAATTTTATATCTACCAATGATAGGCGCAGGTTCTATTTTGGTGAATTTTGAAAGATTGCATGCATTAGTTTTGTTTTATAACATGGGACTGGCTATTTTTGCATAATATGTATGTTTCATGGCATCATAGCTGTTATTGAAATTGAAACGGGGAGTATGCAGGCATGTAAATAGGGGGAGTTTGTGGGGTTCACACCAAAACCCTATAAAATTTAATTACCCTGAAAAAATTCTATCTCTTCCAATATCTTCGCCCCCCCCCCCCAGTTTTGAAAGTCTTCCTACGCCCATGATTTAGCAAAGGTACGTTGGGGTGCATCAATGTGTGCCACACTACACGCTGCCTAAGTCATCGCACAGCTTTGATTCACGCATTGTCTCCCTCCACGCGCTGCCTAACTCCACACACAACCTCAGTCCACGCGCTGTTTTAGTCCATGCGCTGTCTCACTCCACACACTGCCTCATTCCATATGTGACCTCACTAAACACTCTGCCTCTCTCCACGCGCTGTCTCACTCTACGCACTACGTATGTACGTAGCTATTTTAACACAGTCTCATTCGATGCGCTGCTTCAGTCCACAAACGTTTTCTCATTCCACACGCTGTTTCGCTCTACGCATACTCAGTACCAACTCCATTATTGCTGTAGACAAATACTGGAACACAGAGAATAACTTCATTGGGCAAAGACTCTTGTGTGAGCACTGTAGCAAGTGCTCATCTGCTATGTAATTACTCTAGCATAGGGCTATCCTGTTGTGTGAGTACTTCGAAGTGCTGGTGTGTTGTATAAGCACTCTAGCTGAGTGCTGGTCTGTTGTGTAAGCTATAGCTTAGTGATGTCATTCGTGACATCACTAAATTTCTCCCACCGAAACTGTTAATGAAAAAAACTTAGCAATTATCCACACCTTTCACCTAAAGTACAGGTTTCCTGGTATAACCACCCTGTGATCACCGCAGGGCGAGCCTGAGCGGGATTAGTGTCTGGAAGTGCTGCAACTTTCCGTGGCATCTATAGTAGTTCTGAGACATCTCAAAGCAGAGGAACAGCACATTTAGTTAGTGCGGCATTCTGTGCAGTGGGCTTATGTGGTGGGCAGCAAGGGTGCAATCAGCATGCACTCCTGTTGTGCTATTGTTGTTGAAGCTCGTTTCAGTTCCTGTAGCTCCTGTTGGTCATGCCGGATCTCCATAGCCGCTAGCAGTCCATGCCTGAGGCATCATCTCTAAGCATAGTGGAAAGCCTGAAGCTAAAGGTCCACTGCCGCATTTGTTTTCTAATTTTTATATGGATAGTGCTTGGTTGAAGTATCTTCACATCCATTTTAGTGTGCTTTGCTGCATGACAGTTATGAGGGCGCAAAGTTGCAAAAAGACTAATTACGCATGGGCATGTCTGGTTTTCCAGTCCTAATACTTCTAAAAAGATGCCTGTCCTCAGCCGTATTATCGCCGGTTCGCACCATTCTAGGACTGCTAAAGGGGCACACAAAACAGAGATGGCATACCAGCCTAAGCTGATTTGTCCCCTCCTAGGAGGTGTAACAGCTGAAAATACAAAGTGTGCCAAAAATATATTCAGGAGCTTAGCACGTACTTTGTGTCACTGGCTTGCACATCATGAGACGAAGCATCTCTTCACTTCTACTTGCTAGGTAGTAAGGCACACGCAAGCTCTGGTCACAGCAAAAGGTTCAGAGGAAATCTCTATGTCTCTATCGTGCATGGCTGCACAGAACACCAGGCGGTGGGGGCATTGAAATGGCCTTGGGACGCCTTTTTCATCATCATAAAGCTACTACTCACACTATCGCCCTTTATAGCAATTTGTTGTATTCTTGATTGGCTTCCCCTGTCCTGTAAGTCAGAGTGTTGTCTGGATTCTGACGGATGTACTAGAGCAAAGTGGTTGTTGCTAGAATATTGTGACCAAGAAACAGTGAAATGGCATGTAGAGCATCAGTCGCAATCCGAAAAGTGCTCTAACTTACGGAAGAGTCTTACCAAGCACAGAAACATGCAATGGACCTTGCCAACAGCTGCTGTCTAGCGCTTATTCAGACTATTGCTCTTTGGGAAATGAAGCAGCAACCGTTGTCTCCACTGGCCCTACTACAGCCTCCAGCAACGCATTTGTGATGCATTGGGGCTAGCTCATCAGCAAGAGAGAAGTGAAAGCCAGCCGGCGATTGTCTTCCCACACGGCGTGTGACCCGTTCAAAGCATAGACCACAAGTGTACAGCAAGCCTACTATGACATCACAGCAATATGGCAGATTTCTTTGGCTGATTTTTCAGAAGTGAGCCATTATCCCTCTACCAGGGAATTTTAAAGCGCTCAAACTGTAATTTTCCATGGTTCTAGACAATAATCTACCATATATATAAAGGCAACTTGTATAACCATAACAGTGGACCTTTAATGGAGTTGTGTGAGGGCTTGTGGGTGCCAGGGTCGTCAACTGGATGGTAGTTAGATAATTTGCCTTCATTTCATTAGCTTAAACCAGCATTCAAACTTTCCCCGGCAAATGTAGTGTTGAATTTAGATATTTCTTCGGGGGGGGGGGGGGGGGGGGGCTCTTAAGAATGACATAAGGCTGGATGCATGTTCCAAGACGAAGCTAGATTAAAGCAGGGGGGGTGGGGTGGGGTGGGGTGGTTGAATGCCCCCTGTGCACCCTTAAAATGGCAGCCATTTTATTGATGGCAAAGAGCAAATATACTGTATACTGCATAAGTTGCAGTCCCCGTGCCCAAAATATTGCACCAAAACTTTTCTGTGGCCCGTACGAACATACGACACATGCAGACACATTGCCGTACAACTGATCAGCGTGGGGCTCGCTCAGGCTCACCCCAATGAAGGACACTGCCTAATTGCAAGAAAAGCAGAATCTTGGAGTAGACCTAGATGCAGCAGTGAAGGCTCATGCGGAGAATATTCAGAAAGCAGCTAATTGCTGCTAACAAGACACAACCCTAGTTGACATTCCAGTTCCTGGTATTAATCTACAGTGTAGCCTGTCTCAGATAGTCAGTATGTTAGGCAGACACGTCTCTAAAACAACCAATCTCCCAGGCCCAAAATAGAACTAAAGCACTGCAATTTACCTCTGTAGAGCAGCCACCTCTCTATGAAGGTCAGATAGAACTGGCCCACAGGTGGTTGTCTTGACTGCATACAGATTTTCAATCAAAAATATGCTCTTGCACGAGCTCGCAGCTACAATGGAATTATACCTCCATTACCATACCTCCGAGAGGTCGGTTCATTGCAGTAAGGCACTGCAACGGGCAGGCCAGGCTAGGTTGAACAAGGGCTAATCACTGGATACTACGCCTACCAGCCTTAGTGTCTCAGGAGGCTCGGGGGCTGGAGCCTATTGATGGCAACCAGTGATCGTCTTCCCACGCTAGTCATCCTACAAAGATGGAAGAGCCACAGACAGCTGGTTCACCCTGATGGAGTTCATCCATCAGTGTGGCATACTGATGGAATGCAGGATGACTAGTCACTCTTGTATCCACCACCAGTGAAACACTTGTGGTTTCAACAAGAGTGAATAATAATGGGGGAAAGCTAAGTCATCAGCATGACTTGCGTGAGATTGTTGAGAGATTGGTTCATTGCAGTAAGCCACTGCAACGGCCAGGCTGGGCTAGGTTGAACAAGGGCTAATCACTGGATATTATGCCTACCAACCTTCTACACCGTAGTATCTCAGTGAAACCACAAGTGTTTCACTGATGGTGAATACAAGAGTGGCTAGTAATTCTGCATTCCATCTATATGCCACACTGATGAGCCACAATCTGGGTGAAACAGCTGTCTGTGGCTCTTCCAGGGGAAGGCAATCACTGGTTGCCATCAATAGAGCTCCCTCCCAGCCTCCCAAGACACTAGGGTGTAGAAGGCTGGTAGGCGTAATATCCAGTGATTAGAGAGCTTTAGCATAGCATAATAACGCTAGATATCGAACTGCTATTACGATGCCTTCAGCGCGTTTGGCATAAGGTAATTTGGTAAAAACAGTAGAAATATAAGATGGCGGCGACAGAACTCACATATTAACCGATTACTTGCCAAAGCAAGAAGACAACGAGCAGAAATATGTCGCCCTTCGCAATCGAGTGCAACTTCCATCGCAGCAGGTGACACTATAAAGGCATATCTGTTTGTGTCTGACAAAATTGCGAAGCAGGAAGATGCCGTCAGCAATGCCAAAAAGTACAGGTGAAGTTGTGTGTATCCTTGTAAAAAGAGTGCCAGCCATATAAGCTAGAGGAACCTCCATAGAAGGAGCAAGAACGGTTCAAGGCACCGCTCGCACTGACAAAGCTGGATACTTGCTTACTGGTAAGTACGCTGTGCGCCGCTTGGGTGAGTAGTGGCATGCGCATAGACGCTGTAAAAGTGCCTAGGTCACTTGCAGACACTGAAAGGATGATGAAGTGTATACCGTTTAAAAGCAATAATGGTAAAGTGCGGTTCTATCGTTAAAATATGGAAGTGTTTTAACGTATTTTGTAATTGTGCAATAACTCAATCGTAAATTGTATGGTTTTACGCTATGCTAAACCTCTCTATTAGCCCTTATTCATACCTCCATTACTTTGTCATTGTGTAAGATCTTTGAATATCGAACACAACTGCAAAATATAAATACACAAATTGCAAAATTAATACAAGAAATGCTTAAGGAAAATGGTTTACATTAACTTTTTTTGTTATGTGGTAATTATACTCCTGTAATAGAGCTAGGCACACACCCAGTACTATGCACGGATGCATGTTCCTGCTATATGTGTTTACCAATTACGCACTGAGTCAATGCAGGTATATAAAGTGCAAAAGTAGTCTCATGAGCCAGACTATCATTTTGCAGACTATACCCTCCCACAAAATAGCAGTCTGGCTTGCATAGCTAGTGTAATAGTGCATCTAGAGTGCTAGCACTTGTAATGAATTACAAAGAGCACTCTGAATGGGTAAAGTGCTCCTAAAGGAACGCAAAACTTGCCATCAATCCTACGGCAATAATTGCAATCCACCAAATTGGCGTTGGCTCTACAGATAGAAATAAAACAAAAGAGTCTCATAATATCAAGTAGGACAAAGACAGCAATATATGTATGCATATCAAACATACCTCTCGTGATTTCGAGGCAGTTGTCCATTTGTATACCACCTACAAATCCTGCCCTAAGCAAGGAGTTCACTGTGATCGGACAGGTTCTGTGATCCAAAAACAACTCAAACTTCATGACATTGCTGGTTTTACAGGAGAATGTTTCAACAGAGAAACACTGGGACTCAGATATAGTTCCATTCATCCACCAAGTTAGGTTGTTCATCCCATACGAGAACATTACATCATGAGGAGGCATATGGTCCTGGCAATTGGTGATGTTCGTGAACCATGCAGTCACTCTGCTTCCAGTGGTGTTGGCAGCTGCCTCACATAACCTGATTCCTGCAACAACAAGTATTTCAAGTTAAAAAAAGCTTGTGGGACCAGGTAGTTCGAGTTCAGGGGCACCCCGGCGCCCCTGAACACGAACTACTTGCTAGTAACTTCCCTGTGTATGTTCAACAGCTCAGATAGTTGGGGATGAAGCATTGCTGATGGCCAGAAAGATACATCACAATGCCATAGACTGATGGGGATGCAAGAGTTTCAAGACCCCAGACCAGCACGTCATCCAGAGAACGCACCCCTACCAAACTGTCAAAATGCTTTGCTGGTGCTTTTTGATCTACATAACATTCTGAATGAGGATGTACATGTTACTTTGTACCTGGAGGAGTGTGCTGGCTAATAAGGCTACCCAAGTTGGTAATGCCATGATTCGATTGTCTCTCATAGGCCAACAGGTCGTTCGACCTCCGCTTTATTTGGGGCTGTACAGCGCAGGAGAATAGTTAGGGAAGCTTTCTACTACAATACTATTACTTAAGAGTGTTCTAGAAAGTCTTTGCGTTCTTTGGATACATGGCAAAATACAAAAAAAGATGATTTTGAGTCTAACAGATACTGCATTGAGCGCATCTATTTTACAATGTCTGTCCGTAATAATTGGAGCTGTATCTCGCAGAAGAGTCTTTCGTTAAGCTTTTTACAGCTAACACTCTATTAACACATGTTCATGAACACATTTTGTTCCATTGAGAGATAGTGAAATGAAAATTGAGATGATTTTAGGCTTTGCAAAGAAAGATGCAGGCGCCGCCATTTGCAATGAGAGAAATATAATATATACATCATTATGAACATGAGCCATACAAGTAGCTAAATCTGAAAACAATACAGTGAATCCTTGGTTATCCGAACCTCGATTATCCGGATCACAAAATTACCTTGCACGTGACACATGGATTATGCAATTACTAGCAGGGGGCCTGCTTTAGCGGGCTTTTGCTTCGGCGAGTCGGGCCCAGGCTGATTTGAAGGATCTGTGCTGTTAGCAATGGAGGGTAGCTACTATAATGACGGTCGAGTTAGCTTCGAACGTTGGACGACAGCGAATTAAACCGCCCAATAACCGGAAGTCAATGAGCGATAATCCATAAAATGGCTGTCAGTGGCGAACGAAAAACTGGAATTGAAGAATATTTCTTCAGGAACTGCCAGACAGGCAATTTCAACCTGAGGAGAACACTTCTGGAGCCCCACTTTATAATCCTTTAGAGTGTGGTGGCATTCTCTTCCGTAGTTTTTGCGCCAAAAGCGATAGCAGCCTAAAGTAAATCAATACAACACATACACGTTGAGAGAACATTCATGCCCTCACAGTCCGTAAGCGAGGAGACTCCCTAAGGCGGCGGTCACACTACGGCGAAAATGACGGCGACGGTGACGGCGGCGGTTACGGTGACGTTTCCGGAACGTGGCGGGTCGGTCACACTGCTACTATTACCGAAAGATTATTTGTATAGACAAAGAGAAAATGGCGGACATCGTGCTCGTGTGCATTTACCTTTTTTCCTTGTTTCAGCTTGGCGGCGGCTATGCTCATTGCAGGAATCGACTTCGCAGGACCCTATTTACTCTTCTTCGCCAGCGCTGCTTGCGGAAAAGTCGGGAATCGCTGTTACGGCTGCTTTTTGTGCCGTCACTCTTGGCTCAGCCCGCTTTCCAGGATATCATCCGTTCTCTTCGGGCTCCACGACGATTTTGGGCAGCGCCAAGAGACCATGGTTTTTGGGAAGAAGATGTTTGCGACATGTGGCGAAGGATGGGACGAAGATATCCGGACTGGGAGGAGAGCCAATACCTACAGCATTTCCGCATGTCTAAGGATACTTTCTGGTATCTGTCCCAGACGTATGGCAAATACTTGAAGAAGGAAACCACGCATCTAAGGCTAGCACTGCCTCATGCAAAGAGACTAGCCATTGTGTTACATTGGCTAGCTCAAGCTAGTAGTTTTGCTCAACTTGCTGCATTGTATGCGATTGGGAAGTCCACAGTTGTTGCTGTGGTACACCAGGGTGTAGATGTACTTCGTGCAAAGTTTGTACCTGAGGCCATCCGTTTTCCCACTGGATCAGAACTAGATCAAGTCATGGTAGATTTTGAGGCGCTGTGTGGTTTGCCTTGTTGTGGTGGTGCGCTGGATGGCACTTTCATGCCCATCAGGAAGCCAACAAATTATGGAGACACCTATTTTTGTTACAAACGCTTCTGCGCCATTATTGTACTAGGATGTGTTGATGCTAGGGGTATATTCACTTATGTTAATGCGGGTCGACCTGGCTCTGTTGGAGACTCGTACACTTATCGTCACAGTACCTTATGGCAGAAGATCCGTAGCGGTGATTGGCTTGCACACTCACCAAAAACAATTGAAGGTGTGCAAGTGAGTCCGTTTCTTGTTGCTGATGCAGCATTTCCATTGTCTGCAACATGCATGAAGTGCTACGAAGCAAGTGATTTGCCCCAAAAGCACAGCTTTAACTACAGCTTGATCCGAACAAGACGCGTTGTCGAGCAAGCATTTGGTAGGCTCAAAGGACGGTGGAAAATTATGGACGGCCAATGTAAAATCAATGACCCAGTGTTTGTGAGGCAGGTGGCGATGGTCTGCTGTGCTTTGCACAATGTATGTGAAAGGCACCAGTGCCCATTTGAACTAGGATGGCTTCCAGATGCTAGTGCTTATGCAGACACCATACCAGCCAATTTACAAGCACATGTGGTGATTGGATCAGCAGCAAGTGTCAGGGATGCAATTGCCAAATACATCCATCGCCACAGGCCTGCTCCACACTGATTCGAACAGCTGTTTTAATTATTAGTGAACTGTAGTTGTACTTGTCACAGAATAATAATTGACAATGGTACATGGATCTGCCAGTAATTTTGTAGATGAAATACAACATGGATGCGCTCGCTAATGATGCAATACAAGTGTGCACCAATATAGTAGGGAGTAAACAATCAAAGTATTAACTCATGCTCACTGATTGTCCTTCTTTTCAAACAGTTTTTTCAAGAGCTCAGCTTGAAATGCTTGATTCTGCTGCATCATGTCCATTTGAAATTGTGCGTTTTGCTGCTGCAGCCTTGCTGATATGTCAGCTTCCAATTTTGCCCTGTCTGCTTCCATTTTCAGCTGGAACTTCATTGCATCCTCCTGCATTTTTGCATCATGTGCCATCTGCCTTTCCTGTGCTTTCTCCTGCATGTCTGACAATGCCAGCAAGAACTGGGTGGCTGCAGTCCCTTTCCCTTTCTTCTGTCCCACTCTGGCAACAGTGGGTGTCTCATCTCCCTTTTTCTTCTTACTAGGTGGCAGTGGAATGTCATCTTCATCCTCTTCACTATCACTGTCTACCACACTCCTGGATGGGGGCCTTGAAACATCAGGGGTACTGGTAGCAGTGCCAGTAACTTCAGGTTCATCACCAGCTACAGACCTTGCAATAGTACTGGGAGTGGGAGTCACGGAGTCGTCGACTGCCCCAGGGCCCAAAGATGGATGGTCTTTAAAGCGCTCATGGAATGTTTTGAAGTTAGGCCAGCTACTCTCAGCTGCTTCGAGGTCTATTTCTGCATCCTCTTCAGTATACTCTTTGCCAGTTTCTCCTTTTTTCTGGTAAGTGGCATACATCTTCTTTCCGTTCTTCAGAATTGTGTCAATTTTATTGCAGATCGCCTTTTCAGTGTACACATTCGTCCTCCCCAGCTCCTCCGTCAAGTAGGCGTTCAGTCTCATCGTTGCAATTGCTTCTTTCTTCTTCCGCGTTATCATTTTGCCACTAAACTCCTCTATGATGTCGGCCCAGATGTCGATCAGTCTTCGTTCGATGTCAGGTGTCCATTTGGCTCTCGTTTTCTTGCTTCCAGACGCCATCGTTCGCTAGATCGCTCACAGAACACGGTTCACACCTTCGCCTCTATCGTCGCCGTCACCGTCACCGTGGCGACCGCTGTCACGGCGACGGTCACGGTACGGCAGGGTCACGGTCGCGGTCCCGGTAAGTTATTCGTAGTGTGACCGCAAAAACGTGACGTCACCGTCACCGTCGCCGTCACTTTCGCCGTAGTGTGACCGCCGCCTAAAGCAGAGAATCTTACTAGATTTGCTACAAAAGAAAATGTATGTATGAAAGCATGCATGTGTATTTGTATAATTAATGTTGTAGTTGTTTGTAAGTTCACTTATCCGAACAAAATGTTTGTGGCATTTGGGTTCGGATTCACTGTATAGAGGCGCCTTTGGCACCTCAAAAATGTACATGTACCAATCATAATTAAGCAAGTATAAAATACATATGTATTGCAACTTGCACTGCATTGACAGGACGGACTAACTTAACTCACTTTCTTGCCCTATGTAGAAAGGACCAAAAGCTACCATGCTTCCACCATTGTTTACGAAGAGTGACAGCCGTATGCCTAGTGTTGGTGGAGGGGTGAAGTAAATCACTGCCTTGCTGCAATTGGAACTGTTAGGAAAGGATATGCGGCCAAGCACAGTCCCATTCATCTGAATATGGAGGAGGTGATCTTCTGGACATGTGAACGTTTCATCAGGTACCCGACTTTGGTTGAATAAAACTTCAATAAAAAAAACGGGGCTTGCCGGCATGTGTCTAACAATGTCTATAGTAGTTGTCACATTGCTTCCTTCGCTTCTGCTGAATCTTAAAGTTAACTGATCACTCTTGATCACTGCAGAGGAAGGTAAGTAAGGCAGCAGTAAAGCAGATCCGTGAATGGCGGAATAGAAAGATCATGTCAGGCAATTGTAAGTAGTAAATGAAGTCATTTACATTTTCATTCAGGGCCGTAGCACCAACATAAAAACCGGTCAGGCCATAGATGACGTGCCACAAACTAGGGGGGTCTGGGGGCATGCCCCCCCCCCCCCCCCCAGGGATAATTTTTGAAATCTAGATGTTGTGAGTACTTTTAGAGCAATTCTAGGCAACCAACACTCCAATGAGTATGATAAAATGTAATATAGACCAACAAGCACTTACAGCAGGAAAGGCGATCAAGTGCCATATGAAACAGGTAATACAATGCATTGAAATAAGAAGATAGCGCATTAAAAATCAAAATCTAGTGGTTTGTTAGCTGTCTCTCCGATGCTAGGCAGCACAAATCTCTCCTCTTGACTAAAGAAGACACCATCAACGCAATTTTGCGCGGCGATCGATTAACACACCACTTTAGCGCGTCATAAAACGTCATGCGTCCATCCGTAAAATGGCTGCCGCCGTTAAGGTTGGTAGAGGACTAAGTATCTGGCTATTCCTTGTTCAAACTAAGTCTGTAACAAGATCACTCTGCTTTTAGAACGTTGTTTAACCTTAGGCCAGTACCCCCCCCCCAATTTCAAAGTGTGTTTAAAGTGCATATCTTCAATATTTAGAATTTTTGTTCCAGCAGCAAAAACCGGTCCAGCCATGGCCGGTCCAGCCATGGCCGGACCGGCCGGACTGGGTGCTACGGCCCTGTCATTAGAAACAGACAATAATACATAGACATATGGCTTGGAACACTTACGTCTTACACAGTCTCCCGTGCAATCGGCTGCCAGGTTGTGCTCACAGCTTGAATCTTTCTGACAAATGTCCTGGGCGCACCCCATACGCCAAAAACAGATCACGGCCACAGCAATCACGCATTTGGCGCTGAATCTCATGTTACTATCGGACAGCAATAACTGTACTGTGAGATACTCTACTCTTGGTTCCGTATATTAGACCCTAGTTCTGTTCCGTATATTAGACCCTAGTTCCATTCCGTATATTAGACCCTAGTTCTGTTCCGTTCCCTAGTCTATCGAGCTAGACCTCTTTCGCGTTTTCGCGTAACCGGAAGTAACGGGCAGGGAAAGGCGAAAGAGGGTCTAGTCTCGTTCCCAGCCCCCCAAAAGGTGGTCTGGCACATTTGCTCGATATTCTGATTAATTAAAAACTTTCGGTATGTTGCGTCACATGCATGCAAGAAGCACAATGATTGGGGCGCTTGCTAGAATCGCCTCAAGGGGCGGTAACGGACTTTGAGAAACTGTACCAGGCCACCGTTCAAAATTGTGAAAGCCGTAAAATTGGGTACATATTGATCTCATTTGATAGAATACTTACATATGACTCACGTAGGTGAGCGAATGAAGCTGCTAAATTGCGTATCGCAAGACATGGAGGCGCTTGCCAAGATTTTGGCAAGCGCCCCAAGGGCGGTATCAAAATAACGAGCAACCCAGACCACCTTTCACGGCTGTTTCACTTGTATCCCGCGTGTACAACTTAGTAATTCTTGCGCAATTGCAAAATGGCGCCCATTGCCGTATGCTAGCCATGTATAAAGATATCACTCCTCCGGGTTTTCCTAGAGAAATGATATACAGCATTTGATCGTTGGTATTATTATAGACGTTTCGGTGTAGGTCCCATCTTACTCCTTTTTTTCTGCAGGTTTCCAGGACCGGTATGTTTTATATTGTAAACATGTGTATATTTAATACTAAATGTCCATTACGCACATACATTCCTCAAAACTGCAGGAAAAATAAGGAGTAAGATTAGACTAATACCAAAATACCTAAACAATTACCAGCAATAAGATGCACCAAGCCGTTTATTCCGAAAAACTCGGAGGAATGAGATCCGTTATACATTGCTAGCATAGGGAAAAAGACGCCATTTTTCGAATGCAAAAATGTTGCGTAACAACTAAGTTACCCCGGCGAAACAGCCGTGCTTTCGGGCTATTGCAAAATGGCGGCCGGAAGTGGGCTGGGGACGAGGCTAAAGAGGGTCTAGCAGTGGTCATTAATATTCATAATAAGGTATTTCACACTTTGCCAGCAACGCGTACCGTAGTATGGCTTGCTAGACCGTCCCACCCAGGGTAAACCGGCTACGATTGCTCTGCAGTGCAGCGAGTCTGTGCAAACAGTCAGTTAGTGCAGTTAGGAACCGAGAATGGGCGAACCACTGAGCTCTGTATGCGCATCATGTCGGGGTAAGCTTCTAACGGTCGAGAATCAGAAGAAACGATACGAAGAGTCAAAGAGTGAGCTTCTTCGCAAGCCGCACTACGACTCTGCTCCCTCTCCGATGAGAATAGCCCTCCGGGATTGACTAGTCGGTCGCAGTAACAACCTCTGCGGTCTTCGGCTAAAACTGGAGTCTCCCCTTTTGCCAAAAGACTAGCTTCTGGTTCAGGGAGCACCGAAGAGCCATCAGCAACGTCTGTTTCTCGCCGCGAGTTATTACAGGAGCTTCAAGAATCCTGTGCCTTCTACCATTTCACGTGCCTTCGTCAGCAGCACTGGGTGACTTGAGATAGTGTCAATCCACACGGTGAAGTGCGCCGCCATTACTGCTCGCGCTTCAACAAAACCGTCCGTGTTTAACTAACGTGGAGGTGTCGACGAGGTGCCACTACTAGTTGGATCCAGCTACAGTACTTTTGGGTTGGGTGTCCCGACCGGATGGTCGCAATCGGTTATCAGTTATCAACCTGGTGACGTCATTTTTGCGTAACTTTTAGCATACCCAATTCTATTGGCGGACAGTGAACAGGAGATTCAGGGTACGTGGCGAAAGCGGGCGACCTCAATCACCGACTGGTCGTGATTCGACACTTTTCTCAGCGGTCTGGAACGCAGGTTACAGAAAATCGTGGCACGCGATCGGTACGAGTCTGTTTAGCTCCCGTGCTGTCTGTTTGCTTATCGAGAAGGCGTTTTCCTCTTGGTACAGAAATGTCCCCACCATTCTTAGCCTAAAATCGTCCGAATACGCTTTGTTCCAGTCTTCCTTTTTCCAAACGCCGCTACTTCGGCTAGGTTGTAGCCGCCATAATGACGTCACCAGGTTGTAAATTGATAACCGATAACCGATTGCACATGTCCGGTCGGGACAACCAACCCAAAAAGTTCTGTAGTAGATCTGATTGGTCACTCGGCTATGAATATTAATGACCTCTGCTAGACCCTCTTTCGTCTTTCCCTGGTGAGAATAATAATTAAACAAGTATATAGGCACACATGCGCACTGCCATATAGGTATTTAAGGTAAGATATGACATTGTAATGATAATACTTGTACATGAATGGTGGTTGAAAACAAAGTAACAAGTAGTAGTTCGTCTTTCCCTGCCTGTTACTTACGGTTACGCTGCTTAGTCACGTGTCCACCGAAAACCTCGTACGTGAAGCTGAATAGGGAGGAGTCTCAAAGTGTAAGCGTTCTTTCTTGGATTATGGACAGTCCACGATTGGGATCCAGTTCTGTGGCATATCCAGGATTCATAAAAGAACGTTTGAGAGTCATCTTCCATATCTTCACGTACGAGGCTCACGCGTGATTTCGTAAGCACGTGATCAAGCGGCGATCTGATTGGCCAAAAGTATTCGCGATGCGTCGAGGCGAGCCAACCCCAAAGATACCAGACCATAGATAGTGGAGGGAAATTCCGAATTCCATTATCGCTATGACTAGTCTCGTCCCCAGCCCACTTCCGGCCGCCATTTTGCAATGGCCCGAAAAGGTGGTCTGGCGACTATGGTCGACTTTCTTGGACCTGGAAGCCAGTTCTGATTACGTAACACTGGTGGGAACAGCGAGGTGTGAAATTTGTACGGGCAAGATGGAAGTGCCACGCTGTGCTGTGTGTTTCTGCAGCGTGGCAAATCCTTCTTTTTGCAGGCGAATAGAGAGTAGCCCTAAGGTTTTCGCCTTTGCCAAGTGTACGGTCGGGCTTCGAATTGCAGAAACTGAAAGTAGTAACCAGTACGTGTGTCAAACCTGCTTTTCCAAGCTGGAGAAAGGCAGCAAGGCGGAGGGAAGAGTGGCGAAGCAGAGAGACTTGCCCGTCCCTGTTGGGAGGAAAACGAAGACGTCGCGTCCCTTTAAGAAGTCCAAAATCGCCTCTTCCTGATCTGTGGGCTTCTCGTAGCCGGGTATTACGTATGCTTCCAGAATAACACTGTTCACTGCGGCCGAAGGTAGCCTTGCGCCTAATCCTGGGAAGCTCACTTCTCCCATCGAAGCTGCCATCTCGCTGCTAGCATAGATCTATGCTGCTAGGAATGTGTGAACGCCAGAGGTGTGAATGTTATGCATAACATGCCACTAATGAGCTGTTGTGTAATCTGATTGGCCAGCACACATTCCTGCTGGGAATGGACTTCCGGGCCCAAGAAAGTCGACCATAGTCGCCAGACCACCTTTTCGGGCCATTGCAAAATGGCGGCCGGAAGTGGGCTGGGGATGAGACTACGCTATGACCAGACTAGTCTCGTCCCCAGCCCACTTCCGGCCGCCATTTTGCAATGGCCCGAAAGGTGGTCTGGCACATTTGCTCGTTATTTTGATACCGCCCTTGGGGCGCTTGCCAAAATCTTGGCAAGCGCCTCCATGTGTTGCGATACGCAATTTAGTAGCTTCATTCGCTCACCTACGTGAGTCATATTTAGGCATTCTATCAAATGAAATCAAACTGTACCCAATGTTACCGCTTTCACAATTTTGAAGGGTGGCCTGGTACAGTTTCTCAATGTCCGTTACCGCCCCTTGAGACGATTCTAGCAAGCGCCCCAATCCTTGTGCTTCTTGCATGCATGTGACGCAACTTACCGAAAGTTTTTAATTAATCAGAATATCGAGCAAATGTGCCAGACCACCTTTTGGGGGGGGGGGGCTGGGAACGAGACTATGACCAGACCACCTTTTCCGCGGCCATTTTGTTAGCGGAAGTGGTGGGCTGGAACGAGACTAGTGAAATACCATTCCGGCCATATTGGTTTCGCTGAGCATGCCTCGACGCATGCGCAGAAATCTAAAAGGGCAGTGGACTAATGAAGCCACTCGGCACCGGTGGATAATGCAGACTGCCATGATCAGATCCCTCAGCGTACTATTTGTCTGCGTTGCTGGAGTTCTATGTCAAGGTAATTGTGTGGAGTTCATCGACAGGTATTTGGTAGCGTTTAGGCCCGTAGCTAGAGGAAGTGAGTTAATCAAGCCGCTCAGACACAATGCCTTTTCGGATCGCCACAAACCCTAACTGTGTCAGGATGGTGTAACAGTATGTTTAAGCGAAAGTTGTAGTATGTTGATGTCCTTTCACCACTTGTAATGCTGTCTTTGCCAAAACAAACCATTGACCGTTATGTTGATGCTCATGCAGCTAACCCCACACAAGATAATTGTGTGCTGTTTGACTAGTTTTGTATATTGTGTTTTTCTCTGTAGATAAGCCTGTTCTACTAGTCAAGGTCCAGCCTGGTTGCCCTGGTTCAGTGCTGTTGCCATGTATTGCTAATGGCGCTAGTAGTATTTTCTTTCAGGTTTTTGAACATAATGGAGTTAGATTTTCCACCCTGACTTCTGCAAGAATAGACAACGATCTTGATTATGATGAAACTCAGATCAATGGATCATACACACTTCACGTTGTCCATACTGCAAATCACAATGGCTCCCTGTATCGTTGCACGGGTTTCCTCAATGGTGTAAGGGTGTACAGCAATGAAGAACGATTGCTGATAGCAGGTGAGTACGGTGTAAGAGATAGATGAAATGCTGGCCATTTTATCACCGATTCATTATGAAATTGAGCTTGGCCAGATACTGCATGTGACCTACTGTATTACGGACATTGCAGTCTGTAATGTTTAAACAATGCACTAAAGCTAGTTTGAAAGTAAAATGCATACAAGGGGAAATACAACCTAGCATGCTCCTTGATGTCTGAAGAGAATTGAAATTCTTCATTTTCAGGACCACTGTTCATGCTTAACCCATTAGTGTCGATGTGCGCCAGCTCCCACTTCCGAAATTAAAATCGCTGTGCATATGAAGAAATTTGCCAAGCCGTGCTTTGATGCTTTAAGGTCACTTCTTCACCCTAACAGCGACGTAGGAGGAATGCTCTGTTTCCAGAAGTAGTCCAGGACAGTTGGCAGCATTATCAGGCACAATCCCGACTCTCCGCGCACATACATGACTCATGTGAGCAAGATTGCAAATAATCGTAATGTCCGAGTCTTTTCTCAGCCCCTAACCATGACGATGAACATTTGCTGCTTGATTCAGTATTACAAGAAGACGTGGAGTTCTTCATACACCAATTCATGCCTGTGCACACGTACTTAGGCTTAAAGTGTCACTGAAGTGAAATTTTATTTCATTTTTAAGTAGTATAAACTATCCTAAGACAAACTGCCTGTCCTTTATGTGTTGACGAAAATGGCTCCTTCATGCTGTTTTTGACGATTTACGCTTGCTGTCCAGCACCAAAAACTGGCGACCATTCTTGCACAATAATCGTGATGTCAGAAAATGTCATTGGGTTTGCAAATATAAACTTTTTACATTGCCAAGATATGGCTGAAGAAGTTGTCAAGCACGGTGGAAGGTACTACTTAGCTGGTGGGCCAAATACAGTTAGCTGCAAGAACACCAGCTATACCCCTGGCATTTCAATGCACTGCTTCCCAAAAGATGTACGTTTACGGAGACTGTTGACTCAATTTGTCTGACGTCATTGGACCAACTTCGAACCATCAGAATAATCTGCTCTCTAAAAAATCGAATGCAGGAAGTAACGTTTTAGACGTTAAAAGGCTGGTTATTGCGTTTATTTTATACGTACGTTGTTCAGCTACGAAAAGCTCGTCTTAGATCATTCGCACTGCTCTCGCCATGTATGCCTCAGCTGCTTCCACCCCTTCTCGGTCTCCGACCCCAGCAGGTTTGAGTCCATCCCCCGTATTGCCTTCAGAAAACCAGCTGAAGCCATCACGGGTTCACTTTCAGGCAGCATTCGCTGTAATACTGTTGCGCGAAGTTGTGGCAGGTGAGCACCCCTTCGCACGAGGGTCGGCACGAGGGTTGGCCAGTTGGGAAGACATACCTGGAACACTGCAGTAGGAATTTCTTGCGAATTTCAAAATCCAAGCGTTTCCCATGTCTCCAATGTCTTTCCGCTTGCGCAGCAAGCTCCATGTTCGAATTTCGAATTGTCTGAATTGAGTACAGCCATCCTCTGTGCTGTTACTCGCCATTTTCGCTCACTCCCATTGCGCTCTAAGGAAGAGCTTACGATTAGCTCGGGGCCACGTTACGCTACATTTGAACATTGTTGTGCTAAATTGAAGAACGTACGAATTTGCTCCGTGGCACGTGCGCTTATTACGCTACGTTTAAGCATTGTGCTAAACTTCTCTAATGAAACGCCTAATACCCTTCTGAAGCAGGATCCGTGCCGAACGTCGACACAGTAGCTCCATCGACAGACGGATCGCGAAGACACACAATGCAGGTAACACAGTGGCAGCCTCTCCAACAGAGAACGAAGACACACAAAGCAGGTAAGACAGCAGCCTCTCCCACATGTGATAACGACACTGATGTTATATACAAAGATTAAGGTAGCAGCACTAGCTCACGTGTCGAAATCAAACCTGTACAATTTTTTGTGGAGAGGTAGAGTTATGGATCTGAATTACGTATCGGAAGTTTTGTGTTGATCACTGCTAGCATGCGTAAGTTATGAACGAAAAGAAAAAGTGAGATCACGTCTCAACTTCCAAGTGCTACCTGATTGATTAATGGCTTGCAGTCTTCGAAAGTATTTCGAACCAGATTTGTCCATTGATGGATTATCCGCAGTATCTGCCTTGATTGCTGTCATTCTAGGGCCGGCAAGGAATTCCCGAACAGTCGTCCTGCTTGTGAAGCAGCGTCCAGTGGGAGAGCGATACTTAATACGAACTTCTGACCCAACTCGTTGTTCTTCGGTGATCCAATCTGACGGGAGTGAGAAGTCCTCTGAGTTCCTACTGGCTATTCCTACTCTGCGCATAGCGTACCCTCGGGTACTTATGTCCGTAAGGTGAGCGCGTTTCTTCCCCGACTTCACTTTTGGCATCACGCACTGTTACCGTAGCTACTACTGGTGCAGGCAGGCATTTCCCAACTTTCTGAAGCTAGTGCGGTTAGCTGATGAAGTTTGGGATACGCCTGCCTGAAGCACCGAACTGTAACTAACGATCAGCTCCGTCGTACACAAGAAGAATGTAAATGAATTCTGCAAGTTTGTAAACACACGTTGCATAACACGCACAGGTGTGGGATTAGGTGTGAAAACCACGACTAATTGGAACTTGACATTCCGAGAAGGATCTGAGCCTCTCGTGGGTGTTCGCTCTGGTAGTGATGCGCAGATCTTGCTTATATCTAGTCTCGTTCATAGACCCTTCCGAAGTGCACGCGAGTGAGCGAAGGGAGGAAGGGTCTGGTGAAAATAGACAGGTTCTCATGACCGCTGCCGGAATGTGGGCAGCGCCAATCACATTGCTGGTAGCGAAATATTGCACAATTTCTCACCTCGAGAACGAATTATATAATGCAAGTACGTACGTTAGCAAATTTGCAGTTGAAGATGTGAGCGCAGCCACCTCCAGAGCAGCTAAAGAGCTTGGATGTAGACAGTTGAAGGACAAGCAGTACCAGTCAGTGTTGTTCGTTCGTTTGCGGCAAAGACGTCTTCGTAAGTCTGTTAACAGGCGGTCGAAATCGCTCTGCTATGCTCCGCTGCCCGCCGTTTACGATGTTCTACCCTAGCACGCCAGCCCTACCTCGATTGTCATCATTGTGAGTCCCCTGCTTCGCACAGAATAGTAACTCGCGATCGAAGCGTCAGAGAAGCTGTAACTAATCACACACAGTATTACGTCATCACCCATGATTACATTCCATTGTGCCCAAACTTCCTGCCCACTGTGATGTTCTGCACGCTCTTACACTTCTGGAACAGTCGGTCAGGCCACGCTCATGCACCGCACTTGTCACAGCGATCCGCTCAGCAAGACAATCAATGAACAATGGGACAAAGGCACAATACAACCGGGTACAACTACGTAACCATGCAGATACCAATAATAGTACAACATACGTAAGAATAATAATCACTAATACATTGCACTACAGAACACAACCGTAATAATAGCATAATAATAATAATAATGATAATTACCAGCAATCAACAGCAGTGACTACTAACTACTTGGTCACTACATCTCCTCCCCCATTAGTCAATGTCTCACAGTCACACCATAACGCTCTGGTGACTTGTGGGGGCGGGAGGAACGGCGAAGACTCTACCCCGCTGCGGCAGGTGGCGGATCAGTTGGTGGTAACTCGGTGTTCGGAGATGGTGTCTCGATGATGGGATAGTCATCCATCTCAACCGATGGTTGGACTGTAGCTGTGCGAGCTCTCATGATCCACATGTCGTCGAACAACACGACCATCTTGGAGCTCAATGGTGTAAGACACAGGACCCTTCAAATCCTGGATGACCCCAGGTAGCCATGGAAGCCCTTGACCAAAGTTCTTGGCGTAGACCTGCACTCCAGGCTGGAACCCCCTTGGTTTGGAATGAGCATCGTGTGCTCTCTTCTGCTGCTCCTGGTGTGCTCTTACTCTTTTGCCGATGTCTGGCTTGAGCAGGTCCAGGCGTGTCCTGAGCTGTCTTCCTAACATCAGCTCTGCTGGGGACTGACCTGTTGTGGCATGGGGTGTGGTCCGATAGTGGAATAGAAACCGAATCAACCGGGTCTCCAGGGTTCCTTCAGTCAGCTTCTTCATACCTGACTTAAACGTCTGGACAGCCCTCTCGGCTAATCCATTTGATGATGGATGGTAGGGGGATGTCGTGATGTGGTGTACTCCATTGTTCCTCATGAACTGGCGAAACTCCCCACTGGTGAAGCTAGGGCCATTGTCAGTTACCAGCTGTTCTGGTAGCCCTAATGTCGCAAAGGAGCTTCTCATTTTCTCGATGGTCACGAGTGATGTGGATGACCTCGTCATGTGTACCTCCATCCACTTGGAATGTGCATCAATGAGTATGAGGAACATGTGTCCTAAGTAAGGGCCAGCGTAATCTGCATGCACTCTCCTCCACGGTTGCTCTGGCCATTCCCACGGGTGGAGTGGTGCCGCTGGTGGATTCTTACGGCATTCCTGACATGGGGTGCATTGCTTCACCCTCTCTTCTAGATCTCCATCCAGGCCCGGCCACCACACATATTGATGGGCCAGTGCCTTCATCTTGGCAATGCCTGGATGGCCTTCGTGTAGTTCGTCTACCACTCTATTGTGCAATTTGGGAGGCACCACCACTCTGCTTCCCCTTAACAGGCAGCCATCTTCAATGCTCAAGTCAAGTCTTCGGTGATGGTATGGTTGCATGTCACTGGTATCTGGTAATACATCAGGCCAACCATGCTGGACGAAACTCCTAACCTTTGACAGGGTAGGGTCATTGTCTGTCTGTTGTCGAATGTGGCTAGCCGACACTGGTGAAGCTGCAAGATGATCCATAAGGAGAATTGTCTCAGCTGGTCTTGGCACTTCAGGTGGGGCATCCTCCAGGGGAAGTCGACTGAGGCCATCAGCATTGGCATGATCCTTCCCGGCCTTGTACTGGATGGTGTAAGTGTAGGCACTGAGAGTGAGAGCCCATCGCTGGATCCTTGCAGATGCCATGAGTGGCACTGCCTTTGACTCATCGAAGATGTACATGAGTGGCTTGTGGTCTGAGTGGATGATGAACTGGCGGCCGTACAAGTACTGGTGGAATCTCTTGACTCCAAAGATGATGGACAATGCTTCCTTGTCAAGCTGTGAGTACTTCTTTTCCGCTGGGGCAAGGGTACGGGATGCAAAAGCTATTGGCCTTTCAGAGCCATCTTGCATGCGATGGGATAGCGCGGCTCCTAGTCCATAGGGCGAGGCATCACATGCCAAGATGAGCTGTTCCTCCGGGTCAAAGTGGACTAGCATGTCCGACGAGTGTAGCAACTCCTTCACCCCCTTGAATGCCGCCTTTTGGGTCTTGCCCCATGTCCAGCGGGCATTCTTCTTCAGCAGGTTATACAAGGGTGCTGCCGTGGAGGCGAGGTTGGGTAAGAACTTGCCATAATAGTTCACTAGACCCAGGAACGATCTCAATTCTGTCACTTTCTTCGGCTCGGGGGCATCTGCTACGGCACGCACCTTGGACTCAGTTGGCTGCAGGCCCTCCGGGCTGATCTTGTGCCCCAGGTACTCCACTTCGGGCATGAGGAAGGTACACTTCTCCTGCTTCAGTCGCATTCCTGCCTCTTCCAACCGCTGCAAGACCTCCTCCAGGTTCTTCAGGTGCTCCTGCTGAGAACAACCGGTGATGAGGATGTCATCAAGGTACACACATACATGTTGCACGCCTTGTAGTAAGGTCTCCATGGTACGCTGGAAGATGGCTGGTGCTGAAGAAACTCCGAAGGGGAGCCTCAAGTAACGGTAGAGCCCCTTGTGGGTGTTGACTGTCAGTAAGGGTTGTGATTCTTCAGCCAGTGGCAGCTGCAAGTAAGCATGGGACAGGTCAAGCTTGGAGAACACCTTACCTCCGGCAAGGGATGCAAACAAGTCTTCAATTCTGGGTAAAGGGTAGGACTCAGTCTTCGTTGCCGTGTTGGCTGTCAGTTTATAGTCTCTGCAAATCCTCACTGAGCCATTAGACTTCACAACCGGAACAATAGGAGCTGCCCAGTCCGAGTGCTGGGTGGGGACAATGACTCCGGCTTCCTCCAGTCTGTCCAGCTCCTGTTCCACTTTCTGGCGAAGAGCATATGGTACTGATCTCGACTTGTAGAAACGTGGTTGGGCCTCAGGGTTGATGTGACGCTTTGCTTCAACTCCTTTGATCCTGCCCAACTCTGGCTTGAACACCATGTCGTGTCGTTCCAGGACATCCTGCAGACTCTCCTGGGCATGCACGCGGAACATGTGCTTCCATTCCAGCTTCAACTTAGCAAGCCAGTCTCTACCCAACAGGCTGGGCCCATCTCCAGCAACGGCAACGAGGGGAAGTTGCTCCTCTTGGCCCTGGTATTGCACCTTGACCATCAACCTTCCAACCACTGGGATTGCCTCCCCGGTGTATGTTCGCAGTTTCACGGCAGTTGGTTGGAGTGGTGGGGCAGGTTGTTTTGGCCAGATGCTTCCCAGCGTGGCCTCACTGATGACGGTAACTGAGGCACCAGTGTCTACTTCCATGATGAGCTCCTGGTCCTCTACCTCCACCGTGGCCTTCAGGGGTCGTGTGGCTAGATCGTGGAGTGGGTACAAAGTGTATTCCTGCAGCTCTGGCGGTGTAGTGACAGTGTCCTCTTTGGCTAGGTGGACAGCTTGCCTCTGGGGTTGCTCACCACCGGTAGCACTGGGGACCTTGCTCTGGCTTCTGCATGCCCGCTTAATGTGGCCCTTCTTTCCACAAGCGTGACACTGCGCATCCCTAAAGCGGCACTGGGATGGGTCGTGACTCCCTCCACAACGGTGGCAAGGTTTACCATCCTTGTCCTGTCTGGCAGTCCTAGGTGGCTGGGCTACCCTATGAACTGGTACATTCCTGTGTGCACCGGCTTGCTGGAGGTCCCTGGCATCTCGTTCTGCCAGTTCCATGGCCTGGGCGATCTTCAGGGCTTTGTCAAATGTGAGATCCCCTTCCGCGAGGAGGCGCTGCTGAACCCATCGTTCAGCAAGGCCACACACAAGTCGGTCACATAGCATATCATCTAATGTAGCACCATATTCACAAAATTCGGAAAGTTTCCGTAACTCAGACACATACGTTGCGATAGACTCACCGGGCTGTTGTGAGCGCGAGTTAAACTTGAATCGCGAAACAATCTTGGATCTTCTGGGAGCATAGTACGCGGTGACTTTCTCTACTAAGTCCTTGTACGCGACGGCTGTGGGCTTGCTTGGCGTGGCCAGACTCCGGATCAAGCTGTACGTGGAGGCGCCACAGCAACTCAGCAGGATCGCGCGTTGCTTCTCTGCGTCGGCCACATCGTTGGCCAAGAAGTAACACTCCAGGCGTTCCACGTATGAGGTCCATTCCTCCGGGACTCCGTGGAACTCGCTGATCTGGCCGTGTGTGGTCATCTCTCCCGCGTCGGACTTTCCTTCGTCGCCAAATGTGATGTTCTGCACGCTCTTACACTTCTGGAACAGTCGGTCGGGCCACGCTCATGCACCGCACTTGTCACAGCGATCCGCTCAGCAAGACAATCAATGAACAATGGGACAAAGGCACAATACAACCGGGTACAACTACGTAACCATGCAGATACCAATAATAGTACAACATACGTAAGAATAATGATCACTAATACATTGCACTACAGAACACAACCGTAATAATAGCATAATAATAATAATAATGATAATAACCAGCAATCAACAGCAGTGACTACTAACTACTTGGTCACTACACCCACTTTCACCAGACCCTTCCTCCCTTGCGGGAAGGGTCTGGGGATGAGACTAGCTTATATCTGCATCATACACATAGTTCCTAGCGCTGGTCACAGGAATTAGGTAGGAAGTATTCAAATGCGATAGTTGTGGCAAGTTAGTGTGTGGGCAAAGGTGTTGCTGATCTATCTAGTCCTGCGTGTTTCAATCGATGCAGACGCGTTATCTCTTGCCATGAAGCACACGCCCATATGCAGAGAACTATGGCAGCGATCTTGGAAAATCGTCTCTGCGAGCGAGTTATCACGAATTTCGCAATTTGGAAAGGAACAGGAATAACTCTGTAATGATTTGGAAAGTGCTAGATCGCTGCCATAGATTTGTGTACACATGTTTGTAGATTGTATATCCCAGATTTGATCCAATTCAGCCTTATGGAACAGAAGATAAAATTTTCCTGAAGCTGAGGTGATAATTTTCACTTCCAATTTGATTATCTCATGAAGGGAAGTACTGATTAATTAATTAATATCACCAAATTGTGGGGAATTTTCATGTCAATTACATTTGCAATGGTCACGATTGTTGCTTGCATGGTTTGAGAGATACATGCACAAATGTAATGTACCCTAAAGGAAGCTTTTAGCCAGTGCTGCTACCTTAAGGTGGCAGGGTGACCTGCCATTTTGTCACCTTCTACACACATTCTTAGATATAATAAATAACATTAAACACATAATGAATATAATTAACTAAATACACATCACATGCTTTTCTCCTGACCTCCCATCTCCATTGTGGCGGGAAGGTTGCGAGGGGAGGGGGGAAAGCTTTATCAAAGGGCATTCTGCCTATGAGAGACCAACCAAACAGCATGAGCAGGAGAAAAGCTAGGTATGATAGATTAGACAGAGCAGCATATTGTAAAACTGGGAGAAGAATGCTGCTAGAAAAGCAGCAGAAGCCAGGTGGAATTGTTCACAAACTACAAGGCTCTAACAGATGTCACCAATATTACTGCACAACTGGAGTCATGAATCATGGATTTGAAAAATTTGGGTTCTGGTTTAGCTGAAGTTTCCTCTCACATTGGGCAATGTGGAGGAATGTGTGTATTGGATGGGGAAATGCACGCTGGTCTGGCATCAATATTATCTGTAAAATGCCTCAAATGTGGCACAAAATTTCAAATCAATTCTTCCAAGCGTGTGAAGACAGCAGATGGGCATCAAAGATGGGTGGTCGATGTTGCCGCTGTACTAGGCCAGATGGCTACAGGTGGGGGTGCAAGTTCACTGACGTGCTCAGTGACACCCATGAATGTTCCAGGTATGCCTAAGAGGTTGTACTCCACAACAGAGCGGTTATTGAGTGACTGTATGCATCAGCTCCTTACTGAGAATATGACTGAAGCTGGAGAGGAAGAACGCAGACTGGCAGTGGAGAGGGCTGATATGCATCATGGCATACCATCCATTACTGTCGCAGTAGATGGAGGATGGTGGAAGCGCTCACATAAGCACACATATAATGCTAAGAGTGGTGTGGCTGTGATTTTTGGTCAATGCACAAATAGGTACTGTTTGTTGGTGTTAGAAACAAATACTGTGCAGTCTGCTCTGTAGCAGAGAAGCAACAGAAGCCAACACCACACCATAGATGCTATCGTGATTGGAGTGGGTCTTTGACAGCTATGGAAAGTGATATCATTGTAGAGGGGTTTCGTCTCTCTGACCAGACACATGGCTTAAGGTATATGCGTGTCATTGGGGATGGTGACAGTTCGGTAATGACGAACTTGCAACAATGTGTCACTTATGGCCCATTCATTACTAAGATAGAATGCGCCAATCTTGCCTGTAAATGTTATCGCTCTAGGTTAGAAACCTTGGTGAAAGACCATCCTGAATTAAGAGGCAAGGGAGGTCTAACAAAGTGAGCTATACAGCGCCTAACTGTTAGTGCCCGCATTGCGATCAAAATGCACAGCAAAAGCAAGGATGTGAAGCAGCTTCGGCACGATCTGAGAAATGGCCCAAACCATGTTTTTGGTGACCATGCACAGTGCAACCCTGCATTTTGCAACGCTTCAGCAGTGACTGAGGATAGCATTTCTAGTGACAGTGACAGTGACAATGACAATGACGACAGCATTCAAGATCCTCCACAACCTCTGACTGAACAACTACATGACATTATAGGATGTGAATTAGATGACGAATCTACAGCTACAGATGAACATGACGCACGCAAAAGTGGTGAGACAATAGCATTGTGTTTACCTGTTGGACTAATGGAGAAAGTGCGGGCTGTTGGTGATCGTCTGGTGATGCTGAGTGAACAGTTAATTGATAATCAGACCAGTAATCTTGCAGAGTGCTACATGGCGATCAGAAGTGCATTTGATGGTGGGAAACAGTACAACCGAGCACAGTTGGGGTCTTTTGAGGGTCGGTGCTATACAGCAAGCATGAGGGTTCAGGCTGGTCCATCTTGGCAGTTGGAAGCGCTGGAGTATGCTACCAGTTCAGCACCTGGGAATGTGAGTTATCATAAATACTGTTGCATTCGCAGGGACCGTAATTGTACAAAGTGGACAGTTGCTCAAATCAATGATTAGGCAAGGCAGGACTGGCAAATGCAGTACAAAGATCTTATTTATAGGCTTCTGTGGAGAATGTTCTAGAGTACACAGATCAAGTCATGTCAGTCAAATCATGTCAATAACATATAGGTGTCTAGAAAGTTCGGCATCATCTGTTGTCAATGGGCTCACAACAATACAACCATATGCAGAGACTAGAGTTCTTTTGACCTGCCTTTCTGTACAGTATATTCAATATAGGTTTTCCAGTCAGCCGTGATGAAGGGAACGTTACAGGTGGAGAAGGACAGAGCTAGGAAGGCCACAGATGTCTACAAGACCCAGCGTCAGTCCTCGAAGTACACCACATCATCCTCACAACACCACTATGGACCAGACTCTCAGCAGCCTGATGCTTCACCAGATGAGCTGGAACGGTTGTGCCGTGAGTACTTTGAGCGAGAAGTACAGGTGACAGAGGAGTAGGCTAAGGCAATAGAGATCACCACACGACAACAGACTGAGTCACCTGAGTGGTACTGACAACGCCGGCTGCGTATAACAGCATCCAACTTCGGCAACATCACACGACATAGGACTTCTACTCCAATTGCCAACACAGTGAAGCAGTTGCTTTACAAAAGACCATTCAACATATCCAGTCTTCGTTGGGGCAGACTGCATGAGGACGATGCACGCAAGGCGTACTTGCATCAGATGTCTGGAGCAGTCACCACACGGTGTGGTCTTGTCATCGATCACAGAGAACCATGCCTGGCTTGTAGCCCTGATGACATTGTCACTCTTGCCACTGGTGAACAGAGCTTGGTAGAGTACAAATGTCCATACAAAGCAGCGAAGTAGTCTCTAATACCACAACTGGCAGCTGTGCAGCTGAGAGGATTCTGTTCCACACTGAGCGACGATGGCCAGCTTCAACTGAAGCGCACGCACGCGTACTTTTAGCAAGTGCAAGGCTTCTTGGCGATCACTGGCAAGCCCTGGTACCACTTTGTGCAATGGACACCAAAGGGATTAAGTATAGAAACAATTCAGGCCGATCCTGGCTT
The DNA here is from genome assembly GCA_964019415.1 of Ianthella basta. Classification (NCBI taxonomy): domain Eukaryota; kingdom Metazoa; phylum Porifera; class Demospongiae; order Verongiida; family Ianthellidae; genus Ianthella; species Ianthella basta. Next base: position 4,771,075 of record OZ025877.1, on the reverse strand, counting down.
CTGGGTTCCTGCACGTTGGAGGATAATCGAGTTCTATAGGCGTGCTGTCCTCCCTCAACTGGTTCTCCCACGGTACAGCAACAGACAGCCAATTCGCGAGCCATTTGCTGAGTCCGCATAGGATGACAATATTAAATGCACACATGTAAGTTGCACAATCACAACACGCTCTGTCATGTGACTATGGCATCTAAATTACATTTTTGTTAGACATTTCACATTTTTGACGGCTCTCTCTGTCCAATTTTGTTCTTCGGCCGCCAGATTTTGTACTGATACTCGTGACAAGCACGCGCAGGAACCTACGCATTTCTATCAAGCTGTGACGTCCCAATATGGAGAACTGTCGTGAACGACACTTCGTTATGAAATTCTGCTGGATTTTTCTCCACTTCCGAATGGTGTAACGACTAACGGATGCATAGAAGCTTGGAGTGCTCAAGGAGCTGTCCTGCGGGCTACTTCATCTGAAGAAATACGGCTTCATAACGAGGTGAGGCATCAAAAATAGGTGGCAAGTTAGTGTGCACGGCAGTGGACAATGTCTTGTTCGGGGGTCTTGAAACTCTGTCGAACGGTCAACCTACACATGCTCTTTTCAACTAGCTAGATACACAAGTTCTGGAACTTCCAACATTTGCATTTTAAGCCATCACAGTTATAACATTTTTATGCAAATTAGGTGCACCCGCCCCCTTAACTCAGTCCTTACATTAAGGGCTCTGTTTTCATAATCAATCATATGATTATGTGGGTTCTTGAAAAGGTATTGGATGTGCCAGCCAGCTCTCTCCCAGCAGCAAGAGAAAGCTGTGAAGAGCTAAAGGAGCAGCTTTGCATCATCGCAACGCCTGCAAGTGCACCTAGAGGAAGATAGGGCACACCGCAGATTCGCTATCTACATGCACAAAGTCACCGTGCCAGTTTCGTCTGACAACATGAGCTGAATGATATAGGATAGGCAATGCACTCACCAGGAATTCACAGCCATGGCTCTTTTGCATCTGTCCAGCAGGATTACCGGACAGAGCCCATTTGCGTCGCATTTTTCGTTTTTTGTGATATCTTCCCCGGCCAATGGTTCGTCTTGATAGGGTCTAACGAGCGACGAGTACTCCGCAAGATCTTCTTTAGACAGCTCTTCATCGGAGGTAGCAGAGGAAAAGGAGGAAACAACACTTTCTTAAGCCATAGAGCCCAGAATTCCACGTTGTGCCATATGCTTCAACATACACTCTTCAGTGGTTTGCACACCCAGCAACATCAATAAACAATAGCCTACGAAGCAGAAACGTTCTACAGTCCATTGTGATGGGGTTATGCTATGTACCTGCCCAATATCAAGTCGCCTCGAGGATCTACGATTGAACAACGATGCAATGAACTTCTCTGATAATACATTGTAAATATACACACCGGGGACCTTTGCAACCCCAGTGACGTCACGGGGTTGTGGCACTGTCACCAGTATTTGGTGCTGGGTAGCAAGCATAAATCGTCAAAACAGTATGAAGGAGCCATTTTCATCAACACAAAGCATGGGCAGTTTGTCTTAGGAAGGTTTGTGCTACTTAAAAATGAAATATTTTTTTGCTTCAGCGGCACTTTAAAATACGAACGAGACACGTCGCATAATATTGCTCGCAAATGCAGCTTGCGTGACCAGGAGATGAGGTAGGTATGCCTAAGGAAGGCTCTGATACTGCTGCAAGTCCTGTGAAAGAGACGCTGCCGTGGACTGCTCGTAGCCAGAGAAAAGCGACGTTTTCTGTGCCTGGTTTGCCATGACACATAAACGCGTCATTCGGCATTATTTGAATTCTAACTAATTTAATGACGCTTATATGCGTCATTCGGGACTATTGGATTAAGGTTCTGGCTAGTGAATACACCATGAACAAATATTTTGAGTTAAAAGAAAAAACTCATGGGGCGCCGGGTTGCCCCTGAACTTGAACAAGTTGCTAGCAATTTCCCCATGTATGTTCAGTAAATCAGATAGTTGGGGGTACAGCATTGTTGTTGGCTTGAAATATACATCAAGATACACTAGACTGTTGGGTTTGCAAGAGTTTCAAGTTTCCAGAATCGTCAAAGAAGAAGAAGAATCAGAAGACGATGAAATGTGGGTAATGTCGAGGGTGCTATCTACGTGTAGGCGCACCTTCGCTGGGAAGTAAGGTTAGCTATGTGCACTATTCAGTCACTGCTTCCTCGTGGTAAGCTTCGTTTGCCGGTTTTCGGCACTATTCAGGAGTAGTGCAACTTTTCGTTTGTATTACAGCATACAAACAGCCACTGCCATCCCTACATGACAGCCCTACCATGCTGTCTAATTAAAGATACCTAGCCATGGTGCATGCATGTCAGTAAGCGTAAATTCTACTTGTGCAAGTAAAATGTTACTCTTGTGAGTAAAAATGGTTGATGTGCTAACTGGTAGGTATTGTGACATGTGTAAATCGTATGTGAAATGTACTGTTGGGGAGTGATTAGACCATTGAGCGCAGTCGTGTCTACCTCCTGTCTCCTTATTTCGGAGGTGCATTGTTTCTTTGTGGAACAGATAGTCTCATGCAGCCCAAACCATTATTCCAGCATCCATTTTTATATGCTGGCATCATTGCTTGCCGAGCGCTGACGTCTGCGGACAAAATGATGGCAGAATAGCTATCTTGGCTACACGAGACTAGGAACAGAGGCCTAGAGAATAGAACTGTAGTGTCTTAGCTCTTCTACTACAGTTGTGGGACGACCACTCCTGCATTCAGACAACAACGAGAACTAACTGATTATTCAGCATGCAGCACAGAACTTACAAAACACCGGATGAATCATAACATAACACTTACAGGGCAGAATGATAAGCTAAGGGTAATGCACAAGAGCACACACACATACACTACAAGAACGTCTGGATTCTGCATATGGAGGGACAGTACACAACTTGGACAACAGTGAAGAAGTGGATCTTCTGTTGGCAGAAGCAGCCCAGCTTAGAGTAGTCTAGCCGCTAGACCCAACTTAGTCATCGCACATGGGGGTCTAGCAGAATGTGTAAATTCCACAGCTCGCGCTGACCAATGAGATCGCTGCTGCTTCAGATCACAGCAGCAATTATGGAGACACCGGCGCTTATTGACCAAAGTTGAGACATGGTGACAATTGTTTTTATTACACTTGCTGCGGCTGTGGAGCCCGTAATCGTCAAGGAAAGCCTACGCGACTACGTTTCCCATCCTCTGGTCGTCGTTTTCTCTCGTTTCTGAGTCTTATTCGTCGACGTTGTTCATATCGACTTTCCGGATAAACGCCTGGTAGCGCGTTGGTTGCGAGGTGTGGAATTTACACATTGTGCTAGACCCTACTTTCTTCCGCCCCCGCACGCGAGGACAAAGTAGGGACTAGTGGCTAGACTAAGTTTAGAGGGCAAGCATGGAAGTGGCAAGCTTTCGAAAATAATCCATAATATAGTGGAGTACTTGGAAAAGCAGCTTGAGAAATAGGTTTTGCCAGCGTCCTTTGATTCCAGCCACTTCACTGACATCTTGTTCGATTTACAAGGTATTCTTCTCACCGGTAGGTACGATTTTGGTTCGTTTCGCATGTCTGAATATGTTATTTGTTTCCTGCATAAGGTGCTAATTTGTGTGTACAGTCTTACTCACACAAGGCATGTGTGTCAAATGTGAGTTGCTTGCTAGCAATCTTTAATCACAACAGTACTTTGTGCGATTATTGTCAGGTGCAACTCATATGTCAGTTCAAGATACCCTTTCTAGATCAACATGTTTTGCATGTCACTGTTGCAATTTCAGCATTTGAATGTAGTGGTTATTTTACAGTATAGTATCATTGTTATTCGCAGGGTGCATTGAACCTTCAGCTGTATCTATGAGAACAATTTTGACACCACCATTGACAGCTCATCCATCTAGTACAGTGCCTGGTAAGCATATTTGGATTGTGCTGCTGTAGTGCTTTTTGCTGGTGAATTTAGTAGATGAGATGACATGTGGACCATAGACACATGAAGGAACGGAACTGGCATCACCAACTGGAAGTGTACATGAATTCCCTATCTTCACTAAAGTTGGAGGATCATACAGCTTCCGTACAACTCATATACCCAAGCAAAGGTGTTATATGAAGATTGCCATGAGCTTTTATCCCACTACTCGCAGTATTTTACAGGTGTCTATCGCTATTCCAAGCAGAATGCATTTTTTAACTTGGTTTTACACTCTGGCGAAGTCCACATGTTGTACAGTGCTACATCATCCAGATTTTGGGCCTGAAAGTGCGGCCGTGTACCGGATGAGCTTTGAAGGCACTCATTTCCCTATAGGCAAAGTCTATAGTAAGCTAACAGCTATAGCTGTGTCTACAGTGAGCTAACTGGTATAGCTCAGTGAATGGCTTTGTCATTATTATATCTCAATTCTTTACCTTAGCCCATTGAAATTGTACCCCCAGACAATATTCAGCCTTGTGTGCATGCCATAAGCAGCCCTACAGATTGTTGTTGGTAGAGCAGTGGATGGCATTGCACTTCACACTTCAGGAGGGTGCAATAGCAGTCCTTTGTTATGCCTATTAGGAGCGGCAGTCGAATGTTAACGTCTTTCCTCCAAGAAATGGCACTGCCTTCCGCCTCCATATTCAGTGGCAGCAAAATTTATGTTACCATGCAAACTTCTTTCTTCACGAACTTCTCCCGTACTTCTACGGAGTTCACCCGAAGTGGGATCAAAGTTTGTACAAAATGGGCCCTAAGTTAGTTTAAATTTGGCCTGAAGCTCACTCGAAGGTACCGTGAATTTCATCAGAAGATTGACCGATTGATAGATCGCTATCGTTAGCACCAGTGTCACTAGCCCAAGGGAGTGAACGTGCTAGCTATTCGTGCTCAGGTCAGTCGGTTTAAAAGTGAAGAGTTTGCCTCCATATCGCAAGCCGTAGCTTCATTCAGTGAGTACAGTGAGTAGTATCAATCTTCAATTCAGCTTTATTGGCAGAGTAGCAGGTAAGACTCCAGTTCAATTTTTGCCTTTGAGCATTTTTGGTTGTGATGGCTCTATAGCCCTGGGGATGCCTTGACAATCAAGGTCAAGCCGCCTTCTTCCCTACACCCCAACACATGTGTCGCAGGAATAAGTTGCAATGTTAATAATACATGCAGCTAGATACTTTGGTACCATACAGCTTACGATAACGTAGACAGTCTTCACCTTTCGCGTGAATGGAATCGTCTTTCCAATTGCAGCTTCTGTTAGCTAGGTACAAACTTTGCTCATACTTAAGTTCATCCGAAACTGGTCCAAAGTTAGCCCATAGTTTGAATGAAGTATGCCCGAAGTTTGAATGAAATTGGCTAGAAGTTCAAGTGAGTTGAAGTCCGTACGAAGCTGGCCTGAAGCTCGTGCGAAGTTTGGCCAAAGTTTTCGAGCAAAGTTTGATTCGAAACAGTAACATAATTTTGCACATACTGTAAAATATTTTCTTCCAGTTCTGTTCCCAAGGATTTTTTTTATACAGTAGCTAGTGAGACACATGACCTTATGACTGTCTTGCAGCATCTGGTCTAAATTGCCAGTCCTTTTCATTTATGTGTCTATGATAGGACATAGCAGATTTATTAGCAAGTAAACATGACTAGACAAGCCCCATGCCTGGTTGCTGCTACAATGTGAGGACAGTAGACACGATCATGATGTGTGTGAGTGCCGTCTGGTCCCTAAGGGGTGTAAAAGGAGGCAAGCAGGAATGAACAATGTAATAGAAGTAGGTACTTAACATCTAACAGGATACAAGCAGGAATGAACAATGTAATGGAAGTAGGTACTTAACATCTAACAGGATACAAGCAGGAATGAACAGTATAATAGAAGTAGGTACTTAACATCTGTACAAAAGTTTGATGAATTGCTTAAAGTTTACTACTGTGCTGGAAGGCCTTTTGAAGACTACCACTCCTCAGCAGTAGCACAGGGTAAGCAGCCTCCAGGTGTCACTAAGCAACAACTTTATCTCATATTGGTCAACATCTTTCCGCACTGATGTAGAAAAATTCCTCCGAATTTCGGGCGAAACAACTCTGGCAATGGTAAAACAGCTGTGGTGATGGACAAACTAGACTTTGATACTTGAGATGTTGAGAATGTTGAGTGATGAAAATACATAACCAGCTGGTGGAGAAGGATCTGACACCATCACTGGAGAGAAAGATGAATGCCCTACTATTAGAACTGAAGTGATCTGCCCGTCTACTGACGGGGTCCACTTGAGAAGCTCTGCAGCAAGGTCTACTCGAAATTCACAAATTTTGATGTGCTTCTCCACCCCATTGTACACGTTGTCTGCTCACCGACGTATCAGCTGTCCAGTTTTTTGGCTGGCTTACAAGTTGACCCAAATATTTATAGTGAAGCTCATGCTGCTAATTTTTTGTGCCTACTGTTTGTATGCTGTGCATTCCTAGTGAAGCACATTGTGTTGTTTCCCTTATGTGCAGCTATCAGGAATTGTTCATGAAAATGAATGTTATATTTATTCTTAGATATGAATCAAGATGTGACGTCCAGTGCAATGCCTAACACCCCAACCCAGCCTGACAATGTAATCATAGGTATGTGAAGTGGGTATGTTAGATTACTCATCCTGTAATAACATTGTGTGTGATAAGCTATGAACACGAATCTTGAATTTACTGTGTGATCACGAGTAATTCTCACCTCGCTTGCATGCACGCCGATCTATGTGCAAATAATTAGAGCTATGATTGACTTTACTTCTGCTGTGTGTCTGAAGCACTGGTGTGTTGGTATGTATGCCTGTGTGTTTGAGTGCCCAAGCCTGTGAGCGAGTTATTATTCAACTATGATAACAAGGTGTAACAGCCATATCCTTCATAAGAAGATGATGAAAGTCAATATGATTAATACGCATCAGGCAGTGACTCAACGAGCCTTCTATAGGTCCAAGGGAAGGGGATTTTAAGACTGACACAGGCTAGGCGGTGGTAAATATTGATATATCATGTTTACATGCCTTTTGCTTTTGCCATAGGCTGCTTCTTTCGTTTGAGTTTCTGTACTGTGTGGATGTTCCAGGAGGTATTCAACCTTTCTTTTGTACTTCCACAAGTTGTTTTGGGTTCTTCTTACAACTGCACCGACGGAGATGCCTTCCACACATTGATGATGACATGTTTCACGTTAACGTGGTTCGTCTCCTCTTCGTATGAACTATCCATCCACTTGATCAAACATGTTTTTCATCCACAGCATGCTCTAACCAACTGCTCCTTTGAAAAGGACTGGCTTCGCACATTTGAATGACGTATTTAAAATGTCAATCGTTTAGCAATCATTACAACATGCATGCACATATACACGGGTGCACACGCATGGATTGGGTGTATTACTTGTGATACCACTGTATTCCATTTATGGAATAGCACTTACTCGTACTTTGCATCTGATCTGCTGTGCCTGCAGAAGAACTTAAGTATGTGTACTTTGCTATGTCATTGTGCCACTGCAAAGCAGCTAAACATGTACATACCATGGTACTCTCACTGTAGTTGTATAGCAGAAATGTAATCTTATGACTGCAAGACATTACTGCATCTCTCTGTTTTTCTCTATTAGGATTATCAAGTGTCCTTGTCATCATCATAACCATGATGGCTGTAGCAACCGTGATGGCTGTAGCAACCATGATATGGCTTGGCAGTCGTAAGAAAAATCGTGGTATGCGACTTTGTTTGTGTTGTATGGTCTAAAATGGGTGGGTAATTTGGAACTGGGTGCTCTGAACTGTGATTACTGAATACACTTTGTGTGTATTGTCTATTACATGAGATTGAACCATTGTCATGTATATGTATCAGCACAAACAATGTATGATCTTAACTTTCGTTGTATGTGATGCGTGAACTTTGATACAGTCTGTCATGAAGCTTAACAAACGTCATTAAGTCGAAATGAATGAGTAGTGAAATCAGAAACTGTTCTTTTAATTCCTATTCATGTTGACGTTCAGTCAACTGCTTAAGTAGGGTAACATTATGTGATAGATCGTGACTCCCCTTTAGGTGTTGATGATGTATAAATGGGTCGTGAAATGATTTGTTTGCAAGTGCCAATGATCACTTTCAATGTCTGGACAAGGGCACATATTCCTCAGCTGATGACTCTAATTGAAATGATTTGATTGAGGCTTATAGCTGCCTTGGTTGTATGAACATGAACTCTGTAAACAGTTGACGAAGACCCTGGGTCAAGGCGTCCTGCTCTCACCTCCCCTGTGTAAAAGCTACTTATTGCTTATTGAAGTTCATGTTAATCCAGTTGAAATTTTGACTTCAGAGCATCTTGAGTGGTGACAGTCCTCCTTCAGCAGCCTTAACAGGTCTCCTTGGAATGCAACAACTGCTAGATTCATTCAAATTTGTTTGCCATCTGTCCCAGAGTAGCTTGAGCCCAAATCTGCAAGCAGAAGCTTCAATGGGCACAAGAAGGGAATGCATTCCTGCTATGTGACATTGGCAAGTACTGCTCCCTTTGCTTTGGCCATTCAAGCCAGATAATAGCCTTACAGGGCGTGAATGGTACCTAGAATCAAGAAAGACCCAGGAGGGACTGTTTACCATAATTGTTGACAATGTAAATTAGAGCACTCCTTTTCTTTTGTCATTCAGCTACCAGTATTCCTCATAAGGTACGTACCAAAGCATGGGCCTTCTGCCACTCCAACATATTCATATTTAGCTCCATCAATCATGGGTGAATTATGCTTGCAGTTTTTTAAATTATGCTTTTGAATAGTGCTAACTGAATCATCCGATTATGCTTCAAAAATTTACCTATTATGTTTGCACTTTCGACTTGATAATTCGTTATACTTATAGTTGATGAAATTAAGTACGTAATATGAAAACACAGCAGTGCAAAGTCAATAAATGATAAGACAATTCAGCAATTCGTACTATAGCCTGTCAGAATAAAGCACTAGCAGCACTGCTGGAGTCTTCAACCACGATTGCTGCACTGCTCATACCGCTATCTGCACCAGGAATGCTGCTTACGTTTGGACTACTGTTGGCCATTTTCCAAACTGCACGTGCACGTTGACCAGCTGGCGTTATTCCAGTACAATTAATCAGATTATTCCTGCATTATGCCTGATTCCTTCTAAGACTGATTATTCTCGAGATTATTCGGGAGTTATCTACATATGCCTATCAATCATCCTCATGCCATTTCCTTGCACCTTTGTCTCACTGAGGCTGAGGATGTTTAGCGGTAGTGCTCTATCTCCTGAATCACCTCACTCTCCTTGTTCTTAATCAATCAATCAAGTCATACACAGCTTTATCTCCAATGCTGGAGGTCACTGGAATTTTTTGCTAACAGTTCTATGCAGGAAATAGTTAGTTCACATCATGCTGTACTAAATAGTTCAATAATTAACTGTTCAATTTACTTTCAGATCATCAACCATCTTTTCCTTGGTCTTCCCCTCGGTCGCTTTATGGCACATTCTCCATATACACCTTTTTAACTCTGTCATTTCTTCCATCTTCTTTAACCATTCTGTCTTCTTGTTCTCTACTCTTGCTACCACTGCCACCTGTCCCAGTCTTGATCTAATATCAACATTCCTCACTTTGTCCAACATAGTCACTCCTTCCACTCTCCTCAGGCATCTCATTTCAATGGCTTGTATTCTGCTCTTGTGTCTCTCTAGCAGGGTCCAGGTTGCACATGCATACAACAGAGTTGTACCTTGTTCTTAAATGATCTAATATTCCAGTTGCCTATCCTAGAGATATATCTTTCATTCATGGTCGGCATTGTCCTCCAAATGTTCAGTTGCCTGGCATTTACAGACATAAGACCCAACATGAAAATCACTCGGCAGCCATGTTTCGCACTTTTTCAACTATGCCATCAAACATACCCATAATCCTCAATTTTCTATATTGACAACAAAGCCATATAATGTATTGTTCTATAATTTCTTAAGTCCTATTCTCATTCTACAGGTATGTATATTTGTGAGCATGTATCTCAGAGCAGAGTGGGGATATCTATCACGGGTTCACAGAATGAAGTGGGCATGCCTCAGAGCGGAATGGAGACCAGTAATCCAGATTTATCTGAATCTGGTGTGCAAGTACTACCTGGTAAGCATCCTCTTTGTGTAGAAGCTGGATTCGAATTACAGTATATGTCACTAGTTATTACCGAAACTCTGACTAAATTGGCAGAAGTTCGTTATCACTTACCGCTAAGTGTCTGTGCCCCGTTTTGTGAACGAGAGCGACTACCATTTTTTGTAAGCATCTGTGCCCTGTACGTACATGAATGTCTGTGTCGTGGGTTAGCATAGAAACGCTTTATGTACATTTAGTCTCTTGTGTCTAGACCCATCTCCGCTGTTGCGCCACCATTTTTGGCAGCGCAATGGTGGGCTGTATCACTGCTTTTTTAAACAGTTTGTAGTAAACGTGCCCAGAGCGTTTCATAGATACCTGACAAATGCTCCGCACTGCTCTGTGATGGTTCTGAGGCGAATCCACTACGGCTTTGCAGGCAGCTCACTGACGACTGCAGTCTACCTAGCGGTCTTTACAGAGAACCTACGCAGCACCTGTGCAGTTGGGCAGTAGTAATTTGTGACATGTACCATAGTACCATGTGTATCTTCAAAGATATGTTCATCTTAGCTAATACTGACACAGGCTGGATTTAAACATAAGCTGAATTTGAAATGATGTCGACTTTGTGTAGAGACCCAGTATGAATTATCAATAGAGTCTTGAATTGATGCTGGATTTTACTTGACCCGAAGTAAAGGTTTCAAGTATGGCTATCCTAAGGTAAGGTTTCTTCAACTGAGCGTTTCTACTGCTGCAACAACCTTGAAGGTGAAGATATATGGGAGCGCCTCAAGCTCAGCAATTAATGACCATATCTTACTATAATGCACCGATTCTCTTTTTCTTTCTTTGTCACTGCAAAAAATCTGTCCCGCTCAGAGGCCGCTGCGAAATTCTCAATGCCGGTTGAGGGCAGCCTGGGACATGTTCTTAGGAGGTTGGCGCTCCCCAAGCTGCCCTGCTGCAGAAGATAGTGGCACTGTCTTTCCTCCGCGGGCCAATCAACAATTTTATTCTACGTCATGCGGTGCCCAGTGCGCATACCCTTCTGCCCCTAGAATGTAAAGCACTTCCGAGTGGTAATCTAATTATGCACCCCCAAACGCTGCTAGTTATAGGGAAAGGACTACGAAGGGTTTTGCATTGCTGAATGTGACTGCAGAGAAATCATATGTACCTACATAGTACCTATGTAAGCCATATATCTCATAATGCTCAGCCTAATAGACATCTGCACTGGCAGATCAGTGATTTACCACAGGGTAGTTATAACTGAAAACCTCCAGTTTAGACAGAACGTGTACATGACTTAAGTATTCCACTTTTTGATGGCGTCACATGATGTCACTACATAACTTAGTACATGGTTAAAGTATTAAGGCAATAGTATCTCTATATATTGCCTATACAGTTCGACTAAATGCACAGTAGCAGCAAAAGATGTCCCTGTTTATTGATTCAGTGAGCAAGCTTTAGAGAATATAAAGTTTGGCACTCTCAGTAGCAACTTACCTAGAAAACTGCTCAACATTAGACATTACATCAACGGACTTTATCAACTTGCTGTGAATCCCAATCCATCCTGTTACAAAGCTTAATGTACACGCTTGTGCTGCTTCAGATCCAAGAAAATGACCTGCTTGATAGGAAAACTATCCTTTCAAGTGATTTAGCATGTCACTGTGTGATGGCGGCCATTTTATTTTGCCGAATATTATGCAATATTGGAAATAACTCTACCAAAAATGGCTGCTTCCACTAGTAATAGAGGTAACTGATCAACAACAATTGGCATTACTAAAAAGCCTTTTTCAGTGGGTATTCTCTACATGGTTGCAAGCAATAGGCATTATTGCTACATGTTTAGAAAGGTAACTGTATCATGACGAAGCATGGATGTCAATATCTGTTAAGCAAATTGGACAAAGGTAGAATGGTTCTTAGGCAAAGGCAACAAGTGTACATACTGCAAGTATCCTCTTCTTCAGCCATGTTTTAGTCTGGCGTGCTAGCCCCAACTTCCGGATCCCGATTGTGCAAGGGCAGGGAAGATAGGGTCTAGCAACTATTGTCAATTTAACACCTTGCGCAATCTTCGCCAAAGGCGTTTACTAGAGACTTGGTAGAATAGGGTCATAGAAGCATCTCTCAATCATTATATTCACCTGCCAAATCTTTTGGGAGACGTTGTGCAATGATAATGCTACCATTCTGTATCGTTTTATTCATCGTTCTCTTCCGTTCCACAAGACGGGATGCGCTGTTTTTCCAGCGTTTTTTAAACGAAACGTTAACATTATATTGCCACATACATACTGTATGTGTGCTGCCATTTTATGTTGGTCTCATGGATGTGTGTGCTGATTAAAAATTTGCCTAGATTAATAAATTAATCCATTGCTGTTTACATGTGCCCTGATAGAACCACTAATTGCGTGCAGTTCATATTTCTAACCTTATATGCATGTGCAGTGTAGTTTCATTAGTACAGATGTACTGTGAACATTTTCATAATGTGCATGTTCTATTTCTGCTTTGAAGGTATTACAGATCATGCCACCCTTTACAGACCTAGAGCTACAGTAAATGAAGGTGTGAACTCTTTCAAGCTGCAGATAGTGTATCTAATATGGCTTTCATTACAGATGACCTGCTATATTTCATGCACAGTGATTATCTTGTATCTAAGCTGCTATAGTTACTATGTAACGAAATTTGTCTTATATGGAATGCATAATGGATGTAGGATTTCAACATTTGAACATTTGTTAGGAAAAGTGAACGAATATTTGGGTAGTTCAGTGAATGGAACTTGGGTAGGATTGCATCATTACACTACAGTATATACATAAAAACCTGCCAACAGCCAGAAGCAATGTCGGTCGTGGAGCGAATATCAGAAATGGCTGGAGAAAGCCTCAAGAAGATAAATGCTGTTACCATCAACACCTGGAGAACACTTTTTGGAAGAGTATCCATAACCTTTTGGCGTTTGGTGGCATTTTGTTCTATACTTTAGAAGTTTGCAGACAAACTCACTGACTGAACAGCAGTTTTGGCTTTATAGGCTGTGGTCTTAGCTCTTCTTCTACACACATAGCGACCACTGATTACATATTTGCTTTAATTTTTGCAGGGTTTAAATTTTGCAGATTTGCAATTTTCGCAGTTTTTGCTTTTATAAATTTGCAGGTGCTGGGTACAGTGGTGTTGAAATTATTGCGGGTAAAATATTCATGGATATACATATGCCAGGTATTCGCCAGGTATTTCATTTTCAGTGGCGTACCTGGCGATCTAGGCTTTCTGGATCTCTGTGATGGTCATGTCATATTGGCCCCTTTTCATCATTCCCATGGCCACCGATTCGCTTTGCACAGCTGCAGCTACGCGTGTAGTGCTCTCCACTTCTTTCCATACAGCCTTCGCCATTGAGGGATGAAAAATTTTCTCTAACTCTGGAAGATGTCACACTTGAGTACCAAATAAGGACGAATAGACATGTTCGCCGGCAGCAAGAACAACGGCTCAAGAACAAAGGAACTAGCGAAGTGAGGTTTTCCCGTAACCAGTTATCGCCATTTTAGTTAAGCATGACATCATCGATTGGCTTGAGCTGTGTACGTGTCTATTTACAGTGATGTTCCAATATTCGCGGGCGAAATATTCGCAGATGGCTGCTGATCTGCAAAACTGTAAACATTACACCCCACAAAAATTAAAGTGCATATGGTATACATGCATATAGTGTAAACAGCAGAGAACAGTGTATTATATTCGCAATGTTAGAGTAGGCCAATGAAGTAAGGCACTAGGATTGCTTCTAGCACATTTTTGCAGGTTGTAGCCATTTTTCTGTTTTGTGAATCCATGGACATCTCCCATGCAAAACTCTAGTCCCCTTCCAATGTTTCCTTATAATATTATTGTGCAATAACCATATGTGGCAGGCGCATTTAAAAACAACGAATTATTCCGGATCCGAAATTCTTCACAGGAAGTCGGCAAAAATGTCGGTATATTTCCGTTTGTAACTCGGAAGCTATTAGTCCGATCACATTGAAACATGGCCACTTTGTGCACCGAGGTGTGTTCTTACTGCCGACGTTGGAACCGTCAAAAAGGTCCTTCGTTTAGCAAAGTTATGGGCGAAAGTTCACTTACGATAGAGTACGACGCGCGAAAATGAGTATCTGAGTATCTTTCAACAGCAGCCCTGCCTACTTTGGAAGCACTTACGGGGCATGTAAGCTGTACAACTGCCTCGCTGGCACAAGCAAGGCTGTTATCCACACTGATACTGATGTACTTACAGAGGAGATTGAACAGCAGCCGCGCCAAAAGCGGGCACTGTTGAAAGAAGACTACCAGTCCTGATCCCTATACAGGAGACGGCTGTGGATTGTGACCGATGGGGTGCAGAATGGAGAAAGAGACAAGAGCATTGGCAGGTACCGTTCGTCGCTGATTGCTGGCTGTTAATAGTTCTTGCTGCTATTCTGGGCAGACTGTGTACGTACGGACCTTGCAAAGTTCTCATTGTAGTTGCTTTGTCATCTTCTCAGTGGCACCCGACCGATATCACTAGATTTCACGAGCTTCTTCGTCGTTGGCGCCAGGTTGGCATCAGCACCTGTTATCCTAGTGCAGCAGAAAGGCCTTCGCGAGCAGCAAGTTAAACTTAGGGTGGCACAGTCCCTGTCGGAGCTTATGCACGACGGAAAGAGATAAAGCCAGTACACATTCAAAATGATGCGAATGAGCAGTAAGAGCGAAGGAACAGCCAAAACACTTCCACTCTTCGAAAAGTATACACTCTAGTATATTCATTTGTACGCGGTATAACATGATACACTGACAAGAATTCAAGATGGCGGTGTGAAGGTGTGAAGGTGCGAGTCGATTCCAAGTTTCCAAGTTGACTCGATCTGTGCTTTGCGGTGAGTCACTGTTGATGTGACTGGATCAAAGTATTTGAATACGGTTTATTAGCTATCTCAGGAGTAATTTGAAGTTGCAATGAACGAAGACAATGTAGAAGAGCTGAGGGATCCGAGGGAACCAGCGCGGGCCCCTTGTCCTGTGTGCTGCAGATCAATGCCTGTGACTAAGGCGGGAGTCATCCGTATACACGGCCCACTAAACGATCGCTGCGCTGGTTCAGGTAGGAGCCCCACAGCTATCCTTACTCCCGCCTCTGCGATCCCACCAAGCGCCAGTGCCCCTACTTCGGTACAGACAGCAGCAGACGAAGGAGTAATTGTCTACCCCCTTACATTCATCTCTCAAGCCAGCTCCAGCCACTTCCTAAGGTCCTGAAGAGGATCCCACGTGCGTCTCGGGTGCAAGGCGCCAACAAACTGGCTGACATCTTGGATGGAGTTGTAAGGTGCAATGACAATCGCTCTTGGGATCGATTATTCAGGTTTGGTTCCCGCTGCCTGTGCGTGCCCAGCAGGAGGAGAGGGGGTCACCGGAGGAGCTTAGCTACTGAAGTCAATCATTTGCTCTGAGATGAGAGTGACCTGCGGATTCCAGCACCCATCAACCAGCAGGACCCACGGCAAGTGCAGGACCCCCTTAGATCCCTGGCCCGCAGTGTCTCGACCAAGCTTGAAGCATAGATAGTAAAAACCACAGGGATTGGAAACATTAAATTTATACATGATATTAAGCGTTACAATAATATAAATGTATGACACCGTGTATTCATGCGTGTTGACCATGCGTGGGCGCCGAAAATATCCCTTTCTCTTATTTTCTTCGAATCTCGCGTGTTGTTTGACTGTTACTGTTTATGAGACTACCAAGGTTTCTATTCTCAAACATATTTATCTACACAGAGATAGAAAGAAGCAACCAATAGCTAGTAACTTCGTAAAACGATGCACAAGCGACTGTAGAATTTGTGGCAACAAATTCTCAGCGACTAAGAAGAAAACCTTCCTAACTTTGAATGTTCTGGTTACAAAGCAAATCAAATTATCATAATAAGCGGCAAACATTACCTTTGAAAGAGATTTCACGGGCAATATCGTCGAAAATCTGTTAGCCCACAAGGTTAACGGTGGAAACAGATACTAAGGTATACGAGGTCCGATGATCTTCGTTCTTGCGTGAATCTGTAGAGGATATGTCCGTTTATCATAATATCCGGCAAAGAACTGACTCAGCCTCGAAAGAAACGGAAGAGAACGCGGTGTTTGTGACGTTCCGAAGCGGGCAAAACCTTTTTTGGGACTTCCTTAGGCACAAGTCTATGACACTTACGCAACGCCTACAAAAAAAGAACGGGCGATGACGTCACGCATATTATCGCCGCAACACGCATGAATATTGTGCAATTGCGGAGTTGCCAATCCCTGTGGTTTTTACTATCTATGCTTGAAGAAGGGGACTACAAAGGGGCAGTGCGTCTCACCTGCTCCAGTGACTCCATCCTACCATTGAATGAGGAGACGATGACAGCTCTGAAGGCTAAACACCCAGCACCACATCCCAACTCATGTGTCCCACCACCCCCAGAAGGGACCGCCCCTTGTTGCATAGTCACAGATGAGGAAGTAGCCCAAACTATTTGTTCCTTCCCCTGTGGATCAGCAGGGGGGCTTGACGGCATCCGTCCACAGCACCTTCGAAACCCAACCAGTCCATCTGCCGAAGGAGGGGGAGTGAGACTGCTACAATCCCTCACAGCCTTTAGCAACTTAGTTCTGCAGGGAAAGACACCCACAGCTGTCCGCCCCTTCTTCTTTGGTGCTAATCTGATAGCTCTTGGGAAGAAGGGCGGGGGGGTCAGGCCCATAGCAGTGGGGCTAACACTCCGCCGCCTGGCTGCTAAATGTGCGGGCTCCCGCTTCCTCCACTCCGTTGGACCCTCCATGGCACCCCTTCAACTGGGTTGTGGGATACCACAAGGGTGCAAGGCAGCTGTCCATGCGGCCCGAATGTACATTCAGGACCTGCCTTCTAGTCACGTACTGCTGAAGCTAGACTTCCAAAATGCATTCAACACCCTCAGAAGAGATTGTATGTTAAATGCGGTGCGAGAGTCAGCTCAAGAACTGTATCACTTTATCCACTCAGCCTACGAGAAGCCATCCAATCTATTTTGCGGTGGGCAGGTCATTCACTCATCAGAGGGGATACAGCAGGGAGACCCCTTGGGTTGCTTCTTGTTCTGTCTAACTATTCATCCCCTTGTCAAGAGCCTACAATCAGAACTCCGGATCTTCTACGTAGATGATGGGACTTTAAGAGGGCATAAAGATGAAGTGATGCGGGACCTTCAGACGGTAGAGAGTGAAGCAGCAAAGTTAGGATTGCAGTTGAACCGCCATAAGTCAGAACTGATATGTGATGATATAGGCACCAGGGAAGCAATGATGGAGGAAGCACCAGGCCTACAGACCGTGAAGTTGGAGGAGGCCGAGATCTTGGGAGCCCCATTAGGCAAGTCAGTGGATGACAACATCCAAAGGAAGGTTGAGAAGCTAAGACTGATGGGGGACAGACTACATCTCCTCCAGTCCCAGGATGCATTGCTCCTGCTACGGCACTCTTTTGCCATCCCCAAAGTCATGCACATCCTACGCTCCTCTCCCTGTTTCTCCTCACCTCAACTTAAGGTTTTTGATGACGCACTTCGTGACATCCTCGGTGACATCATCAATGCCCGCATTGATGACAGTGCATGGGCACAAGCCTCGCTCCCAGTGAGATCAGGAGTGCAGTTCAGCTGGCACCATCTGCCTTTTTGGCCTCTGCTGCTGGCTGCACTGGACTGATTCAGGAGATCCTCCCTCCAAGGCTGCAAGGCATCCCAGAACCATACATCAAGCTGGGCCTCAACAGTTGGAGCCAAAAACACGAGCAGCCTCCGCCCCCTCCATCTAGTGCACACCAACAGAAGGCATGGGATGCACCATTGATTGAAGCCTCCTATGAGACCCTACCTGAGACAGCCTCAGAACCCAGAACACGGGCCTGCCTTCTGGCCGTGGCCAGCAGGGGTGCGGGTGCTTGACTTAACGCTCTCCCCGTGGCACCCCTGGGCCTGCGGATGGACAACGAGACGACTCGGATTGCTGTTGGTTTGCGTCTGGACCTTTCTCTTTGCCGACCACATCAGTGCCTTCACTGTGGGTCTGAGGTAGATCAGCTAGGAACCCATGGACTCAGCTGCCGTTACAGCCAGGGCCGCCATTCTCGACATGCAGCCGTTAATGACCTTGTCAAGAGATCCCTTGACGCAGCCCGAATCCCATCCCATCTTGAGCCTGTTGGTCTCTACCGCTCCGATGGCAAAAGGCCAGATGGGGCCTCAGTGGTGCCTTGGAAGGGAGGGAAGATTCTGATTTGGGATGCAACATGTCTGGACACTTTTGCCAGCTCCTACGAGCCACGAGCCACACGGGAGGCAGGGGCAGTCGCAGCTGAGGCCGAGCACCGCAAAAGGCAGAAGTACGCCAACCTTGACGGCAACCACTTCTTTGTCCCTGTTGCAGTGGAGACACTTGGGGTGATTGGACCTGAATCTGAGTCGTTCCTTAGAGACTTGGCTCACAAGGTGATGGAGGCTACTGGTGAGCCATCGTCTCACCAGTACTTGCTCCAGCGACTCTCAGTGGCCATCCAGCGGGGCAACTCTGCAGCCATCCAAGGAACTGCCCTGTGGAGCCCTGCCATGGACTTCCCTTGCATGTGACAGTTTAGCTGCTATGATGATTTCTGCATGCTTACTTACCTAGCTTCTGTAATGTTAGAATGTGCATATAATTTGATTGTTTAATTCATCATTAATGTTCAATTACATCATTAATTTCTTTATTAAAATTTTCTTATTAATTATTCCTTAATTTAAATTCATGCACATGATATGCTGACTGAAACAGTTGCATCATCTTTTTCTCCACCTGTTGCCACATTAAATTCAATTCCTGCATTTATATGCATGAGATCGGTATAACATATATTGATAATAGCTCTCCTATTGCACAATACATTATTTATATGTATTGCAATGTGTTCCTCTAATATAAATAATGTATTCCAAAATGGCCGTTTCGTCCAAAGTACATATTGACAAAAAGCATCGCAAATCGTCGCATAGAAGTACAAGATGATCTTGAAACTCGGTGGAAAATTACATCTAGGTGTGGTCCTTCGGAAAATGTATTTTCCGAAGGACCACACCTAGAAGTGAATTTCGCCAAGATATGCCTAATTCGTCGTTTTTAACTGCGCCTGCCACATATAATAGATCCTGTTGCTATGGTAACAGGCATCTGAATGCTGAACCTAAATCCAATAGGAGTACAGCTTTTGCTAGAAGAAATGAAGAAGATGCATCTGTGGGCACTTCATGGGGTCAGTGACTGATGCATCCCATAGATGCACCTGTGGGGACCTCGCGGGTGCAAATAGGGTCACGAAGTGTGAATCTAAAATCTTTTTCCTGTATGAACTCATGCAAGCACGCATGGTTGTCTGGTTTACTGGTTTTGTTGCAGAGCAGGGAAGAGCAACAATATGGCTATGATTCCATGCAAGAACTGGCTGTTGTCGCGCAGTGAACAAGCTTCTGTTATGACACCACCAGTGAAACTTTGCAACCAACTTGTTCACTGCCAACCTGGAAATGCCATCTCCTGAGGGTTGACCAATTCATGCTGATACCTGGAAACACACGATATATTCATCACTATTGTTGGGGGTTGCTAATTACTTCCAGAAGCTGCATGATGGTTCGAGGACGCGAAACCAACCTGATTCGCTGCTGGCTCCCTGCCCAATCATTTGGATCTATAAAACATAAATGCTGTCCAATTGGTTTTAAGGTAAATTAAGGTAATAGGGTAGTCTTGCTTAGCCCAGACCGCTTCCTCCCATCCATTTTTATGTTATGACATCTCGGTTAGGGAGAAAGGGTCTGGTCAACAGCCTATACCGTTTTTGTTCTGCGCCCCACGGAAGTTGGGGCTCATTAATATGCAGTTACTATAGTGATAATGTTATTCATATTAGAATTGTGCGGTCAACGAGAAAGTGAGATTGGACATTCAATTGATGATGGCAGCGACTTTGAGAGACCTTACACGCGTGTTAGCAGACACTGCTCGATTGTTTGGGATTGCCTATTTCAAGGATAAGCAAAATGAAGCGCTAAGAGCATTTTTGAGTATCCATACTACTCAAAAATGCTCTCAGTGCTGCATTTACCATAGTCTCGTGGGGCCAGACCCTTTCCGGTATTGCACAAGCGCCCAAGAGAGTGTCTGGGAGTTAGCTCTACTGTTGTTGTGTAATATCCGTGGAAACGCCAGACTAGGTGTTTCCTAACACCTCTTTTTGTGGGTCATGGTATGGCGGTGTGCGAAGAAGGTGCAAGGATCGAAGCAATAGCCCGTAGAGTGACTGCTACTGTATGCAACAGTCTTTACAAATGATACTGCTTCGTGAGAAAGCGTCATCCAGGCTCAGTCGCCTGCCTAGGAAATCTCTAAGTTTGTCAGTGATGGTGACGTGCAGCGTATCATTATAGCTGTGCCAAAAAGCCTCTGGTAGTGCTTCTAGTTCAGTGCAGGATGCTTACAAAAGCAGCCGTGTTCCATTACCATCGTACATATGGAACGCCATCAGTAACAAGCCAGAGAAGAATAGCCGACGAAGCTGATTACTAGTAACACTTCGAATTTACACGATAATGAGGCATTGATCGATAATCGAAGTTGGGAGCCTCCATGATTTCTGCATAGGCTAGCTCCCAGACCCTATTCTTTGGGCGGGCGGGTTACGCAAGACCGGAGGAAAGGGTCTGGCCCTGCGAGACTACATTTACCATGGTTCCTACATTCACGGATGCAGGACTAGACAGTGCGACATTGTTGCATGTACTGACCATGGTGTATGTTCCAATGTGAAACAGCCTTTACTTGTTTCTGTCCTTTTATGCCATCCCTATATCCCTACTATTTTTGTAGAAACGTTTTATTTGGGGCAAGCCTGAGCGAGCCCCACTTAGTGCGTAGTGTGGCTGGAAACACCAATAGGGTGTGTATAAATTGACGGGCGTCCACTTGGGCCACGGGGTAAAGTTTTGTCGTAATATTTTGCGGACGCACCGGGGTACTGCAACACATTTTGGGCACAGGGGGCTACAAGGTATCTACATCGTATAGTTCTATTTCTGAATCCCATTTATACCGGTCATTTCGCATGCCACAAACATTGTGGTTGCGCTATCATTATTCGGCTTGCATACTATTACTACAGGCATTGCTAGATGTGACGTCACTACATTGCACCCGTACTTTAGCTATACTCGCCGCGGAAAGCTGCGCGAGGTAGACTACGCGAACGAATGTTGGCTGCTTACCGCTCATACTCTAGCGTTATCTGAAGAGACATGGAGTATGCCGACAATTTCTCTCCTCAAGCTTCGGTAAAGTTCCCCTGCCACCTCTCCATCTCTTGCAACACATCCACTTGCGCAATTCCTATGCAAGCCAGGCATGTTTTCTTCTTAAAAACTATTGGCTGCGCAGCACCAATCCTTACTAAACATTCAAGCTATGCTTTACTGTGTAGTGCTTTGCACAGTCGCTTGCTGCTGATTGCCATAGAAATAGTACATGCACTGCTCAGGCTCACCCCTCAATGCTCTGCATTTGTCTAGTATTTTATACACCCCATTACTATTGTAACCCTGGGTTGAGAAAGTTCATATCACCTAAGAGTAGTTTGACCTGCGCAATATCAATATTGCACAGGTCAAATTCTCATATCGTTCAGGTCAATGGAGAGAGCTGCAGCTGTCAATAGACGACAGCTGCTATGTAAATGAGATCTATACATGACAGAGTCTTTGATGACCGTCATCAGAGAAAGCTGAAGCTGTCCATGTAGACATGTAGTACATGTCATTGAGCAAAGGAGAATAAGCAAACATTGAAAGGGCATCTAGCAGATGCATTAAATCAAGGGCAAATAGGCACACACATGCTTGGATTACTGCAGATTCGTTCCTAGGCTATTTAGTAGGGCCTTGTATTACACGGACAGTCTGGGAACAAGCCTTGAAGGACAGAATTAATGTAAACTTAGGAACACTGCGACGTACTGTTCCTGTGCTTTGAGTAATGGATCGACACGTCTATTGCAGCCATCCCTAATTCTTTGCACGCCTTGTCGCACCTTTCAAACAGTCTTTCGGATGAGATTCCTGTCGCCAACTTGTTCGCTCGACTTCCTCAAGACAGTAGAGCTGAAAACCTTCTCCATTTTCCTGCAAAACAATGACCAGTCAAGCTCAGTTGTTGTACGCATTTCAGTGAGTTGTTCGTAGTCTTCTGCAAGCTTACCTGCCTTTAGTCGGTGTGCGCTGCATGTATGGTACCATTATCTTCCCCATGGCAGCTTGTCGGTAAATCTGAGCAGGAACGCTGGAACTCTCGGCGTAGTGGCCACACAGTGGCATAACACAAGCAAAGAAAGTCGACGCTAAAGAACTCCAGCCGTGTATTCTTGCCAACTGGGGGAAAAGCGCTTATTTAAGTGACACGCAGGGCATATGAAAGTTGTAGACCTCTTTGTGTGCAATACGACGCATATACAGCACTCGCCTTTGGGTGCTTTGCGCTCTCGGGCTCGAGCTGTATATGCGTCATGTTGCACACATAATTGTCTATAAATATTACTTATAAACTGCTGAAACTAGAGAGACAGAAAGTATGTCATGATTACAGTATGCTCAGCTGAATGGAGACTAGTATGACAGAGTGGATGTGCTAGTGCAGAGCTATACCCTGTGTATGCCACAGATACATGTATGTGCCCCATGCTTGCTTCTTCCCATCTTGTAATGCAGTTGGAAGAGAAGCTAATCTTACCATTTTTGTCTATGTTGCTTCAGATTGTGATAGTCCTTCCAGACCTCAGGCTGAATTACAACAGTTACTGGAATTTAGTGTTGCAGAACCCTCTCAGGATGGCTTGCAGGCTTCAGAAACTGTAGCTGACAGTGAGAATATTGGAGCAATAGTCAGTGGGAACAGATTGATTGAGGTATTAGTTATAACACCCCCAAAAGAGATGTGGCTGACTTAATAAGTATGAGGCACGAGGGTGTGAAGTTTTCATCTCATTGTAATACCTATGCTATCTGATTGTGGTAGCTTTATGATTGGAGCACTATGTACAGTGTCTCCTTGGATAAAAACATGCAACCGAGTGATGTTGTCAGTAAATTCGGCTTTCTACGTCTTTTGGTCCTGTGGTATTGTCTCAACGTCCTGGCAAAGTTTGAATCCTGTAGTCCTTTCCTGTGTTTCAAACTAGGAAGAGTAGTTACACCATCACCATGTTTATGGATATAATAATGGAAGCATTTCAGGCCATTTTATCGTAATTGCACTGAGTATATTTTCTTACTTTCAGCTATATAGCGCATCACGGGAATGGGAGCAACTATTGAAATGCAATGGAGATCTCATCCACTTTGCTTCCACCCAGTACCACTAACTGAAATAGACAAATAGCACAAAGTGCCCCCTTTCTCAAATCCACTCACATATATAGCAATGTATTATTCCTGGATTATGCTGTGTATATAAGCTGAGCTCACATACGTAATAATGAATTTGCTTTCCTATTCATAGGTGCAAACTGCTGTACAACCCATATACTACCAGAGTAAGTGAGCCCATAATGTAAGCATTGCACAATCAATCAATCTGTGCGAACATAACCCCAAAATTAGGGGTTGTTCTTACAATAAGAATGCTAATGTTGCTATGAGGGTCTCAAGGTATAGTTCATAGTAAGTACGTTTTATGGCATGGTTCTATAATCAGACTTTGAAAATCATCACTCCATCTTCTTCTGGGTCTTCTGGGTTTCCTTCCCTCCACCTGCCCTCTCATCACCTTTTCTATACTGCCCTGGTTCTCCAACACTCTGTCTTTCCATCCTTCTCTCCTCCTCTTCACCTGTGCCACCACTGCTTCCTGCTTCAATCCTTTCCTTATCTCTTCATTTCTCACACAATCTAATCTGGTCACTCTTGCCACTCCCCTCAACTCCAACTTTCATTTCCATTGCCTGCACTCTTGATTTATCTCTCTCCTTCAAACCCATGCCTCACAGCCATACACTAAGGTAGGTACCACAACTGCATTATACACTCTCGACTTGGCCTCTTTACTAAGCTCGTTGTTCCCAAAAACTGGTTCTCTCAGTTCCCCTACTGTTGTAGCTGCCACGCCAATTCTCCGCTCCTGTTCACTCTCCATCCCGCCATTCTCACTCAGCCTCACCCCTAGATATACCGTCTCCATTGTTTTCTTTATCATTACTCCCTCCATCTCCACCTTGCATTCTTTGTGCTCTTTGCAAAATGCCATAGTGGTGGATTTACTCCAATTTATCGTTAGACCATGCCTCTAGATTGCTTCATGCAGTCCTTTAATGGTTACAGACAGGCTCTTTTAGTTTGTGCCACCACTACGGTGATGTCATCTGCAAACAACAAAATCTGTACAAGGCAGTTATCTAGTGCCACTCATCCCTGAAACTCCGTCATTGCCTCCCTCACTACTCTGTCCAGAAAGATATTAAATAACCATGGCGATAATGGGCACCCCTGTCTTAACCCCTGTTGTACACTGAACTCTTCTGACAGCGCTCCCTCCACTCTTACACACTCCTTGTACAGTGCCTCAATGATCCTAGCAACCTGCCCTCAATTCCATACTCCCTCAGAGCGCTCCACAGATCTGCCCTCCACACGTTGTGTCATATGCCTTCTCTAAATCAATAAACGCTGCAACATCTTTCCTATCTCCGAATGCTTCTCCACCAACTGCCTGATGACAAAGATATGGTCAATGCACCCTCTACCTGCTCTAAAGCCTGCTTGCTCCTCCAGCAGACGATTGTATGTCAGCTGCCTAACCCGAACACTCAATGTCCTAGCAAATAGTTTTCCTGGTATGCTAAGAAGGCTGATCCCCCTGTAGTTCCCACATTTCCTTCTACTACTCTTTTTATGGATGGGCACAATGATAGCTATCTGCCAGTCCTGAGGTGCCACTGCTGTTCTCCATACCATATTGTAATTCCAAGACAGCCACTCTATCACTACATCTCCGCCTCAGATGCCACATACTTCTTCAGCTTTTCCCTTCTTCAATTTAACTACACCCTTCCTGATTTCCTCTCTTGTGATCTCTGCTAACCGCTCACTCCTGTCTTCAAACTCCCCTCTACTCAGGTCTTCCCCAATTATATCTTCTTCCTCCTGCTTACTACCCAATGGCTCACTGAAGTGCTCTCTCCACCTACACATCATCTCATCCTTCTCTGTCAGCAAGGTCCCAACCTTTCTCTCAATCCCTGCATTAATCCTGCCACCTCCCTTTGCCTTTACCTTCTGCCCACTTATTCTCCACAAAGCTCCTCTGCAACTGCTTCCCCCACCTAATCCAATCTCTTCCGCTTCTCATACCACTCTTTTGGCTTCCTTATTTGCCTTCTTTATATTCCTCCCATGCTTCAACTGTCTGAGCATTTAGTGCTTTCTTGTAAAGGTTCTTCTTTGACTTTACCACTGCTCTCACCTCTTCATTCCACCAAGTCCTTGCTTTCTTTTGTAGCCTGTGTCTGCTTCTCCCCACAACTCCCTCTGCTACCCCCATTACTGTCAATCTAGATTTATTCCATGCCCGTTCCACATCATCCCCATCATACTTCTCCCTTATTTGCCCCTGTAACCTTCTCAGTTCTTGTTGGAATTTCACCTTTATCTCTTTACTCTCTAGCCTGTGCACCCTCAATTTGCATTTTCCTGCTTCTGTGTGCCTCGTTGGTCTCTGCACCTTCAGTCTTAGTTTCATCAGAACCAAATGATGATCACTTCCCACTTCTGCGCCTCTTATCACTCTTACTTCTGCTTCTCCTGGTCTTAAGGCTCTTCTCACTATGAAATAGTCTGTGATTGACCTCAGTCCCCTTCCTTTGTTTTCCATGTGAATTTGTGGATCTCCTTATGCTGACAGAAGGTGTTTATGATGACAAGTTCATTCACTGCACAAAGATCCAGCAACCTATGCCCATTTCTATTTAGTGTCTCCAAGAGCTTGCATCTCTCCATACTCTGGCGTTCAAATCTCCCATAAGGACTACCTGGTCCCCCTTTGGCCACTAGCTATCTACTCTTCTAAGCTGTGATAGAAAGTAACCTTCACCTCTTCCTCACTGTCTTCTGTGGGTGCATGTGTGCATGCAACATTGCACTCCTGTGTTATAAGACCTTGCGAATGAGTTTACAGGTTTGTTCACATTTAACAGCAAAAAGTGCGTTTTGCATGACCTAATGCTTTGAGACATGCGTAGTTGGTTTGCCAGCTTCCTCTGTTGTGAATTTGCTTTCTTATGGTAATGTCGTAAATAAGGGAACAGTACAGAAATAGACAGTGAAATAGCAGTGATTTGGGGGAGCTGTTAACTGATAACCCTTGGGTGTTGGGTGCTTTGGCATTCTGCTTATTGCAATCTAACCACTTTATAGAAATGCTGTCTAAAGTGGTCACGAAATCATTAACACCTAAGTGCTAATGATCGCTTCTGATATAATAATGAAGAGTGCAAGTGTATTTGTTCGAACTACCAGACTCTGACTGATACGTCAACTTCAGAGCTTCCAGGATAGTGACAGAGCTTTCTGTGAACATTCTTGTCTTTTCTTCTGGGAGTATCTGTTAAGCAGAAACAACTGCTACACTTCCTGCTAAGTTAACAGTATCTTTGTCATTGGAGCTTGAGCCCATCAAGTCTTTGTGTGGGGATTTCAGTATGCACAGTCCGGTTCCAGTCCAGTCCTGCCCTGTGACAATTTCATCTGCTCTCTTTGGGTGAGAATGTTAGTTAGCAGCATCATTCTGGTCTATTTTATACCTATCCCATGCGCAGAGTGATAACGAGTAACTGCACAGGGTAGTTATAACTGGAAACCTCAAATATGGCCGCTATTTTGCACCTTTTCAAAACTTTATATTCTCATTCTGGGTATGTTTGTACAAAGTTTGACTAATCAAATAGTAAAATACGTTCATTGCTTTGTCAAAAAAAGCGAACAACCGATCGACAATCAGTTCGAGAAAGAAATGTAACACCTTTGAAGATGGCATACTCGGCAACTTTCAACGAAAAAATGGCATTATATCGAGCTGCCTTAGAGACAAATCAGTGATTACGCAAGGTGCAGAACAAGGTAAACTAACATAATCTTCTTTGGGGTTTGAAGAAATACAATCCGTTACGAAAAAAATGATGAAAAATACATTTCGTCTCCAATTACAGTGCATTTTCACACTTGAAGCGTTATATTCTTCGCAATGGATTGCAATTCTTTAAACCCCTTAGAACAAGTATTTCAAGTTAAAAAAACTCGTGGGGCTGCTACCCCAACTCGAAATACTTGCTCCTTCCGGTCACTGCTGTGTTATCAATATACATGTACAGTAGCTATTGCAACTAATTTTGCGCAATCAATTACACGCACGCCTGCAACACACACACACACACACACACACATGCACACACACACACACACACACACACACACACACACACGCACACACACACAGACAGACACTAAATACACACATGCAAACATACGTACATGCTCTGTAAAAACATGGATGAGAGGATACGGACATTGATGGAGGGCACACAGATACCTGCAAGTGCTATACAGCACACCCGCAGTCATTGCAGCGGCTAGGGTTTTGCTGTGGCAGAAGGCAGTTCGCTTGACTGCACTACGCACACTATCTGGAGGAATTTCGAAGGGTAACTGTTCGCGCTTAAGCTTTAAATGCCATAGACCGTTGGCAAACATTTGCGAACCGAATTTGTGGGGCTCACCAAGTTCTACGTCGCTCCTGTCACTTTTCTAAGACAGGGAACGAAGTCCTTCAACGGGGGCGGCCATGATTGAAAGCGTTGTGTGAAGCAAGTCACCAAACTGCTGGGTGTTATCGTACTGCTTTCTGTATGTCTTCAGACTAGAGGTGGTGTGGTTGCCTGTTCTACAACTTTCAGAGGCAGAAGACGCCTGTGCTCCGTGCAGAGCAACGTTTGGAAGCCAGTTTCAAAGTCCTTCCCTCAGTCTTTCCAGCGCGAGAGACAAAGCAAAAGGCCGACAATATAAATTCTCTATCTTCAATACATCAGTTGATACATTATTATATAAATGCAAGTACAGTTATACTGCCGCAGTTAATGTATTAAATGTATTAAATAAACATACTGACATATATACCACCGGAAGTGGGACACAAAGCCATACAACAAAATGTCAAAACGAAGACAATATAGCTGCAGGCAGCCCCTAAACATATGTAAGTATAAAGTCAACTAAGTGTATTTATGCAGAACTAACCTGCGATCAATGCGCTCTTATAATGCCACTTTTTTATACAAATCTTCCAGTAGCGACAACAGCCATTTTCCAGACATGTCACTTCCAATTGTGCAATAATGTCCTTACTAAAATGGCCGCCGTTAGCGATCTATGCGTGAAAAAAAGTGAAAAGCTTCTTACCGTACGATCACGTCATTTATTGTGACCTGAAGTGGCTCAGATATCAATTCTGCTAAGCATGTGATAGGGTGGATCAAGGTGAAAGGTGAGTTCAGTAAGTTTAACGCCACTTTCCTGATGCCGATGCTTGTTTGGTATCAGTTTCGAGTGATACTGCTGGTCTGCACAAATATTAAAGATGCAATCTTCGAACAAATGCGTAATTCACGTATTGTGGTGTGGATTTGTGAATCCTTCTGGATGAAAAGATATTGTTAAGGGAAATACTGACTCAATTTGTGAGCTTATGCACTGTGCTGGGTAGTGATGTCATATGATGTCATTGCAAAAAGGTGTTAAATGGTAGTAATCTACTCCGTACAACCAAAGTGGAGGTTTCCAGTTATAACTGCCCTGTGTGTGCACTCCTGTTCTTCATGGTTCAGCTATTGAAATTGCAAAGTAATGTGGTATCCCTGTGCACATACGTTACTTGTCACAAGTAGCTTACTTTATTTTGCAGACCCACCGTATTGGTGTTCTGTGAAATCGCGTGCAACAAGATACAATAGTTTGCAAAACCTCTGAGAACATTTGCGGTGAAACAAGAGTCAGCTCTGTTAGCTTTTCATGGAGAGGAGGAGGAGATACTTGCTCAATCTGGATTGGGGTCACCACCAGGAGTCAGTTCAAAAGAACAGCCAGGAATCAGCAGCTCACTACTCTAAAACTGCAACTTTTTAACCTCAGTGCAGCGCCCCCTATAAATAGTTTTCAGCACATAGAGAATTGGTCTCAGTTATAGGAGCCATTGCCTATAGCCAGATATGTCAATTGGAAGATACAAAAATGACATCATTAGGATTTTAGATTTTTCACTTCTGTGGTAGCATGGGGGTTAGTACAGTGGACTGACAATCGAAATCTTAATCCACTATAATGCCACATACTGCAATACGCATACTGCATGATACAGAACATTCCCTCCTCCCCCGCTTTATTCCTTTTCTGGGGGAAACACTGGCAACCTTCGCTCAGTAACCTTACGGTAGACAGTTTTGAAAGTGTTTTGCATCTGAATCCTTGGCGTTGGAAGCAGTGTTGGTGTTGGGTGCAGGAGCAGAGGTGGGCACAGAAGGTGCCCTTTTCTGCTAGTGTTGACAATGTGTAGAGGGTTGTAATGGTAGCAATGTATCCATCTGTGACAGTGACCAGTTTCCTATGATGTAATTGTGACTGCATGTTAGTACCAATTGCTATTGCCACTATATAGTATAATAATAATGGTGACATCACTTTGTTCTCTTTCCTCTGTACATGTACCTGCTCCCATTGAATCAAATCCTGCATATGAAGACTTTGCTAGATGTACACCGAATATGGCTGGCATGCCCATGACAAAGAATCCTGCCTATATTTCGATTCAGCCCTTGCAACAAGAGCATAAGATGTCTTACCAAGTCCGCACCATGGAGAGCTGTGATGATGCTTCCTCAATAGTTGCCCACTCTGACGAGGTATGAATAAGCACTTACAATCATTTAGACACACGTGCACTGCCTGTCACGTCTTTTAGACTGGTTACCAATAATGACCTGGTAACACAAGCATGCAGTATGTCAGTATGTACTGCAGTGATTAAAGATACTTAGCTATGGTATATGCTTGTAAAATTGAGTGTAAACTCCTACTCATACTAATATGAATGTTATTGTGCAAGTACCTTACTTGTGCAAGTAAACCTTACTTTGTACGAATGTGAAGTATCCACCATGTTAATTACCATCTACTCATGAGCAAAATCATTTTTAAGTGTGATCTTTGAGAGCGAATTGGCTGTGCAGCAGTAGAGTGAAGCCATGTTTACCCCTCTATCTGGTTATATCGGACAGCATATTGTTAGTTTGGGGGCAGAAAGACAGAATATCTCCTCAGTAATCTGGATTGCGGAAGTATTTATTTTAGTACAGGATACTTGAATACTGTAACAGAATTTGAAAGAATAAAGATGCATTGTTGAACTACACACAGCTGCTGTCAATGGCCATCCTGTGCAGTCTCCAGTGGTTTTCTTCTCTCCTGGCCTGACGAAATAGATGCAAAAGAGAGCATCCTTGACTGCCTGCATAAACTGTGGTGACAGACTCTTCTTGTACCTGTGATCACAGCTACATTTTGTTGTTGCTCTCTCCTTTCTTGAATAGCACTGGTTAAGGAGCTGCATAGCTACATAGGTTAGCTTTTTCAGTTGGCTTTCTGATAGCACTCATCCACCATGTTTGTAATCTTCAAAGATGGTATCGAAATTCACCCAGTCAGTCTCTGCCTCTGCTTCTGTCTCAGTTTTGGCCTCCACACTTGATTGTTTCATAGAACAACAACAATAGGGGTCTTTGGGTGGGTAGGCATTCAGGGAGGTGAATGGGGTACTGAGGAGCTGGTGTGTGGTAATGATGTACAGGTAAGGGAAAGAATAGTAGTGTGGTGTAGAAGGAGAGGAATTGTAGTGTGGTGTAAGAGGAGGGATGGTAGTGTAGTGTAGGAGGAGAGGAATTGTTGTGTGGTGTAGGAGAGGAGGAATTGTAGTGTGGTGTAGAGGAATGGTAGTGTGATGTAAGAGAGGAGGGATGATAGTGTGGTGTAGAAGGAGAGGAATTGTAGTGTGGTGTAGGGGGGGAGGAATTGTAGTGTGGTGTAGGAGAGGAGGGATGGTAGTGTGGTGTAGAGGAATGGTAGTGTGATGTAGGAGAGGAGGGATGATAGTGTGGTGTAGAAGGAGAGGAATTGTAGTGTGGTGTAAGAGGAGGGATGATAGTGTAGTGTAGGAGGAGAGGAATTGTAGTGTGGTGTAGGAGAGGAGGAATTGTAGTGTGGTGTAGAGGAATGGTAGTGTGATGTAAGAGAGGAGGGATGATAGTGTGGTGTAGAAGGAGAGGAATTGTAGTGTGGTGTAGGAGAGGAGGGATGGTAGTGTGGTGTAGAGGAATGGTAGTGTGATGTAGGAGAGGAGGGATGATAGTGTGGTGTAGAAGGAGAGGAATTGTAGTGTGGTGTAGGGGGGGAGGAATTGTAGTGTGGTGTAGGAGAGGAGGGATGATAGTGTGGTGTTGGAGGGGAGGAATGGTAGTGTGGTGTAGGAGAGGAGGAATTGTAGTGTAGTGTAGGAGAGGAGGGATGATAGTGTGGTGTAGAAGGAGAGGAATGGTAGTGTGGTGTTAGCCTCGTACCCATTCCCTGTTTCCATTCCGAATTCCGCTCGGGAGGGAAATAGGGCCTGGCAACATTGGGAGGTCCAAGCCGTGACGTCACAATCCATGTGACTTTGGACCAATTCGGAAGTAATATTGTGACACAGCTCCTAAACCGTGCCACAGACGAGGCTTTGGAAGGCGATCACGTACAGCTGTAGATCAGCACAGAGGTCCCACCTTGATTTGGCAACAGGGAGGAGTTGTGTGCGCCTTCTTCGGTTGAAAAGAGGTCTTCGTCGGCACGCCTAACATCTTACGGATTTGGGTCGACTTCCAGAGTCA
Source organism: Ianthella basta (assembly GCA_964019415.1). Lineage (NCBI taxonomy): Eukaryota > Metazoa > Porifera > Demospongiae > Verongiida > Ianthellidae > Ianthella > Ianthella basta. The sequence goes on along the minus strand of OZ025877.1, from coordinate 4,738,791 downwards.
ACCGTTCGTGTTGAGCTACCTCAATAACAGCCATCAAGCTACATGGAAGATGTCCAAGTTGTCAATGGCCTTTTCCTGCAAGCAAACTCGGAGATATCGTTGTCCTTTGCAGCAAGGCAGGGCAGATATGCCGACCGTTTGACTATTCTGCGCCTGCGACCAGCAGCAGTGAAGATCGCTTTCTGTTTTTGCCGCTCTCGGCAAACAAGGCCAGCTGATCCCCTCCAGGATTCAAATATTCTAGCTATGTACTGCTAGTGTTTAAGTCACGTGCATGATCCTGCAATCTGATTGGTACCCCGCGAAATCGTGGGGCGGAAGTCAACGGCTTGGACCCCCACTATTTCCCTCCCGAGTGGAAGTCGGAATGGAAATAGGGACTGGGTACGAGGCTAGTGTGGTGTAGGAGGGGAGGGATGATAGTGTGGTGTAGAAAGAGAGGAATTGTAGTGTGGTGTAGGAGGGGAGGAATGGTAGTGTGGTGTAGAAGGAGAGGAATTGTAGTGTGGTGTAGGAGGGGAGGAATGGTAGTGCGGTGTAGGGGAGGAGGGATGATAGTGTGGTGTAGAAAGAGGAATTGTAGCGTGGTGTAGGAAGGAAAGAATTGTAGTGTGGTGTAGGAGAGGAGGGATGGTAGTGTGGTATAGAAGGAGAGGAATTGTAGTGTGGTGTAGGAGGGGAGGAATTGTAGTGTGGTGTAGAGGGATAATGGTGTGGTGTAGGAGGGGAAGAATTGTAGAGTGGTGTAGGAGATGAGGAATGGTAGTGTGGTGTAGGAGGGGAGGAATCGTAGTGTGGTGTAGGAGAGAAGGAATGATAGTGTGGTGTAGGAGGGGAGGGATGGTAGTGTGGTGAAGAAAGGGACATTAGTAGTGTGCAGGATAGTAATCACTGATGAGGAGGGGGAAGTGAATGGGTATGATGTGCAGGAGGGTGCGAATGGTAGAGAGTAGAATGATGCACACAGGGATATGAATAATACTGAGGAGTAAGAGGTGCACAGATATCGACAAGATGTGTAGAGAGAGGTGTGACGATTGGTTGGTAGAGAGGGAGGATGAGATGAATGTGAGGAAGGATGAGATAAGCATGAGGGAGGATGAAGGGGGAGTGAGGAAGGACTTAATGAGCAATTTGAGAGAGAGAGCTGTGAGGAAGAAAGTGCAGAAGGAACAGCTGGCAAAGATAAGCAGCACAAGATACTGGGAATTTTCTTGGGCATACATTACATCTCTCAGCGGACTGACAGCATCCTCACTGTAGAGTATTCAGTCTCTATTTGAATAACATCTTCTTGCTGAATGTCCTCACAACCAAAAGAAGGGGACCCACTTACCAGCCAAGGTGTTTTGTAGTAGAAGAATGTAAGTAAAGAGAGATGGTCGGTGAGCAATCCATTGAAGAAGCCAGCTATATGAATCTGAGTAATAATTATAACTAGGGCATACATTAAAATGCAACCAGCCTCACTTGAATGTATATAGCTAGCTACTTCAGTAAAGTACAGTGCATAAGCGTAACTCGACCAGGGCAAGTACATTTTGGGCAATAATAGAACTGCAAACCGCTTTCACTGGCTGTCAAAAAGAAGGGATAGCAAGCCAGACGAAGCACTGAATGGCAACAGACCCATCAACACCTACATATTTGGAGCTGCACAGGGAAGCCCGTCCGTTCTGTGCTAACACAGTGCACACGATCACTTCACCCAAGGGAACAGGGAAGTGTTCCCGGCCACGCGGGGCAAATGACGTCAGCCAATATGGCGGAATCGCCAACAGGCATGTAGCCCTCTCTGAAGCAATGGGCGAAGTTAACAATCTGAATGTAGGGTGCAGCAATGATGTGGAGTGTTGAGCAGTTTAGTAGCCGATGGTGGCCAAGTAGAGCATTTTGTTGTCATAAGCACCTGCAGAGAACACCGGGCTATTGCACAATCTAGGTGTCTCGGGTTGACTGGGGCGGATATACATACATACATACATACATACATATATACAAACAGGGGACGACAACGCATCGCGATTACTTGCCTCGCCTTTCAGCTCGGCAATAATTGCAAGTTGCGTATAGCTATGCAGTGTGATTATACAATAGTGATTACTGATACCTTACCACGTCCACTGCATTTGGCCGGGGCATGTACAAGAACAAGTTAACGTGTATGGAAGCGTTAATTCAATCAGTAAAACATTAAATGGCTGCTGTACATGTTAAATGGCTGACGTATTCGCTGTGTCATGTTAAAGATCGAAGTGCAAAATCAGTGTGCGTATCGAACAAGATGGAGGAGTCTACTGCAAATCATCTGTCAAGTTATCATAGGCAACGAATAATTCACTTTTGGAGAGAGGGGAAGAATGTTACAGAGATCATTTGCGAAATGAAGTCTGAGGGAAGAAGAACATCGCGTGCAACAGTACCAAAATGGATATTTCGATAGAACTTTGGTTGTGGGCTGCTTGACCAACATCGATTTGGAGCAAAATTGAAGATTACGCCCACACTAGCAGCATATGTGGAAGGAAAAGTCGAAGAAGATGATGAGGTAACATCAGTGAAATTGCAAAGGCTGATTGCAAGAAAATTATCCCTAGAAATCAGCCCATCTACTATTAGAAGGTTCATCAGAAAGACTCTGAAATGGAAAGTGGTGCGAGCCAGATTTGGGCCCATGATATCTGCGAACAACAAAGCGAAGAGACTTCAGTTTGCAAAGATGTGCATTGACACCAAGGACACTTTTGACAACGTGATTTGGACAGATGAAGGTTCAGTCCAGCTGGTATGACACAGCCAAATCATGCGTGTGAAGGTGGGAAGGGAACAAGTTCTAAAGCCAGCCCCAAAACATGCCCTCAAAGTTCATGTCTGGGCTGGAATATCGAAAAGAGGGACAACCCACATTTGTATATTTGATCAAATAATGAATAGACGGATTAACAGAAGAATGACATTGTAACACACAGTTGTGTATTACTTTCTTTGGACCTACTGATTTACTTTATAACTTGAAATGTATTTATGAGCAATATTGATACTAAGGGTCGAACGAATAGCCAATTAGTCAAATATTCGTTCGGTAGCCTAATATTCAAAGGATAATTTTATTCATTGAAATATTAGTGACGCATAATAATGTCATAAAAATACCTGCCAACCACATATAACTGGTTTCGCTCCTGAATCAGTCGATATCAATGGAACGAAACACCTCCTATCTTTTATGGATTACGCAGAAATTGCAGAAAAAGCATTCTGTCAGGTCAAATTTGCCTGTTCTGCTCTTCATTCAACTTTCTCCTCCCATTTCCGATAATTGCTCCACAGAAGACGGCCATATTTGGTAATCACTTAAGGTGGAACGAATATTCGAATATTCGTTCATTGGAAGCAACAAATAGTCAAACTTAGGAATAATTAATATATAGATTAATTTCTAGGATACAACAGTCAGTCAGTCCCAGCACAATTCTTTCATTAATACACTTTCACTTCTTCAAAAAGGCTCCAAAACTCATCGACAAGAGAATCGCCACCCCTCCTTTCACCCTTCCTTCCTGCACACCAGAATACACACACACTACGCCTCCAATCTGCTTCACTCCGTTTCCCCGCACCTTTGTTTCGTTCACTCCTAATACCTCCGGTCGATACGTCTTCATTTCAGTGCCCAGTTCCTCTTTTTTGCCGTTCATTGACCTCACATTCCAACACCCAAATCTCTTAATCATATCATCTACTCTCTTAGAATCATTTCGCTCCCTCTCATTACTCCTCATCATCCCTCTTGCTGACCGGCTGTCTTCGACAAAGACCGAGTGCAGCGCTAAATCCACCATTTTCAGTCGTCATCCGCCAGTTTCAGTCTGGAATGCGCGAATTACAGAAGGATAAGCCTTTTGAGTGTGGTTGGTAAGGTGTATGCAAGAGTGCTAAATGACAGAGTGAAGTTGATAACGGCCGAAAAAGTAATTGATGAGCAAGGAGGGTTTAGGGCTGGAAGGGGCTGTAATGATCAGATCTTTACAGTGAGGCAGATTATGGAGAAGACCATTGAAAAGGACAAGGTGGTGTATATGGCATTTGTAGATTTAGAGAAGGCATATGATAAAGTGAATAGGGAAAAGCTATGGAGAGTGCTGGAAGAATATGGTGTTGAGGGAAGATTATTACTAGCAATTCAATCGCTGTATGAAGGTGGGAAGGCAAGTGTGAGGATTGGAGATAGAGAGTCAGAGTGGTTTGGGGTGAATAGGGGTATGAGATGAGGCTGCACACTACCGCCATGGTTGTTCAATATATTTGTGGATAAGGTGACAAGGGAAGCAAGAGGAGGGTTTGTGAGAGAGGTAAAGCTGTCTACAGGTGAGGTGGGAGTGCTACTCTATGCAGATGACATGGTGTTGATGGCAGAGTCGGAAGAGGGGCTGCAGAGCAATTTGCAGGTACTGAGTGAGGCAATGTTTAGATGGGACTTGAAGGTAAATTGGAGGAAGACAAAAGTGATGAAGGTAGCAAGGGAGAGGGGTGACTGTGAAGTGAGAGTTGGTGACCAGGCTATTGAGCAGGTAAATGAAATGAAATATTTGGGGGTGATTGGAGGCAAGAATTGGGAGTGTTACGAGAATGATTGGAGGAATGAGTGAGGCAGTACTGAGGAGGAGAGAGTTAAGTAAGGGCACAAAGTTGAAAGTAGTCAATGCCACAATGATGCCATCTTGTTGTATGGGTGTGAGGCATGGAGCTTGACAAAGCAGCAGCAGTCGAAAGTGCAGGCAACGCAAATGAATGTTTTAAGAAGAGTACAAGGAGTAAGTAGAATGGAGAGAATAAGGAGTGAACACATTAGACAGCATCTTGGGCAGGAAAGTGTATTAGATGTGATAAGGAGAAAGCAGGAAAATTGGAAGGGCAAATTGAATGAGATGAGCAATGACAGAGTGACAAAGGGCTGTCCACCTCTGAGGCATCCAGTGATGATTTGGGGCATGGTGAACAAAGTGGCACAACTACAACTCCTCTCACCATCCCATCCTGTCCTCCCAACATCAGTGTGCTGAGAAGGATCTCGAGAGACTCCTGTGAGAAGACGTCTACAAAGCTCACAACAATCCTTGATCAGGTGGTGGGTTGTAATAACCGTAGTGCATGGGAGCGCCTCCTGCTATTCCTGATTCGTTGCCTTCGGGCCGCCAAGAGGGGAAGGCACAAGCAGAGCCTTGCATCAGGGGTTAACCTTCGGGTAAACCGAAGTGATAGGCCAAGCACAGGCAGTAGAGGAAGTACTGCTTTCTGCGCCAGACATACAAGTGGTCCCCATGGAAGAGGCTGAATTGTTGGGTTCTCCCATCGGCAAAGTAAAGTCCATTGACAAAGCCTTGGGACAGAAGCTGGAAGCACTAAAGACAATGGGTAATAGGCTGTAGCATCTTCACAGGCATGATACTCTTCTCCTTTGCCACTCATTTGCCCTGCCAAAGGTGCTCTACATTCTGTGCACTGCACCATGCTTTGAATCTGAGTTCCTGGAGGCATTTGACGAACAGCTACGTAACACCCTGAGTGACATCCTCAATGTCAATCTAAGTGACACTGATTCCATCTGGCTCCAGGCCTCACTGCCTGTGTCAGCAAAGGGAATAGGAATAAGAAGTGCAGTCCAGCTGGCACCCTCCGCCTTCTTGGCTTCAGCCGCTGGCTCATCGGCCCTTATCCACCAGATCCTCCCGGACGGTTTCAGTGATCTTCCATATGCTGCAGCGGATGTAGCTCTCTCTCTCTAGAGTCAGAGCCACAACAGTCCTGCCCCTCAGGGGGTGGCCACATGTCAGCAGAAAGCTTGGGATGCACCCAGTGTTCAAGAGACCTACCAAGCCATCTTGGCCAGCTCTACAGAACCCAGGTCCCGTGCCCGTCTCCTTGCCGCTGCTACTAAGGAGTCTGGTGCTTGGCTTAATGCCTTGCCCATTCCCGCTGTAGGCCTCAGGATGGACGACGAACTGGTAATGGTGGCAGTTGGTCTTCGCCTGGGGGCTGCCTTGTGCCAACCCCATACCTGCCTGAGGTGTGGAGCCCAGGTGGACTCAACTGGTACTCATGGCCTAAGCTGCTCAAGGAGTAAGGGCAGACACCTTCGCCATGCTGTCCTCAATTACATCATCCGAAGATCATTGGCAGCTGCCCACATTCCGTCCACCCTGGAACCAACCGGCCTAGGCAGAGCAGATGGAATTTGGCCTGACAGGCTGACTATTGTACCATGGAAGTGTGGGCACTCCCTCGTATGGGATGTAACGTGTCCAGGCACGTTTGCTCTTTCACACATTCCACAGGCTACTAGAGAGGCAGGAGCAGTTGCCTCTCCTCCTGAAGTGAGAAAGAGGAGCAAGTACCAGGACCTACTTGCAACACACGAGTTTGTCGCAATTGCTGTTGAGACCTTGGGCGCGTTTGGCCCTGAGGCAGAGGCCTTCATAGGAGAGGTTGGGGGACATCGGGTGACCACATGTCACATGCATACCTCCTCCAGAGGGTGGCAGTGACAGTACAGAGAGGGAACACAGCAGCAGTGCTGGGGGCGGCTGCCCCTTATTGACAATTGACTGTTGCATGCGTGCATGCATAATTGCATGCTGTCTTGATTGATAAGGTAGGGCTGTTGTATCCTTGTAATTAATTTATATATTAATTATTCCTAAGTGTGTGATTTCTCATTTGACTTTAGTTACGAGTTTGTTGTGATGTAAATAGTCAAATTTGATATAGAGTATTCGTCCGACCCTTAATTGATACATGCTGTAGTCTAGTACGTGACTTTGCCATCACTCAATAACTCTCTACAATAGTATTATTACAATATAAAACAATAAGAAATGGAATGCATAGCTGCCTTTATTAGAGTTAATGCTGAGGCAGTAAGAATAATAGATATCACACAAGCTGCAAATAAGAAGCCAGCAGAAAAAGCATAGAAACAAGCAACAGTAATTCAACATCATGGTGAACCACACTGCCGTGGAGTTTGCTATGCATTCCTAATTTCCTTGTGCAGCTACATGGGCCCAAATGTCTAGCTAGCTAGTCCCATGTAGCTACAAGGAAATTAGGAATGCATAGCAAACTTCACGGCAATGTGGTTCACCATGATGTTGAATTACTGTTGCTTGTTTCTATGCTTTTTCTGCTGACTATTCCTAAATCCCCTTTAATTCTAAAGGAATTTTTATACACTAGTTTGTACAGTTTTTGCATATCCAAAGGACTATGGTTACATCAGATTGATACCAGCGCTGACTAATACCCCTTCCTTAAATTAGCTAAAGATTGTGTAGAGCATCGAGCACAGTTGCGCCACTTTTAGATGAAGCGGCTGCCGTGTACCGTACGGTATACTAGCGCAACAAAATGGCGGCATTGGGGTATCTTTAATACACGGGGAGGACAAATTTCCTGCCCGCTCCAGCGCTGTACTTGTCGGATTGCCACCGGGCGCTCAGATCCTAGTCCTTGACCTAGGTACGTAAGTTCTCGTACATGACTTGGGTCCGTAGGTGCCCTGTGTCGTGCGCTAGGAGCGTGCAAATATTCAGTGGGAAGGAGAACAAGAATAATATGAAAAGACAAGATGGGGTACGGGCAGCCTATGACGCTTTTCTCTTACGAGCACTCCAGGTTGGCTTTGGATATGCTGCCGTCGTTAATACATCAAAAGAAGCCTATCCATGGCCTTTAATTATTCTTTGCCACTGCCGTTAGGCTAGTTTCACTGAAGCGCCCTAATACATTAAGATAGGGACGCCATTTTGAACCGGGCGCATTCCTAAATAGACGTCACGAACGTGGCATCTGATACAATAGTGCATGACAGTATAAAGAAGGGTACTTGATGTAACATGTCTTTCATTGATGCCCTGTTCAGTTGACGACAGCTACTGTAAATAACTTGCCTGTACAATCGCCAGATGTCCTTCTCATTCTGGTCAGGCCGCACCGGATACAGTAAATAGAATGGATGGCATCTTTGATAGCTGCCATCCTGACTGGCGACAACTGCTTCTTCCAAATGCCAGCACAATTGGAAGTGGCTTTCTCATAGGGACTGTAGCTTCGTTTCACTAGCTGAACTGCAAGGTCATCCTGTGAATTTACTGCTTTGTAGCAATCTGAAATTACTTCTAGCTTGATCATCTTACTGGTGTCAAATATCTCATTCAAATTCACTGGCTGACGAGAGAAGCATGGGTGTGAGGAGTGATGTGGCTGTTTAGTGGGTTAAATGAGCAAAAAGAGTAAGAGGTGTGTGGCTACAACAAATGAGGTGGAGGTGAACATGTACAGTGAGGGATTGGCAGATACAATGAATAGCGATTTGGTGTGTATGAGGACTGTGCATACAAATAACTGTGTGATGGGCAAGAAATGGGGGATACATGCATATGACAATCGATGTGAGGGGTCAGGTGGATGTGATGAGTGTGGGGTATGTGTGTAGTGTGAGGGGCCAGGTGAGTAGGAGTGCGGGGTATGTGTGTAGTGTGAGGGGCCAGGTGAGTAGGAGTGCGGGGTATGTGTGTAGTGTGAGGGGCCAGGTGAGTAGGAGTGTGGGGTATGTGTGTAGTGTGAGGGGCCAGGTGAGTAGGAGTGCGGGGTATGTGTGTAGTGTGAGGGGCCAGGTGAGTAGGAGTGAGGGGTATGTGTGTAGTGTGAGGGGCCAGGTGAGTAGGAGTGTGGGGTATGTGTGTAGTGTGAGGGGCCAGGTGAGGAGTGTGGGGTGTGTGTAGTGTGAGGGGCCAGGTGAGGGTGAGGAGTGAGGGGGCAGTGAGGTTGAAGAGTGGGGGGTATGTGTTTGGTGTGATTGGGCAGGTGAGTGTGAGGTGCACATGTTATTAAATGACGGGATAGGTGATGGTTGGGAAAGGGCTTAGGGCTTAGCTTATCTTCAGAATCCATAGGAGGGCTGGTAGTGTTGGTGATATCTTTCAAATCTTTGTGGGTGTCTCCTCTTCAACTGAATTGTTAGTATCTTCTCCATCTCCTTCTGTCTCCCGACTGGCAAGCGCACTGCTCCCCAACAACAGCGAGGTCTTCTTTCCTTGTTGCTTACGTGCACGACTCTTTGGCTTTTTGGCGACTTTCTTCTTGCCTGCGCTGTCAGCTGCCTCTTTCGCTGTAGTGTCAGTACGCTTCGTCTGCTCACGACACTTCATTGGCACATCCAATCAAGCAGGTCGACCACGATTGCTTGGTAGCATCGTGAATAGAACTTAACCAAGACGGTTTCTCCTACTGCAATGCTTCCAGTGTCTCCAACGATATGCTTCACATTGACACGATTTAGTTCACCAGCGTCTTTCGGCTCAAGCCATTCCACCAATACTTCGTTCTTCTCTCTTGCCATCTGGTACACTTCTCTACACCCATACAAACACAACACCTATAATAATTTGGTCACACCTAGTGCGCACGCGCATGTTAATCGAACGAGTATGCAGGGACGCCTTCATGTGGTACGCAGTTTCATGGTAATGTTCCTGTAATCAGTACAGTACAAGCATAGGTACTGTACCATTAAAATTAGCTAACCATAAAATTGCATACAACCCGCAGATGCTGTGCACGCACAGAATTCACTCATACAAGTAAGAAATATTCTCGTACGAGTGAGGAATGTACTCGGAAGTTAACACATTTTAAGCATTAATTCTATATTCATTTGAATGTGCAAAATCGTCTTTATGTGTAACATGCAAACCTGAGTCCAAAGAGAAGAAGTTGCCTTATATATAGAACAAAATGGTAGTGAAGTGGCAGGAATTGAAGGACGCAGTCACGCTGGGAATACAAACCATGTGAGTGTGAAGCAGGTTATTGGACAGCTCACGGAGATTGCGGTCGGAGCAGAAGTTGTCGTGAGGTTTAATGCTGAGCTGTAATACCTGTTCTGCTTTGTTACGATTCCCCTTCTTCTGTTGCTGGCGTGATGTCTCCTTTGGAGATGAAAGAGTCCAGGCCAGAAAATCAACCACTGTGCCCCTATAGAGTCGTGTGTTCAACTTCATGGTGACTTCCTTTCTGATTGCAGTCTCCCGGTGCAGCCTAATAATTTGTTCACATTGATGCAATTTGTCTTATGAGCATCTTTTGAATCTAGCCATTTCACAGCGATTTGTTTGGCTTTCTGAGGCTCCTCCTATCCAATAGTTATGATTTAGGCCATTTTGCCCTCCTGAATTTGCTACATAATATCATAAATGCCTACAATGCAGTGCTAATGTATGTGTGTATAATTTTGGGTGTCCCTATATATATTGTTTCAGTTTTAGGTATTCGTATGGCCTCATGTGCGTTATGATGCATTATATCTGTCATTCCAAATGGTGGTCTCGATTTACAAACTTAAGTCCTCTTTAATGGCATTTCACTCACCCCTTTCACATGGACACTTTTAAACTGGGTCAAACCCAGTTTCACACCTTTAAGGTGTGGAATTTTGATTTTGTAACTGGGTCGAACCCGGTTCACGCAACCCAGTTCAGGAGGTGGGTTCAACCCAATGTTAGAAAATGGCAGAAAGCGGAAAGACGTGGTCGGATGGCAAAACAGCGGTACTGGTGGATGCGTGGAGCGAGGATACGGTCCAGAAACTTCTGTTGGGCTAAAACAGTACTGCTAAGGTCTACAATAAGATTGTAGAGGTGCTTCCTGCTCACTCTTCCTCGTCCCATCATGCTACAACCTGGTCTAGGAATACATGGCTCCTGTTTCTCACCCATACTGACTTTGTCTGGCGTACACTGCGTTACCAGCGTCGTGATTGTAGTGAGCTCGACAGCTTGCCGCCAACGAAACACCAATCATCTCCTCCTGGCACTGGAGGGTCTGGTGAAATTGGACAGGTTCTTGTGACTGCTGCCTGAATGTGGGCAGCGCCAATCAGATTGCTAGTAGCGGGATTGTGCAATTTCTCACCTCACGAACGAGTTATAATGGCAAGTACGTATGCTTAAGCAGATTCGCAGTTGAAGAAGTGAGCGCAGCCATCTCCAGAGCAGCTAAAGAACTTAGATATAGACAGTTGAAGGACAAGCAGTACCAGGCAGTGTCGGAGTTCATTTGCAGCGAAGACTTCTTCGTAAGTCTGCCAACATGCCACGGAAAATCGCTCTATGCTCTGCTGCCTGCCGTTTACGATGTTCTACGCCAGCACGCCAGCTCTACCTCAATTGTCATTGTTGTGAGTCCTTTGATTGCCCTCATGAAGCAACTCGTGATCGAAGCGTCAGAGAGGCCGTAACTAATCGCACACAGCGCAGCATTACGTCATCATCCATAATTACATTCCATTGAGCCCAAACTTCCTGCCCACTTTCACCAGAGCCTTCCTCCCCTGCGGGAAGGGTCTGGGGATGAGACTATACCTGGAGAGCGTGTTAAAAGGCTCCGTCAGTGTTGAAGATGAGCAAAGCAGCTTGAACAACTATGTACAGTATTTCAAATATGGTGCACAGAATGTTGCAAAAAAAAGTGTTGTAAATCTTGATTTTAGGTTAGTAATAGGCATTTGTCTCTTCAATTAATTGCCTAACACCTCTAGTGCAACACCTTTTGGCTAAATTTCTATCTTCCCTAACTCACTCAAGGATGAAGTAATCAGCTACAAATTTCAGACATGAATTATGGACATCTTAATCAACAACTGAACCAAGCATTGGGCAGAATTGATTTTGACACGTGCACCAGTGCTGCTACCTTACCGGGTGCACCTTTTTAGTGAAAAAACATGAAGACTTTTAATTACCCACATAACTTTTGCAGTGTATCTACTAGCTACTTCTTACTTTTTACACTGTTCTACACTTCTACACTTCTACTATACCTGAACTAGAAGTGGCAGGAAGGCTGCCCCTTTGGCTAGTTCAGATAGCTGATAAGGACAGTTTGCTGACGATCACCTAAACTGTGTTTATTACGCCTATTTCCTTGTAATTTGTGTTTACAACCTCACACTTTCGCATGTAGACGTTTTTTGATAGAGTACATGATCATATGTGGGATATTTCCCAATTTCGACCAGGAAGTGCAAAAACCATTTCCTGTCTCGTAAATTTGTGTAGAATTTGCCCACTGCGGCCGCTACACCAATAATTTCCCCAAATCCTCACATACATGCATGGACTACGTGGTAATAATGTGTGCTAGGAAGTTTCAGAAGTCTAACTTGAAAGATGATTGAATAAGTTATAGTTATATTATGGCTGCAAGGGCGTTATCTAATTTAACCACGAGGGCGCGAAGCACCCGAGTGCATTAAATTGGATTAATGCCGAGTGTACCATAATATAACTGGCTTGTTGTTTTTCGAACGAGAATGGTTTGAATCGTCGAGCAAATCAAGCTACAACATTGTTTCCTAGGTACCAACGGCAGACGCTTATGGACTAAGACTAAGGAGGATATGGCGAAATGGGAGTGATTAGAGATGGCGCAGGACTGAATAACTCCAAGAAGCCTACTTCTTCGTTGAACCATTGAACATTTCACTGCCAAGCATGTAGCGGATAGGATCAGAAGGAATGCGCAAGAGTTGGGAAGGAGCCCTCTGTAGAAGAAGCGCTGTTCTTGTTTGGCCACGACCAGTGGAACTTAGTAGCTAGCTACGTACTTTCGCTGGAAACGAGGCTCTGCAAAAGGTGTTTTAGCGTGGGCAACACAACCATTGATTACAAGGAAGTTACGCATGCCAGGCCTTACCCAGTTACCTGAATTTGCTGTAATAAATGGAGACAAGGCAACCACTGTAAGTGTGTAGAGAAGGCCCTGCTTAGCTACTTGGAAACGTTTTAGCTTGCATGTAGCATTGTTGTGCAGCGGTCAAAGCCCATTGTATTGAGAAAAGAGTTGGACACTTATGTATGCGTGTGAAAAGCATTTCATGCTAAATACATTAACTTCTGCCAATTTTATCCCATTTTTTGCTTGATGCATCTAGCTACCTAGCAAGCACAAGCAAGTCTGGTGTAATCATGAAATGTCATGAGCATACACTGCCATGACATTGTACATCCACAAGGTGACACATGAACATGCTGCGAGAAAGAGTCACATGCTATGTGAACAACAGCTGCATGGCAAGAAATGTGTACAAAATGAGCAACAACTTTAGAACAGAATAAACATTCCACATGAAGCTGATTGGCTAACAATAAGAGCCCACTGCTCCTGGGGAAGTTAAACTTGATCATACAACAAGTATTAGTTATAATACCTTGAGGGATGTCGCTGATTTATAAGCACCAGGCCCGAGGCGCAAAGCGCCCCAAGGGGAAGTGCTTATAAATCAGCAACATCTCGAAAAGGAGGTATTATAAGTGATTTATTTGCCAAACAAAGGGAAGCGTTGGTTGAATGTTAATTGGTTTCTTGCCAAGTAAGGAAAGCATTAGGGGAGCACAGGCGAATCCAATGCATTTTCATTGCTTAGGAGAGCTAGCTAGCAAGGAGCCAAGCGAGTCGGGCAGAAACGTCCGTACGCTACACCTCTGGAAACCTATTCCTTTGCAGAGGAGACGTCTTGCCCCGCTCTGGCAATGTGATCAGAGGTGCCAACAAGACTTGGCTGGTGAATCATGCGTCAGCAGAATGTGCGCCCAACGGCATTGGAGGCGGAGAGAGCCAAGCTGGCTCAGAGGAATCTGACGGTGGGACAGCACAATGGACCATCGACGCACAAATTCGGACAGTTGTAGTATGGTAGAGCGGCAGTAATCAGTTTGCTCAGTGCTTCCAATAGGATGAAGATTTTTGTGCCCTTTTCCATGACTGAAACTACAGTGTCACCATAGATATTGAAAACCCAACCATATTAATGGTTGGGTAGTGTAGAGTTACTGTATACTTCATTGAACTGTTCTTGTGTTTGATCTGAATGCAAGCACTTGCATGTGAAGTGTTGTTGCTATTGATTGAATCACACTGAACCCTATAAGATATAATTGCTCTCCAATAAGATATAATCACTGTCTGATAACAAATTGTCACCTCTCACTGCAAGTAGCACTTTTATAGTCACTCAATAAACATAGCAACCGCCTAGCAACGGCAAATAAAGCATAATAAATACAGTTTTATTATTATTGCAATCGCAACAGAGATATTGCACAATCACCGGTAATGCTTGCGATAGAGTGACCCTGAGTCTTCCTCACTTCTTCTTTGCCATTTGGGCACACTTGGCAGAAGAATCATTTCTATGCATTGTTGAAACATTGTAGTCTTAGTGCTGGCTCTTTAATGGCAAATTCTAGGCTGCGTACGTAGTTAACCTCATCGCCGACCATACTTCCTGCTGCGCTATAAATACGATTATGCCATCATGAATAGATAGTGAGATAATTCCACTGAGTGTGATTGAATATACCACAATGCTGACCTTCAATTTGTTTGTAATGTACTGTTTAATGAAGTTTCCCCTGCAACTTGCACCCTGGTAGAACGTATACCAGATAAATGTGGCTACCTTTTACATGGCTTTGTACATTTGCACACCTTGTATACGTATAATCTATCCACTTCATCTGTGTTTGTTGTAGCCCCTCCGTGCCAAGCTGGGTTCGTACTACTCCAAGGAGTGTGTCCCAGACCACCCTCTGCTGGCCTCATCCAACATGCAGCATGTGAGGCTCAATTTGGTACAGCCACAGCAAAGAAGGCCGATGGCAGGGAGGGCTGACGAGGCTGTGTCAGTGTGTCTTGCTAGGGGTGGAGTTGAGCAGGTGCCACTCTCCAAAGAACCAATTGAATATGCGAATATCCTCACATTCTCGCCATCTCCTGTATTAAGTAGGAAGAGAGTTTTGATAGAAGGAGTACCAGGCAGCGGCAAGAGCACTCTCGTCCAGCGAATGTGCCACGATTGGTCTGTCAGTGGATTTGCACACGACTATGAACTAGTCATCCAAGTGACCTTGAGGAGCCTCCCCAAGGACCAGAAGCTGAGCCTAGAGGATCTCATATACACGACGGTTGCTGACGAGGCTATCGTTCAGGGAATTGTTCGTTATGTTTTGATGCATCAAGGAGCTGGAGTTCTCTTTGTCTTTGATGGATTCGATGAGATGTCAGAAGAAATGAGACAGAAATCAATCATTTGTGATATGTTGGATGGCCGTATTGCTCCATTGTCGTCTTTCTTGATAACAACTCGCCCCATCTCTGCTGAGAGCCTCTACGCCTGCATAGACAGGAGAGTTGAAATCTGTGGTTTCGGAGATGAAGAAGTGAAAGACTATATCACGAAATACACATCCTTCAACCCAGCAGCAGGAAAGAAGCTCCTGTCAATCCTCTCCACTCGCCCTAACATCAAAAGGCTCTGCTATGTACCTCTGCTATTGACGATGATCTGTTTTCTAACAGCACATGGCGGTGACACTCAAGGGATCCCTCCCACAACGCACCAACTGTATGTGGACATTATCATCCACACCGTCAACTACAACCTAAAGCGAGAAGGGAAGAAAGAGCGTGCAGGTAGTCTTGAGGACGTGATGAAACTGTGTCCAAGTTTTGCTAAACTAGCTGATTTAGCCTTGAAGGGCATTGGAACGGACACTATAATTTTTGGCAACTTGAATTTTGAAGTAGATGATGCTCTCCTTGGGCTGGTAAATTGCATTCAATCTCAGACTCGTTTTGGAACAACCACTCGCACGTGGCACTTCTTGCACCGGACCCTGCAGGAGTTCATGGCAGGCCTTGCCATGGCCACGAAGCCATCAGAGGAGCAGATTTTGTTTTGGAGGAAACAGCTCAACCCTGGATATGACAAGTGGGGACATTTTGTCCTTGGTGATGATATTAGCAAGTCAATGTTTCTCTTTTATTGTGGAGTGAGTGGCCTCAGCAACCCAGGCATCCAGAGCATGCTGCTTGACACCCTGGACACAGCAGTGGAGCCTACTATTAGTGGATACACCCCGTTAGCAGAACTATGTGAAGTAGTGTCAGAAAGTGGCAATGAGGAGTATGCACATTCCATTATATCGGTATGCGGCACCACAGTGGATATACCTCGCTCCAGCCTCCAAGGAGCTGGCTGGGTTGTGGCTCAGTACTGCAAACGGGTGGAAGGCGTAAGATTGAGCATTGGCAGGGGATTCGCAGTCATCCCATTTTCTGGTTTCTCTAGCATTTTCTCTCAGTTGGAGTCAGTTTGCAGTCTTGCTGCAGTACATCTACACGATGTAAACATTCGTACCCCTCCTTCCCCAGTTGGTAAGCTCCATAGCCCTAAACTGCATGAGTACATGTGTGCCCTTCATGGTACTGTGTAGACTTCATATGATGAGAGACATAGTGTGTACATAATCATGTAGGTTGTTCCTAATTCAGAAGTATGTGTGAAAGTGAACCTATCCCAGTTTGTGAATGTTGTATACATAGTCCCTTGGAACACTGAGGGGCAGTACACATAGACTGCATTGTTTGTCTGAATGCATGGTTTCACTCTTCTGTGTGTGTGGGTTGGATTTGCTTGCAGACCTGGAGAATGTGAAGCAGTTTCTGCTCAAGCAGAAGTGCCTAAAGAGCTTCACACTAACAGTCAGAATTGCCAGTGACACACAATCCAATACGGTACGTATATGTTAACCTGTTAATTGTATTTGTCAATGTCAGGTTTGTTTATTGTCAGTGCATGTCTATTTTGTGAACTCACCAGACAGGTGTGCATGCTTGTGGTGATGTAAGCAGCAGATGGGGTAGTTTAATTAGGTTGCTACTTCCACATCATTTCCTGTGTGTACTTGATCACTTCTTAACTCTTCATTCATCGACTGATTCAGCAATGGATTTCATCTTGTTAATTGAATGCACATGGAAGTGCTCACACTGAATGCGCATTGAAGTCAATGTACACTGAATGTGCATCCTCCCAGACAACCTCAGGAGGTGGTTTTGATCTGAGCCCATTCCTTTGAACCAGTTCTGCAGAAATGTATATTAGTGAATCTGGACATTAGTGGACATTTCCAAAATACTGTAATTATTTGAACGTCCTCTAGCAGGCCTGGAGCAAGCAAAATTAGAGTGGTACGGCCATGAAAAACATTTTCGCGCATATTCACACTTTCAATAATAATTGACAAGTTACGGCTTAATCATGCATGCATGTACATGAACAAGTTGGTAAATATATTCTTCAGCTAGCTGAAATTGTCTAAACACTCTAACACGGGTTTCCTTAAAGGTCCACTGTCGCATTTTTTTTTAATTTTTATATTGATAGTGCTATGTGAAACATCTTCAATGATACCCATTTCAGTGTGCTCTGCCTCACAATGGGGGAGTTACGAGGACGCAAAGTTGCAGAAAAGACCAATTATGCGTGGGCGTTTCCGGTTTTCCGGTCCTAACAATGCCAAAACGTCGTGACGTCACAGTAGGCTCCGGAATGTTTGCACAAGTATGGAGGAGAGTAGGCCAGGCAATGGACTGAACAAGAAATCGTTATTTCCTGCGAGTCTTTATCTTACGATGAAGGCGAAACTTCTTGAGACAATGAAGAAGATACCCCTGCTGATTCTGACATAGATCTGGGCATGCGGGTTGCGCAGCCGCACAGCACAACATCAATTTTGCGACATGACCAATAATAGGGTGACGCCTGTTCTCAGCCCTACAAACGCCGATTCGCACCATTATTGGACTGTTACAAGAGCACACGAAACAGAGATGGTACACTAGCCTAGAGCTGATTTTTCACCTCCTACAAGGCGTAACAGCTGAAATACGAAGTGTGCCGAAACATATTTCGGAGCACTCGGCACGTGTTTCAGGTCACTGGCTCGCACATTGCGAGACGTAAGCATCTCTCCACTCCTACTTGCTAGGTAGGGCACACACAAGCTCTGGTCACAGCAAAAGATTCAGAAAACCGTCCCCTGCTCTCTACCGAGAACGGCTGCGCAGCACACCGGGAGACGGGGGCATCGAAATGGCTGGGACGCCTTTTTCGTCATCCTAAAGCTGCTACTCGCCCTTTCGTCCTTTGTAGCAATTTGTCGTCTTCTCAATTGGCTTTCTCTGTGCTAGGAAAGCTCTCCTGCAAGTTAAAGCGCCATTCGGATTCTGACGGATGTACTAGAGCGAGCAAAGTGGTTGTTGCTAGAATATTTACACCAAGAAACAGCGAAATGGCAGGTAGGGCATCAGTCGCAATCCGAAAGGCGCTGTAACTTATGGGAGAGTCTTACCAAGCACAGAAAGACCCTGCCAACAGCTGCTAGCCACCGCTTCTTCAGACAATCGCTCTTCGTGAAATGAAGCAGCGACCGTTGCCTCCACCATAGATCTATGCCTCCACTGGCCCTACTACATCCTCCAGCAACGCATTTGTGATGCATCGAGGCGAGTTCATCAGCAAGAGGGACGTGAATAGCCAGTCGGCGATTGTCTTCCCACACGGCGTGTGACATGTTCAAGCATAGACACAAGTGTACGGCAAGCCTACTGTGACGTCACAGCAAAATGGCGGATTTCTTCAGCAGATTTTCCGGAAGTGAGCCATTATCCCTCTACCAGGGAATTTCGAAGCGCTCTAACAGCAATTTTCGGTGGTTTTAGATGATAATCTATCATATAAAGGCAACTTGTATTACCGTGACAGTGGACCTTTAAGTGCGACAAATTCTCTATCAATACTAGTTAGATCTAAAGCATCAGTTTTGTTCTTATGGACATGCAGAACCATTAGGTTGTTCAGACGCATCTGAGTCATGGTGGAGCGACAGAAAGGTTTCTTCAGAGTGCCGAGAAAGAATGTTTTGATGTAGCATTCATTGCAGGCATGACCAGAGTAGCTTGAATCCAGCCTGCAAGTTGTTGTGTTATTTCGGAAATGGTCATTTTCATTTCTTCCTTGTCAATCAGAGGCTTCAGCAAGGGAAGTTGTGTTTGCAACTGCAGCATGTTTACGTCATCCTTGTAAAAAGTGCATACGTACTCCAGCTCTGTATCATATGCACGACCACTGCCGGCCTTTAGTTTGAGGGCCTTGCACATTCCTGTATACTTGGTAGCCCAGGTGATCAAATCTAGCATTAATACTTGTAATGACTAGATCCAGTGCCTCGTAATAGATCTGCCGATAGTGGTCTTCAAGTGATGCATGGAAATGGCCTTCTGCAGATCCAGTTTCCAAGTGACTCGGTGCACGGCGCTTACGTGGCAGAGTAGGAGGTGAAATGCCCAGATTCTCTTGAGATCTTAAGACCCTTTGGTAGAATAGCTTGAATTGCTCTGGCTGACGAAGAGATTGCAGAACGTCGTGTGTCAGTTTGACTACTTCCTGGCCCTCTGCAGCTGAAATGTGTTCATGTTTTAAGGATTTGCTGAGATTGTCACTGTGCCGCAGTATCACTGAACCCAACGATACACCAAACACAAAAGTCGAATGTGAGCATCTGTGCCTCGACCCCAATGATTCTGGCTCCGATATCACTGTCCAGGTGACCATCTTCCTATTCCTCCCAAACTCCAACAAGAGCTTCATAGTTATCCAGAATGCTCTGTAAGGATGCTGCACGTACTGTCCATCTTGTTGGACAAATGACACGAAAGCCAGGTGTGTCTGGGGCAAGTTCCTGCTTAAGCCTCTGAAAGGAGGCAGCCCTTTTCGGCGATTTCTTGATCAATCTCGAGATTTCATACACAGTGTCCAAAGCAGATCGCATGACTTTGCATTGCTTCACTGTGTCGCCCACAGACAGATTTAAGGCATGCTCGTAACAGTGAGTATAAACTGCACGAAGCTCATCATCATTAATTAGCTTAGCCATGCCACCTTTGGCTCCACTCATGCTACTTGCTCCATCATAGCACTGTCCACGACAGTTCTCAATTTTATGATTCATGTGAAGCAAAGTGTCACTGATGATCCCAACCAGAGATTTAGCATCAATAGAGTCGGTTTGGTAAAGGCCTATAAATTATTCATGAACAGCCAAGTCGTTGTCAGCCCATTGAAATACCAGCACGACCTGCTCCACATTGCTTGTGTCAGTAGTTTCATCAATCTAAATCCAAAAGAATGACGCTGACTGTAGACTTTTGGCAACATCATGCAAGACCTGCAAAGCCATGGTAGCTAGCATTTCATTTTGTATCCATGCGAAGTGTATTGCAACTGCTTCTTGTTCAGAAATGCTTTAAGTCCTGGTTCTCCAGTATCTGCTCCTCAAAGCATCAAGAGCTGATACAAATTAGAGTTGGTCTCATCCATATCTCCTCTAAGGGGTAGCCCCTGACAAGCTAAATAGCGTACAGAGGAGAGGATTTTAAGAAGATGTTCACGATTTGCTCACTTTTCCGATGCATACTGCTTTGACAGCATATCTTCAATGTCAACGTAACTGGCTAGGGCAGCAGCAGGTGATTTGTGAAAATCGCAGCTTTCATGCTTGCTAAAGTTTCTAGTTGCATCTTTCCAGTTCGTGAAACCAGTGACTAGAAAAGCTGGCTCAGCTGCACCTGAAGGTTTCACTTTTTCATTTATGTCCACGTGGGAATCCTCCGTGACTACTCAAGCGTCGCATGACCCTGACGCCTGACCCCAACTACCAAAATGGTCGTCTCCGATTTTGACATGAGCATGCATCGATTCGTGAAACGAGTTGCTTCACTAAGGGAACGGGCTATCATAGCGGCTATTTCTGATACTCGGCCCACTAATTATAGACAGAAATGTTACTTATACCTTTTCAGTGTACTAATTCTATTCAACCTTGTAGCTAGCTATCTTCCTTAAACTTGTTAGACAAAAAAATTCTGCCCTGTTGGGAAAAAGTGGTGCAGCCATGGCCGTAGCGGCCGCACTGGTGGCGCCGGCCCTGTCTAGTGCCTAAGACACTATACACACATTGTATGTGAGGTTACTGGGTAGGCGAAGTGAACAAGTGTCTCCCTCATTTGGAAGACGATCAGAGGTTACTTTTAGACTGCATGCAGATGCTTGACTGGGGACTTGTCACCAACCATCCATCCGGCACTCCAGTAGTGTAGAAGTCATTTAAGAGCACACCGACAGAAAGAGGGGGCGAGTACCAGAAGATGTCATACTGTGTGTTGCCAAGAGTGACGCTTGACTATATAAGTGATACTTCTTGTACTGGTACGTATGTTCCCTTTGGCTTGAAGCTTGTTAATGAAGCTTGGCAATCCTTGGAAGCAGGCCTTGGCTGATCAGAACAGTTTGAGGATATAGGAATCTTTGTAAACATGATTGAAAGCATCTTCTTAAGTGCCTAAAGTGCTTGCTAAACGCTTGACCTCTGTGTATGTTGTGACACTGTGTATGTTGTTTATCTACTGATTGCTTAGGTTGAGGAGACACTCATCAGTCTGTGGCAAGATGTGATTTTGCACCACAAGACTACCCTTGAAAAAGTAGCAATTGGTAGCAGCCGTGGTGCAATTCCACTTGCCCTTTTGGTGCCAGCCCTGGTTGTGTGCCAGAAATTGACTATATTGGAGCTACAAGAAGCTAAACTGTCTCATGAGAACATGTTGACATCATTGGAAGAGTTGCCAAAGTTACAGGAACTTGTACTAGAGGATGTGTCAGTAGAAGATATTGTGAGTGATATATAAATTGTGTCTGCCTCTTCCACTGGTTGAGGTATGCTTACATTCTAATTGTATTGTAATTGTGTGGAATTCATTGTAGTATAGTTGTGTTTTATAGTGTGCGTCAATTGTATTATAGTTGTGTGGTATACCTGTATTAATTGTAACTCCCTTGCTGTGCTTTTATCTCTATAGAACAATAGTAAAGCTGTGCATGATTTTGAACTCAACCTCACCAAGCGAGTGCAGGATCACCCCAGTCTGAAGGCACTGACAATCAGAGGGGATTATCGTAGTATGCCACTTGTCAAGGGAGCTGTTGCTGGGATGTCTAAGAGAGGCAGTGTGGAGAAGCTGGCTGTGACACCTTATGGTAAGCAGTGCTGAAAATAACGGTCGGTCATCGGTCAATTTCCGCGCAAAAATCCATTGGTGCGGACATTTCAGGCAATGGTCGGCCATTTTGACCGAACACAAAATGGCAGACTGTTAATCTGTAACGGAGGAACAAAGTGTAAAACGTTTCGCAGACGTTTTACCCATTGTTCCTTTGTTTGCGCCTGAATCGAGTATTAGCGGTAAGATGAAGAGGGGCCCTGGCAAAGCGATCGAGAGCGAACCTGCACAGAAGCGAGCTGTCACTTACGAAACCTTCAAGAAGTGGCGCACGGAATTAGATCGCGAGTATCAAACCGTGTCATGGCTCGACTGCGACACAGTCTCAGAAGGCGGGAAGAAAGCTGTCAAGCGACTGAGGTGCTCCGTCTGCAGCAAGTTTAAGGCGAGCATCAGGGGCGGACGCAATTTCAGCGAACGATGGATCGTCGGTGCCGATTCAGTTCACGCAAGCAACGTCAAAGACCATGCCCAGTCGGACCAGCACGCGCACGCACTGCTGCTGCTAAAAAAGGAGCAAGGAAGAGCTGCAGGCTAGGGGGTCGCTTCATATGCCCCCATTAATTATTGAAATATATTGCTGATTGTATTGCTGTATCTTGTCACTTGCTCATGTTTACTTGACAGACTTATATGCAGATTACTATTAAAGAGTGCTCACATTCATAAATTATTGAAATATAACGTCCGACCATAATATCTGAGTGTCCGACCATAACTGAGTTTGCTTGGACATATGTCCTAGCATAACCGAATAGTTATTTTCAGCACTGGGTAAGTAACCCCTTTGTAGGGTGAGCCTGAGTGAGTCCTCCACTTGTCAGTTGATAGTGTGTTTGTCTTGCTTGTGTGTGTGGTATGGTGGTACAGTGTGGTGTAAGGCCTGTTTGCACACACTGTTATCCAAGTGCCCCTATGTGTGTAGAATAGTGTGTATGCAGTAGACCCTAGGAGGATAGAGTGTAGAGACCATGAGATGGTATAATTTGGACTAGGGTGCGTGCGTGTGTGTGTGTGTGTGTGTGTGTGTGTGTGTGTGTGTGTGTGTGTGTGTGTGTGTGTGTGTGTGTGTGTGTGTGTGTGTGTGTGTGTGTGTGTGTGTGTGTGTTCATGTCACATACAGGTGTATGTATCTGTACAGAGACCCAGTGGTGTACCGAGTCTCATTTGATGTCATTTTGATGTGTTTCATAAAGTGTTTGTAGATTGTAACATGTGAGTGCTTTCATCTTTTGATGATGTTTACATGGATGTTTGCTAACAGTGTGTAGTGTTTGGTTGTAGCTGTTGCTGTTAATTGTATGCGGTGATATGGAACTGAGTGGTTTGTTGTATTAGGTGAACACTTCACTGATGAAATGGTCTCACAAGTTGCTCTTATGATGAAGACTGGATTTCTGAAAGTCTTGAAGATTGGAGGAATAACCTGTTCCCAGTGTATGAGTTTGCTGAAGGAGCTACCCCACTGCACCTGCCTGCAAACATTAGGGGTAACCTTGCCATGGCAACTTCGTGAGGTATGCTGCCCTGAGTTTGTAATGTACATAAGACCATATTTGGGAATGAAGCAGTTTGTCCTTGTACTCCTCTGACTCATGTCAGTGTGACAAACCTGCCATGAGTTTCACTGTATCCTGTTTTGTCTTTCCAGCTGTTTGTTTGTTGTTATGCTTGCTGTGTAACCTTTATTATGTCACATGACATGCATGTGACATCCTTTTCTTAATGTGGTAGAGGCTCATTACTATGGTAAATAACTTGAAATGGAGAATTCTTGAGCTGTATATGCGTAGAGGCTCATTACTATCGTAAATACCTTGAAATGGAGAATTCATGAGCTGTATATATATATAAGACCACCAGTGCAAGTTGCCAAGGTTAACCACCCCGAGTGCAGGTAGAGTGTTTCTACATACTTACATAAGGACCAACACCACCAGTGCAAATTGACAAGGGTAATTACCCCGAGTGAAGGTAGAGTGTTTGTGCTATATATACACCACCAGCACCACCACCACACAGTGCAAGTTGCAATCTGCGCATGCAATATATGCGCCAGTGCTTCTATGAACAAGGCCACCAGGGCAAGTTGCTGAGAGTAATCACCCCGAAAGCAAGTAGAGTGTTTGCGCTAGTTGATGGAAGGAAAAACACCACCAGTGCAAGTTGCTGAAGGTCAGAGGGACCGGGCACCAGCATCGATTGGCATGCAGTGGGGGACACTATGAATGAAAGTACAGTGTTGGTGCTAGTCGAACGGCACAAGTTGGAGCAGGATGCAGCAACAGGTATACAATTTGCACTTGGGCAGAACACAGTTCACATAGGTGGTGGTGGCGGTACTGGTGGTGTATATATAGCACAAACACTCTACCTGCACTCGGGGTAATTACCCTTGTCAACTTGCACTGGTGGTCTTGGTCCTTATGTAAGTATGTATAAACACTCTACCTGCACTCAGGGTGGTTACCCTTGGCAACTTGCACTGGTGGCCTTGTTCCTAGTAGTACTTGCACATATACTGCATGTGCAAATTGCAACTTGCACTGTGATGGTGGTGCATGGTGGTGGTAGTGGTGTCATGGAAGGGGTGCCATGGGATAGTAGCATGTAGTGGTTGTATATTAATATGATAATACTTGGGCATGTGACATTATAGGTGTATGGTGATGTTGGCTGTACATGTATTTGTATGTGGCAGTCAGTGCTGGCAGTTGTGCACTTGCGCGCTAGCTTGCCTTTGGCAGGATTCTGTACAAATACCCTATCACCATTTGTCTCACCATATGTGAATGTGGAAGTCAGTGGTGGTGATGGAGCACTTGTAAGAAAGCTTGCCTTCAGTGATGGGTGTGCCAGTGGGTAAGTGAAGAAATGCAAGGTGCACACACACTGGAAGTGTGTGGTGTCAATGCATATGGCTATATTCATGCATGTGAAATGCTACCATAGCTAAAGTCTATGGCGTAATACACACTATGGAAAGCTGTAGTGTACAGGCACATACACAATGAGCCGCACGGGAGTTTATTTCCCTCACTGAATCAGGCAAGCACAGCACAGCCTTAACCCAGAAGAGCCTTCATCCAGTCGAGCACATTGACTCGCGGCAGGCCAACTTGTGCGCGAGTGCTCTCCTGCTTACCGTATCTGCGTCCAGGTGGAAACGTCCCACGTTTGACTAATGGTTGAAGAGTATGCCGCTGGCACTACGGCAGTGTTTCTCAGAGCACTTCCTCAAGGCTCTGCCTCCACAAAGGCCGTGTGTCTTCCCAGTACCCATTGATTCGCTGTCTTCGCACAGTAGGCACTCAGAATCGTCTGGAAACTCTCTCACGCTCGCGTAATCCCCAAATTCCGAGGCGCCCTTGGCACTTGCACACAGTTCCTGGCAATGGGTGCCAAAGAGAAGCGTGCGCGGCGGCCCTTTCTTTCTGCCAGCCGCTTCAAGGGGGTCTTTGAGGTGTGAAAGGTGACGTCATGAAACGCACTCTATATTTTCGATCGACTAGGGTGTGATGTTTGCGTGACTTCACACTAAAACGTCACCTTTTCATGACGTCACACTACATTGTCAGCCTTCTAATTGAACAGCAGAGTCTTTAATTACTAATCCCTGCTGAGTGCACAGCCTCATCTACCACTTGCACTTGCCTATGAAGTTTCGTGAGCATTTGCTGGATTTTCATATTAAATTATTATAACACTCACTATCTTATTATAATAAACGTAACGCACATTTTCGTTGTTTGGGATATTCTCCTTCAATTCTGGACGAAACATCAAGAAACTTGGTAGGATTACGAAGAGGCGTGCTGTGAGTAACCTCGCCGAGCCGAAATTTGGTTTAAGGTCGTTCCGTCCGAGTTCTTGCCACTTTTACGGTCACCGCCATATCTAAAAGATAGGGAAAAGATCTTGTTTGGTTGTGCACGAACTCCTCCTTCAATTTTTCACCAATTTTCACCAAACTTGGAAGAGTACATCACGGCAATATGGGGGGGGGGGTGACCTAAGGTGGTTAGTGCCTTCGACGCTGAACTCCTTTAAACGAAATGGATTAACATAAGTAAAATCTGTACGTAAGGAGTTTACGGAACAAGTCTACGGAATGCTCCCAATTAAATGGATGGTTCTGATTGGTTAAGCGCTCAAATTTCAAACGTTATCCTGGGAACCCACCTGAAGGGTGGGCATTCAGCTAGTCAGTATAAATGTGTTATTGCAATGATATGGGGCTATGGCATTTTATATTTGCAATTTGGCGCCACCTTGCACGTAAACAAAGGCCTAATTAAAAATTCTGTCATATTTAAAATTGTTAAATTACCCTTAAGTTTGACATCTTACCAATGGTCTGTACCACAAGGTACCCAAAGTCCCAAAACATATATTATATTATATTATACTATATTATATTACATTACATTATTTTATGGCTTCAATACCCTTGTATTTTGCAACTTGCACTGTATAGAATATAGAATGATTATTAGAGTGACCGCAGCATGAGGATCAGACGCTGCTCAGCCAAGGTTGGCTTACTGGTCACTGAAAAATTTTACAAAAATTAACTTGCAGGTGTAAGTGGATAGGTGAGTATACATAGTGACTATACACTAATTGATGCATAAAGGTGATTGTCTTAAATGGTACATTTGAAGAATAAGGGATATAGTTGTATTTTCAGTATTCGTTAAGAGGAACTTACATTTGTCATAAGAAGATAGATTTGTAAATGAGTTTGATAGGGTTAGGCAATGAGAAAATAATTTTTGTCTAACAAAGCTAAGGGTGTGGCAGATGATTAAAAAGTGATGCTGATCCTCCACCTCCCCACAATTACACAGTCTACACACTCTATCACTACAGGGTGTCCCAGTGTACCTCCCCACCTCCACCGCCAGGGGCAGGCATCCAGCTCAGAGGCCCGCCATAACTCTCCTATCCCCCAGTGATCTCATAGTGAATAGATAGTTCTCTGTACCTGGACTATGTTTAATTTGCCTATATAAAACCAGTCTACCACATGAATCAGAGCCTACTGGAATTTCGCTAACCTCTGACTTCCATTTATCTATTGAGCATCTGATTAGATATTCCCTATCAGACAGCACGGTAGTGCTGTCTATGTAGGTATGGCAGTGGTTGTTTGTATGCTGTAATACAAACGAATAGTCGCGCTACTCCTGAACAGGACCGAAAATCGGCAAACAAAGCTTACCCTGATGAAGCAGGGACTGAACAGTGCACATAACTAACCTTACTTCACAGCGAAGATGCGTCTACACATAGATAGCGCCCTCGACATTTCCCACATTTCGTCTTCTTATTCTTCTCTGACAGCTGTAGTGCACAACCCATGAGGGACCAGGAGGATACTTCTTGCACCATATTGCATCAATTTTGGCTGGCTGCATTCCTTTGTAGGTTAGAAGGCGGCGCAAGTTAGTGCAGAAGACGGCGCTTGCCACGACTCCTGCCGTGTTGCTTGGCCAAGCGGGACGGATGCCATTTTCAAATTACGTAATTAAACCGGATGAAACCGGAGTGACTGGTGCCATTGTTAGCAGCTGCAGCAGTTAGCTTGCACGCTGTTTGATGGACTTTCGCTGTCGTGCGTGCATTTCCCAGCCACGGTTGGCTTCCGGTCGCCGTTCCTCGCTGGGTTAACGCGGAACCTAGGTGCTAGCCCACACCTTGAGCTCCAGGATTACAGAAATGAAGTATTATGCCTGCACCATGCAATGCCCTATGGTTGAGACTAAGTGACTGTGTGTTGCTTCAGCTTAGCTGCCTACTATAAAAAGTACAGAAACTAGAAATGATATAAATTTTCTACAAAAATTGTAAGGATGTAAGGATGGCATAAAAAGGACAGAAACAAGTAAAGGCTGTTACACAGTGGAGCATTAACCATCGTCCCTACATTCAAGGATGTAGGAGTATAAGGTGCTACATTCTTGCATGTAGGGACCATGGTTAATGCTCCACTGTGTAACAGCCTTTACTTGTTTCTGTCCTTTTTATGCCATCCCTACATCCTTAGAATTTTTGTAGAAATTTTGTATTATTTCTATAGTGTTGTAGACTTTGATTGATGCATAATGTTGGTGCTGAATATTGATTGGAGTAGTCATTTTTAAAAATGTCATGGATATGGGCAATCCAATTCTTATACCCATTATCAGATGCTAGATTACTTGCTTCAATAAATATCTGCTTATTTAATCTACCTTCAGCCATTTTGCTTAATCTGAACCAGAATTCAATGCATGAGATCTTAGTGATTGTTGTAATGGGGAGCCAGCCTAAATCACCTAGAAGGGCTACAATCGGGGCATTTCTACCTACACCTAAGAAGCTTCTCATTAATTATTCTGTATCTTCATTATATCACTATACCTCTTATAGCCCCACAAGAAACTGCTGTATTCAATGATAGGTAAGATAAGTGTGTTATACAGGTGAGTATAAACTTCGAGTACTAGCGCTCCGCTGCTTCTAAGTTTTTGCAATTAAGTAGTTTGCCGCTCTGTTTGCTGATATCGATGTGCTCTCAATTTGTTGTGCCCAGCTAAGATGTTACGTAAATTCTACTCCTAGGCATCTGTAAATGTCTGTATAATAAATACGATATTCTCCGCATGTAAAGAGAAAATTTGAAATTTGCTTCTTTGGATGTCTGAAATGAATAATCTTGGTTTTGTCTGGATTTATGCACATTCTATTGTCAGTTAGTCTCACGTAGCCAGACCGCCATCTTTGCTCAGACGCCGCCTTCGCAAAAGACGATCTGGGAGCTTACGCTGTTTGTTTCCTGACAGGAGTCTGAGAAGTTGGAACCAATAATTATTCATGATTACCTAATAAGGCTCAGCGTAAGCTCCCAGGCCGTCTTTTGCGAAGGCGGCATCTGAGCAAAGATGGCAGTCTGGCTACGTGAGGCTAATAGACCTTTTTCACGATGATGTCATAGTGATTACGCAATGCATATCGCCGCCATTTTGATTGGCAAGACCTGTGCGACTGTATTTCGTTTGTTGGAGCTCCCCAATGAGCAGCGCACGTTTCGAAGACGGTAAGGTAGCGGATGGTATTGCGCAGACGGCAGATATGACGGCGAGCGTAGATTTGGGAATGTACATGGGCTTACCGCATGAGAAGCTTCGTGAGTGCCTCGTAAAACGTAGAGTAGACGAAATGAAGATCTTTTGTCGAAACAGTAGCCTAAAGGTACCAGCCTGCAAGAAACAGGAGCTCGTTGAGATCATCTTTAACTATGGGATATGGGACTCATCGAACCTGCCGGTCCTTCGTTGGCAAACCCCACTGTTCCCAGTTTGGCATGTTCTTCCAGTGCAGGTGAATCTGCCAAAGCTAAACAGGGCTTCCTCCGTACGAGAAGGTCACTGATGGTTGGAGTAAGAGTACGAATTTGTTACCTGACTTCACATTTATGAAAAATCATTAAATTTAAAGAAAAGTAGCAATCACTACTGCCAGGTTCAAGGCGAGATGGGAGTGAATGGGGCTAAATGGTGCGACTTTGTTGTGTGGACAGAGGTGAAGAAAGATAATATTAGTGTGGAGCGGATAGAATTTGACGAAGTGTTCTGGGAAACTGAACTCTTTCCCAAGCTCAAAGCCTTTTATGTAGAAGCTGTTATCCCAGAGATAGTAACACGAAAGCTACAAAAGCAGCAAATAGGAAGTGCAGCATAGTAATAACGGATAAAAGTCATTGCAAACAGGTGTTTAACTTAGTTAAATTCATGTAGTCATGCAGACATTACTGTTTATCCTTGAATGTATTTGCAATGCGTAAAATACGAGAACGACCCTATATAATTATGGTTATGTTTGTGTATTAGGTGCACAAACCGGGATCATGAAGTTCGTGAGTAAGGCACAAGTGGTGAATATCTCATTTGCAATGTGTGTAAGGGTTATTGGGAAAACTCCATTAAGAATGTGGAAATTTTTAATACGGCATATGGCTCTCTTTACATGAATACGGAGTTCAGCTATCCTTCGTGTCTCTTCCACTTCAGGGGGAGGGGGAAAGCGCTGCCTTTTCCCAAGGAATGGTGGGATGTTATGTTTTACCTTCTTTGCTGCTAGCAAGTCCTGGATATCAAAGCCCTTATCAGCCATGACGTTGTCACCCGATGCAAGCAGATCAATAATGCAACATTCAACAGTGATCAATCTGTCTAATACACCATCTCCCCATAAACCTGACACAAAAGTAATTGTTCCGCTGGGACTGATGCCAACAAGCACTTTGAATGTGGTGTGATGTTTATAACTTGAATATGTTAATGCTTGAGAATCCAGGGATGTTGGTCATTCAATAAATACCTCAGTACAGTCTATAATAACACGGGTATTAGGATACTTTCGAAACTGCTCTGGAGCATGTCTTGCAACCTGTTGTCGGGAAGGCCAAGGATTTAAGGTCTTCAGTTCCTGGTAAAGAAGGGATATGCAAGTAGTGAACATTCGAGAAAAATGATCGGGAGACATTTGGAAACGCTGTGAGATGTCATCCAGAAATAATCCTAGTTTCAATCTCACAAGAACTGCAAAGAACTCCTCAATCAGTGACCAGCCTCGCGATGGGCCAGGCTTACTTGTGGTCGTGTTTCCAAAATAAGCAGGGGCCTCAACAGTATTTGTACCTCGCCAATATTGCATCCTTTCTGCCTTTGGTTCCAGGTAATTAAACAAGGCCAAAAATACCGCAAACGTAGGCAGCCCTGTATAAAACATTGTTTTTGCATCATTGTTCTTGATAAGTTTGTGTCCCCATTTTGATTGCTCCAGATCTCGCTCCAAGTTATTCACTCTCACCTTGAGTTTTACCTTTATTTCTGCCTTTTGATCTTCAGTTAACTTTTTCACATGTTCTAGCTCATCAGAAGCATAAGGGCTGCAGTCATCAAGCATTGTTTGCATATCTACGTGACAAACAATTTACAATACATTTAGATCAGTGTATTCCATGCCACAATTTTCCATTACACATACTACGTAGCAGTGAAAATACACACATGCATGTGTTGTAGCTATTTAGCTCTGCTGAGAACAAGCATTATTATTAACTAGCGGACAGACCCACCCTTCGGGCGGGTCTCTCCGCGTGCTCGGCGTATGCCAGCTGGTTGGACACAGGCTGGTAGTGCCATTGCTACTCAGGCCCCAGCTAGTAATGCACTGGCTGGTCATGCATGCTCTGGCAATAGGATAGACCAGGCTGGCCTGGTGATGTCAGTGTGACTGACCTACCATGTGTGCATGCAAATTTACATGGAAGATCACCGTAGACAAACAACAGATAGTTGTAAGAAGCCGATGGTTTCTGTGTGTGAGATAACCCCCTTTCCTATTTCTCCGCTTCGGTATCGCGCTAGCTTGGATGCGCGAACGCCTAGGATACAGCATACTTTCTTTCAAGAGCCAAGATGGCCGACCGTCGGTTCATCCTGAGTTTTCACCACGTGCTCCTCGGCAGCAGCTTATTTTAGCACGTCTACCACCTTATATTGATGTGAGGTACAGCGTGCGACAGCTGGGAACGTTTGGGCGTGTTTCGTCGATGTTTGCGGGAGGAGTTCACGAACAACGGTTGGGGTTCTTCTTTTGTATTGGCAGCATAGGAACGTGCACGGAAAACCGTATATTTTCTCCATAAATCCAAGATGGCGGACAGTCATTTTGAGGTTTTTCGCCGCGCACTCCTCGGCAGGTGCTTCTTCGCGCACGTCGCCCCCCTTAGATCGAGACCGGGTGTGGCGTCCGTAATCTGGGAAAGTTTTGTGTCCATGCGCCGTTGCTCGCGGGAGCACTTCGCGGACAACTATTCTGCTCAATCCTTCTTTATATATATAGATTACTAGCGGACAGACCCGCCCTTCGGGCAGGTCTCTCCGCGTGCTCGGCGTATGCCAGCTGGTCGGACACAGGCTGGTAATGCCATTGCTACTCAGGCCCCAGCTAGTAATGCACTGGCTGGTCATGCATGCTCTGGCAAAGGATAGTCCAGGCTGGCCTGGTGATGTCAGTGTGACTGACCTACCATGTCCATGCATACTTTCTGCATTATAAAGCTATATAATGTACAATGCAATGCAGCAAAATGTTGGCAGATGTAAGGATGGTGAAAACGTATTCAAAGTCAGCGCATGTTAATGACCTGGGTTTTGCATGGACCGGCCCTCCTCCTTGTTGCATGGGCCAACTGCCCCCTCTCTTTGCATGGACTGGCGCTCCTCCTTGTCACTACGGTTTTTCCGCCAGGTGGTTTTGCCATACCTTGCAGGTACGCACTGCACCATCCCTACATCTGCCCTGCTTTTTGGAGGAAACATTTTTACACACCCTTTAGCTATAGTACTTCTCTATAAACAACATTCCTGGTCTTACCACCAGGTACATAAGGGCAGGTCTCTCCATGTGCTCGGCATATGCCAGCTGGTCGGACACAGGCTGGTAGTGCCATTGCTACTCAGGCCCCAGCTAGTAATGCACTCACTGGTCATGCATGCTCTGGCAAAGGATAGTCCAGGCTGGCCTGGTGATGTCAGTGTGACTGACCTACAATGTGTGCATGCAATTTAAATGGAAGATAACCGTAGACAAACAACGGATAGTTGGAAGAAGCTTACGGTTCCTGTGTGTGAGACGACTCCCCCTTTCTTTCTTCTCCACTTCAGCATCGTGCTAGCTTGGATGTAATCCTCGCACCTGCGCAAACGCCAAGGATACGGCATACTTTCTTCCACCAAGATGGCCGACCGTCAGTTCATCATGAGTTTTCGCCACATGCTCCTTGGCAGCAACTTATTTTAGCACGTCTACCACCTTATATTGATGTGAGGTACAGCGTGCGACAGCTGGGAACGTTTGGGCGCGTTTCATTGACGTTCGCGGGAGGAGTTCGCGAGCAATGGTTGGTGCTCCTCTTTTGTATTGGCAGCATAGGAGCGTGCCCGGGAAACCGTATAATTCTTCCGTAAATCCACGATGGCGGACGGCCGTTCAGAGGTTTTTCGCCGCGCGCTCCTCGACAGGAGCTTCTTCGCACACGTCGCCCCCCTTAGATCGAGACTGGGTGTGGCGTCCATAATCTGGGAAAGTTTGGTCTCAATTGGTGGCCGCTCGCGGGAGCAATTCGCGGACAACCATTCTGCTCATTACTTCTTTATATATATAGATTATAATACAAAATATGGTTATGTTTACCTACAGTTTCAGATTCCCCTGAGTCCCCACTGACATTGGCAGATTTGCTATAGCTATGCTCCAGCAGCAACATCTCCCCAGCAAGGACACTAGCTCTATGCAACTCCAAGGACTTCCTTCTCTCTGCTCGACTTTTCTGCCTATCACTTCTGCTTTGCTTCTGTCTCTGCTGATCAGAGCTGGCCACTGGCGAAAAGAAAAATATGCTTGGAACATAGTCTGGGTCCTTAGGGTTCTTGCTTGGTCTCCCAGAGATGAAGTGCTTGCCGCAAATGTAGCTGTAGTCACCAGGAACCCACTTATCCCGCCTCATTGCGACTATCCAACGCATCTTCTTTGAAGATTCCACTGGGAATCGAGAAAATCCCACTCCAGAGCCTTTCTGGAACCTCTGCGTACAGCCAACGGCGGCGCAGCTCACAGGCATTACATTCGACCGATCTGCGTTCTTGCCAATCAAAATGGCGTCCAGGCCGATTGCGCAATCAGTATGACGTCATCGTGAAAATCGCCTATTGTCAGTGCACCACTGATTAAGGGGCGGGTCACACTACGGCAGAAACGACGGCGACGATAACATTTACGATGACGGCAAAAAACGTGGTGAATCGGTCACACGCAATAATATTGTTCAGTGAACAAAGAGAAGATGGCGTCTATCATGTTGTTGTAGATCTATCTGTTCTCGCTGCTTCGGCATCGCGTTGCCCTTGGACATCGCAGGAATCGTCTTCGCGGCAGTTCGTTTGCTGTTTGTCACCAGCAGGCTTGGCGCAGGAGTCGTCATGCACGGTTGCGCTTGCAATCCCAGTTCGCGTTGGTTCTCCATTCAAGCCCCATGCCATTTCTGGGCAGCACCAAGGCAGCAAGGCTTGTGGGAGAAAGACATGTGCCTCCTCTGGAGAAGTATGGGGAGGAACTATCCTGACTGGGAGGACAGCCAGTACTTGCAGCACTTTCGCGTGTTAAAGGATACATTTTGGTTCCTTTCCCAGATATATGGCAAGTATTTCACGAAAGAAGACACTCGTCTGAGACATGCAATACCTGCTGCCAAGAGATTAGCCATTGTCCTACACTGGCTAGCCCATGCGTCTAGCTTCTCTCAACTTGCTGTATTGTATGCCGTTGGTAAATCAACAGTTGTATCTATTGTGCACCAAGGCATAGACGTTCTGCGCGAGAAGCTAACTCCAAATACCATCTTGTTCCCAACAGCATCTGAGCTTGAGCAGGTAATGGTTGATTTTGAGGCACTGTGCGGGCTGCCATTCTGCGCTGGAGCTCTGGATAGCACATTCATGCCAATTAAGAAGCCGGAGGAGTTTGGAGACACCTACTTTTGTTACAAGAAGTTTTGTTCGATTATAGTATTGGGATGTGTGGATGCCAGGGGGATTTTCACATATGTAAATGCTGGAAGACCTGGATCAATCGGTGATTCATGCGCTTTCTGCCACAGTCTTTTGTATGAGAAGATCAGTTGTGGAGAGTGGCTTGCACGTTCTTCTCGACTCATTGAAGGAGTATGTGTGAAGCCGTTTCTGGTGGCTGACTCAGCATTCCCCCTGGACTCTACCTGTATGAAATGCTATGACAACACAGGTACCATGGCCAACTACAAACGTAGCTTTAACTACAGTCTCATTCGGACGAGGCGAGTGGTGGAGCAGGCTTTTGGCAGGTTGAAAGGCCGATGGCGCATAATGGATGGCCCATGTGTTGTTCAATGGCATCAGTGCCCTTTTGAACCTGGTTGGTTGCCAGACAAAAGTGCTTTTGTTCAAGCAACACCAGCAAATTTGCAGGCAACTACGGTAATTGGAGCAGCTTCCACTATGAGAGACGCATTGGCAAGACATGTCCATCTTCACAGACCAGCTCCTCATCAATGCACCACTGAACCCTTCTATCTACATTTCAGATAACAATCATCACCTATACTGATGATGAACTTTCATTAGCACTTCATCAGAGCTAATGTACTTTCATGACTTCAGCAATCACATTATGATAATGTACTTCAATGAGCATTTCAACATGTACTGCAAATGCAAGGAATAATGTTACAGTAATAACATAATAATGGCATGATCAGGTTCTAACAATATAATAGTTCTAGTAATGTTTCA
This sequence comes from Ianthella basta, assembly GCA_964019415.1. Classification (NCBI taxonomy): domain Eukaryota; kingdom Metazoa; phylum Porifera; class Demospongiae; order Verongiida; family Ianthellidae; genus Ianthella; species Ianthella basta. The sequence goes on along the minus strand of OZ025877.1, from coordinate 4,703,392 downwards.
CTGGTTGCCCTGCTTGTCCTGCTTCTCAAACAGTTTCTTAAACAGCTCTGCTTGGAAGAGCTGGTTCTGCTACATCATCTCCATCTGAAATTGGCTGCTCTGCTGCTGCAGCCTTGTGGATAGATCAGCCTCAAACTTAATCCTATCTTGCTCCATCTTGGCCTGGAATTTCATAGCGTCCTCCTGCAGCTTGCTCTCATGCTCCATCTGTCTCAGCTGTGACTGTTCCTGCATGTCTGCATACGCAAGCAGAAACTGTGCTGATGCTGTCCCTTTTCCCTTTTTCTTGCCAACTCTGGCAACAAGTGGTGTCTCGCTCTTCTTGGACTTCTTGCTTGCTGGCAATCCATCGTCTTCCTCCTCTACCTCTTCCTCCTCATTGCTGTCACCCACACTCTCCACTACAGCTCTGCTTGGTGGTCTAGAGCTGTCAGGGGTGCCAACATCTTCCTGTTCAGTCCCTGCCAGACCACTAGAACCAGGACCTTCACCAGATTCCTCCACTGCACCTGGACCCAAAGCTGGATGGTCCTTAAATCTGTCGAAGAACGTCCTGAAGTTTGGCCAGGACTCTGCAGCTGCTTCAACGTCAATGTTCATATCGTCTTCACTATATTCTTTGCCCGTTTCACCTTTTCTTTGGTAGTTTACGTACATTGCCTTCACCTTTTTACCGAGTCCAACTTGTTGCTGACTTCATTCTCACTGTACTTCCCAGGTCTGCCAAGCTCCTCTGAAACGTACACGTTGAGGCGCATGGTGGCTATGGCCTCTTTTTTCTTCCTCTTCAGCATTTTGCCACCGAATTCCTCAAGGATGTCTGCCCAAACATCTATGAGCCTTTTCTCCGTCTCAGAATCCCACTTCACACTCGGTTTCTTGCTCTTGGTCGCCATCGTTCACCACTTCATTCACACAGATCCGAAATAACACCTTCGACTACCTTCAACTACCGGCGACGTGATCGTTGCCGTGGCAGCAATTGTCACGTCGACGTTCGCGTCACGTCAGGGTCACATTCACGTTACGTAACGTGTAGTGTGACCGATAAAACATCGCCGTACCGTCGCCACCGCAGTCGTTTCTGCCGTAGTGTGACCGGGGCCTAAGTGCCTGTAACAATTTATTGAGTGAGTCAGGCTTATCTGCTACTAGTACAAGATCGTCTGCATACATGAGGGCATTCAATTGGCATGATCCAGAGGAAATCCCCTCAGCTTCTTCATTCAAGTATCCAATCAATTCGTCGTGTATATGTATCAGTCAATGGAGTTAATCCAATTAAGTCGTCGTGTTTATGTATCAGTCAATGGAGTTAATGACAACAGAATGTTTTGGCTGTGGGGGCCAAAACTGTTATCATTAACTTCATTCTTTTCTTCTTCATACTCAACTGTTCATTCATTTGTTATTGACACTCTAGTCTCCACCTCTCTGGTACTGCCCACCATTGCAGAAGGCACCAGTTGGAGAACCAGTTTCCTCCTGTACTGCAGCCCTCCTCAAGGCTATGTCTCAGTGTGTATCCTTGGAGGAGGCAGTCCTAGAGGAGTGTTCATTTGGTATGTAAGTGTGTGAGGTGTATTGGCATGTGTGTACTGTGTAGGATTGCATGTACCAAAATTAGCTAAACACATGCACACAACCTATTGATGACTATTGTCCTGTGTTCCTCTACAGATGGTATTGATGACGCAGTGGAAAAGTTTGCTGAACACTTAAAGGATAGCAAATTGACGAAATTGATGATGAACTGTTGTGAGTTGTCCCCCCTTCAAATTGCGACTCTTTGCAGAGGCCTACACTGGAATAAGTCACTGAAGGAGCTTAACATTGAATGTGTCTCTTCACAAGGCAACGTGAGTCTTCTTGTCTCCCTTGAAATTGCTACTACAGTACTTTTGTCTAGTGTGTGTGCAGTTTGTGTGAAGATTAATGCATTGTGTTGTAAGTGGTAGTGTGCATTGGTGTCATTATTGCTGGAGTCATGAGGCACAAAGCACCCAAGGGGTGAGTGCAGTAATAAGCCAATGCACACTTGGGGTACTACAGGCACTTAGTGGAATTTATCAGAGCACATTCCTTGATGTGCTACAGTCCCTGAATTCTTAGGAATGTCTGTGCTGTGTACATGTGTTGATTCATCACTTTGCCACTCCAAAAACAGGTTGCGGTCACATAGTTACAATGGACTCTTAGGGTGGTAATTGTACAGCTTATGATCAAGCAAGTGTGCAGTGACAAAGTAATTGCACACCTGAAGCCTTTGGTCCTCCCCCTACCCATGCAACAAGCAATTGATAGCACAGTTCCAGTCTCTTTATGAAGTGGTGCAGTGAAACTTGATTTAATTTTCCTCTTGTGATGTTGTGTTTGCAGGATGTGTCAGACCCTGACACACTGCAAGCAGTTGAAGTAGCAGTGAGAGAGAACACGCCTCTGAGGAGTATGGTGATTTGGGGTTCTAGAATACCATGGAACAATGTTGCTGTGGCCATCCTGAAAGGAGCAACAATTAATGCAACACTTCGAGGATTGCATCTAGTTATACCAGATGAACCACTCCCTCCCCAGCAGCTTATTGATGACATAAGAAGATCCAACTCTAAGCTACGGCTAATTGTAATGGCAGGAGGTGAGTCACCATTACTTGTCATAACCCATAGGAGTGGGAGTGACTTTGAATGTGTTGAGGTCCTGTATGGTACACCTCATAGGACTAAGTAAGGCTGGCTGGGTATTTTGTGGAATTGTATTTCATTCATTTAATTATGTTACGGTGCACATGGTTTGTAGTCGATGGCTTCATCTGTCACTATCCCTTTAATGTGCAGGGCCCTATGATTTTTTGTGAAGTTTCAGCTGCAAGGTAAGCAGAGCATACTTTACGTACATTGTGTGTGTGCGTGTGTGTATGTGTGTGTGGTGTGTGTGTGGTGTGTGTGTGTGTGTGTGTGTGTGTGTGTGTGTGGTGTGTGTGTGTGTGTGGTGTGGTGTGGTGTGGTGTGTGTGTGCATCTGCAGATTAATCTGTTTTGGAGATTTTGCATTTTTAAATTCAGGGATTGCATGTGTGTGTATGTACAGTATGAGGAGCACATAATGAATAAAAAAGGAAGGGGTAGGATTGGGAAACGCCCATGCTATCTGATTTACCGGCTATCTGATTTACTGAACATACATGGGGAAATTGCTAGCAAGTAGTTAGAGTTCAGGGGTGCCCTGGCGCCCCGCGAGTTTTTTAACTCGAAATACTTGTTTGACGAGTTCCAAGTGTCAACTCGGTCACTGCGTACGTAGCCATTCTGCGTCGGTTTACACTTGCAAGACGACGAGTTCGACAGTAAGGGATGATTCCACTACTAGACTCTTCACGTTCTAAAAATAGTAACATGATTCTCATGGGTAGGATGTTCAGAATGCAATTATTTGCGTGGGCGCTTCCCGCTCCTATCCCTTCCTTTTTTTACACATTATGAGCTCCTGACAGTATATATGTGTGTGCGTGTGTGCGTGCGTGCATGCGTGTTATATTATTTCATGGCCAGTTAATGAGTAAGGGTAGTGGAATGGTCCATGGGTGGAGACTGAATACAGTTAGAATTGAGCACAAGGTCAACACCAATGGTGAAATGAATGGACAATACCTTAAAGCTGCATGTTTTAGTGGCAATTAAATGTTTAGAGTCCAGCACAAATTTTTGCGGTTTGCATGGAAGCTTTTGGTATAAAACATTTTGCCTGTGGAAAGGAAATTTTGTGGGTATAATTTGTAGCAATTTTTGCACTACTTGTTACACTCGTTATATTTTGTGTCTTAAAATTAACCCCCCTAAGGTATTGTCCCATTTCAAACTTCACTAGTGCTAGTCTAGAGTGGCTACACCCTCTCCTCCACTTCTGCTATTGCCCAATACCCCATATGGAGAAAAGGGTCTGGAAGGTTTCCCATTCCCAATTCATGTACTGCGCCCATAGCAGTGATTACATCACCTTTTGAAGGTGTTATAGTGAAGGAGGTGTTACAGTGTGGTCAGAGTGCCAGTGTGACAATGACAGTAAAGTAAGGCTGTTTTGGTAAGAATTACATAAACTGGAAGTGACTTTTTGTTGCCAGCATCACTGCACCTTGTCCAACCAGCGGCTTCACCAGTCGTTCACTGTTTGGGGTATGACCGGCGTAGTTCACCTTTTGAAGGTGTTATAGTGAAGGAGGTGTTACAGTGTGGTCAGAGTGCCAGTGTGACAATGACAGTAAAGTAAGGCTGTTTTGGTAAGAATTACATAAACTGGAAGTGACTTTTTGTTGCCAGCATCACTGCACCTTGTCCAACCAGCGGCTTCACCAGTCGTTCACTGTTTGGGGTATGACCGGCGTAGTTCTCCTAATGGTTGGAGCACATCGGGTGACCAAGTTGTAGTCAGAATGGGACGGTCACACTAATGACAGCTTCTTGCTTTCTCTACTGCTCAGTACTACGTAGTTCACCTTTTGAAGGTGTTATAGTGAAGGAGGTGTTACAGTGTGGTCAGAGTGCCAGTGTGACAATGACAGTAAAGTAAGGCTGTTTTGGTAAGAATTACATAAACTGGAAGTGACTTTTTGTTGCCAGCATCACTGCACCTTGTCCAACCAGCGGCTTCACCAGTCGTTCACTGTTTGGGGTATGACCGGCGTAGTTCTCCTAATGGTTGGAGCACATCGGGTGACCAAGTTGTAGTCAGAATGGGACGGTCACACTAATGACAGCTTCTTGCTTTCTCTACTGCTCATGTCCCTTGTCTCTGCATTCACTGCCCATTTCAACATTTGCAGTCTACATGTCCAGTTAATTTGTGTTTGTCCTGTAACTCTACCTGTCCTTCTCTCTCTTTTCTGTAGGTCTGTGCTACTGTGTATTGAGGTATACAACACAAGACCAACTCCACACATGTGCAGACAATGCATGGAAGTTGTACACACAATTTATGTACACTTTGTGTCTTCATTTACGCTAAAATACTTTCATCACTTTTAATATAATACATGCACTGTGTAGTACAGTCCTCACCATTTACTGTACATCAATAACAATCAATATCAATAAATTTCATATAATTCTGTCATGCACTGTAATATACTATTATATTTGGCACCATTTATAAACATTACACTGTAATACTTTCTTCACCATAATACACCAATAATTATTGCAGTCCTTGATTTATATGTGCCTAACTGCTGTAACATACAAGTGGTGGGCGGGAGGGCTTTAACTGCCAGTGTGTCAGCCCCGTCCCTCTAGCTCCAGGTAGCTATAGGTGGAGGGAACCAATGGCCACCCTTCCACCCCCTTGATGGTCACATACCACCAGTTGTCAGCATGTCTGCTTTACTGTTGTAAGCACCTCCTGACTCTGCATGGAATTTTAATGAAAGGAAGGATTATGACCGTACAGTATAGCAAATGGTTGCATTTTTGATATTCCTACTACTGTACTCAGCTATAGCTACTGCTTCTGGAAGCATTGTACTTTAGTGACCATGTACAGTACACATACGTGCATGTACATTTGTATATTTGTGAGTTTGTGTTTGTTTTGGTATAATTATATGTAAATAATGCAAGTGTGTGTGTGTGTGCGTGTGTGTGTGTGTGTGTGTGTGTGTGTGTGTGTGTGTGTGTGTGTGTGTGTGTGTGTGTGTGTGTGTGTGTGTGTGTGTGTGTGTGTGTGTGTGTGTGTGTGTGTGTGTGTGTGTGTGTGTGTGTGTGTGTGCATGTTGATTGATGGATGGTATTAAATGCACTTAAACAAGGTAGTGCAGTTCTGGTAATGTGCCCCTCTTATTATTTCACAAGTCTAACTACGTACGTACTACGAGTCTACGTATGTTTTTCTGTGTTTGCTTATGAGGGGACCTGACAGTGATTCTGTTTGTCTACGTATCTCGTCCTCTTCCTCTCACAAATCATTGTACTGAGTCACCTCCTGAGGAAGCACCGTGTTGTGGAGGCATATAGCAGTGTTATCAAGGGCAGGAAGACTGCTACTGACAGTCGACAAGAACATGTGAAGCAGTCTGTTGCTACACCTTCATTAGAGTCAGCGGGTGATGCCACCACCAGTAGGGTGGGGAGGAGGCAGGCAGCTGCTGATGTGGAGTCAAGCACTGTTGGACAAGCTAGTTCAGGTGCCATGAGTGTGGGTTCAGTTTGGTGGAAGGAGACTGCGTCTGGTGCAATTGGAGGAAATGGGAGATGAGGAAGAAATGTTAGCTGGACAAGATGCCACTGAGGAGGCGGGTGACCTGCAGTATGTTAGCATCGGGAAGAGATTGCGCTGCGTCTGAAGGTCATTACCTCTTCCTTGTATAGATAGCAGCTGATGACATGTATCATAGCATTATCACCTTTAGCATGTTAGTGGGCGGGTGGTTAGTGGTTAGTGGGCCTTGGCACTTGACCTCTTCTGATACTTCCTAAGTATTCAGTAAATTCCACATTCCTTGGCATGCATGCTTCATCGATGTAACTATATGAAGATGACTTAACACCTAGGTCAACCTTTATCTTGAAGACTTGATTCTGAATGGCTAGGTAACATTGTAACGATTGTTATGGTAAGGGTGGCGGTTGCCACGAGGTGGTAATCACAATCCGGTGGAAGGTGGCTGGTTGGCTCAAATGGAAATTCATCGTCATGTGTGTACTGTGGCCGAAACGACCAGCGTCACACACACACACACACTTTTAAAATTCACATTCCATTTACTCAACAACAGTACAGAGCAAAAGAAATGGTGTTGAGCTTAAAACAGGTGATGCTCAGTATGCTGTGGAACCCATGGCACATCAGTTAGTCCTGACCTCAACAACAATGGTGTATGGTAGCTATAACCTACAGAGACTAGTAATGACACTACATGTACACTATGATACTGCTTGGAAAAAACGTGTTACAGTGAATAATACGTTATGGGTTTAACTGCTGTATGATGAAAAACTTGCTGTGTTTCTCAGTGCCGAGATAGTGTATGAGCCACATAGCGCTGCTTGCATGAGTTGCTCTTGCACTTGATATCTTGTGGTTCCGTTGGTGTTTGTTAGGTTAAAGAGATAGTCTAGGCTTCGAACGTCTAGGAAGCCTCTGCTGCCAACCTGTATGGTATGCAGGCTTCCTGCAATACCTTTCTGCCTCACTACTTCTAGAAGGTGTAGATATTTGGCCTCCTTCCTGATTGCAGCATCCTGGAAATTTCCTTCCCAGCAAACAGTGAGCTCAAAAATTTGTATCCAATGATCATTCCAGACAATGCATGATCTCTGGTCTTAGGTCGGTCAGTAGGTATTGGGGGATACAATAGTCTGTACCATCTAGGTCTGCTGTAACAGAAAACAAGGGTGGAATGTTGGCCTGCAAATGATGAAAAAGGATCAACAGGACCTTGTCGTGTCTGACATTGTATCGACCTTGTTTGAGTGCAGTGGGACAGTTGTTCAGTACATGCAATTGTGTCAAATGTCCCACTGCACTCAAACAAGGCTGATACACACACACACACACACACACACACACACACACACACACACACACACACGCACACACACACACACACACACACACACACACACACATGTAGCAAAGACCTAACACATCTATCCGTCTATTGGGATCAGACGTGTTGCTGTGTATTGTGTACTGTTGCTGTGATCTGTCCATGTCCTGTAATAACACAACATTGTACTTGTAGAGACTATTTAAGCTATGCATGAGCATCTTGATTAGAGTTGTTGTCATGAGATTAATCTTTGAGCGGTCAATCCAGTTACTGAGTTACTCGAGCGAGACTGTGATCCCCTCCTCCCTCTTTCCACTCTCACCCTGATTGTGTATATGAGAGATTCATTGCATGTGCATGAGTGTCGCTGAGTCTCAGACCAATGTGATGTACAAGGTGGACAACCACACTGGTCCACTGGCAGACGTCAAAAAGTGATTGGACGACCAGGAATCAAAGACAGGGCTTAACCTGTGTGTGTGTGAGAGTGTGTGTGTTTGTGTGTTTGTGTATTATGTGGTTTATTGTGTATAGTCCTGCTAGTGTGTGGGGGATTCTTCATCAAGCCTCTGAAAAACTTCAATGACATCACCTACCACTTGGTGCATGTGGTACACTCTCAACTGTCACTGTGGGGGTGTATACAAGGTGCATACACCTGCATATATAATTGACATGTGCCTGCTATCAATAATACATTATTGCCTCCTTCAAATCTACATCGTGCAGTGGACACTTTGGTACCATTCACACGCTTTGGTCAATTGTCAAGACAAAATAATTATAAGCAGAGAGGTTTTTACAAAATTTGCATGCAGACCAAGAATAATATGAAAGCTAGTTCCAATAATTTCAAATCACAAGTCCAAATAAGATAACTGTACAAATGTCTTCCTGGGAATTTCTTGTAAAGTCCAATTATTAATTCGTCAACACTGGCCAGCTGTGATAGGCAACCAGGACACTAAATGCCGATGCACTGCTACCAGTGTCGCACTCACTATCAGCAATGGCTGGCAACCGAGGCAGACTCAGTGGGTTGCCCTGCCGCCTCTTCGAGTGCCTTGGTTGGAGTGGAGTTAGGCTTCCCTCTGTCAGGTCCACCCTGGAATCTTCATCTGCCTCTTTCACCAGGATTACCTCACTGGCTGGAAGGATAGCCGAGTGTAGCTTTCTGGCGTTCAAAGGAAAGCCCACGCTTGGCCTCTCCTCTGTCTCTGCTGGAGAGATTACCTCTGGTTCTGGCGACGAACGATGCCTGAATCTCAGGCCGGGACGACAATCCGGATTCTCCACTAAGTCATCAATGTCCCTCTGAAGGGCCTCCAGGATCACACTGTCCAGGGTCCACGCGTCTGGATCCGATTCGAGGGACAGGTCAGACAAGTCAAGGAAACTCACTGGAGTTACGACCATATTCCACAAAGAGCTAGAGTCGCTCCTCATGGAGAGGTCGTCCTGTCGGTCCTCCGACAGATCCAAAGAGGTAGGAGATGCCGTCACCTTCGTGGAAGCAGTAGACATCTGTGTCTTGCGGGGCTTGCTCATCTTCCGCAGAAGGTACGATCCGATCTTCCTGGCTCCTCTCCGTACTGTTCTCCGAAGGGTAATAAAAATTGTCATGATGCACAGAGGGTTGATGGAACTGTTGCTTCTTGTCTTGCTCAGTAGATCGATGAACTGAATGCAGTTGCCAACGGGTCCTGCTTTAGTACGTCGCCGCCTACTACAGCCTGATTGGCGGATAGAGCGTGTTAACAAAAATATTAATTTGATTGGTGGAACAAACGTGTCCAATCGAATCGTCGCTGTGTGGTCTCAGGCGTTGTAGCAGCTGCGTATGTTTCAGTGTATTGTGGATATCGCGAGAAGCATATTGTGAGAAGCTTGCAGAACTGTGCAGTGAGTTTGCTATATGTACTGTCGTTTGCTGTTGCCTGTATCAGCACAGATGTGCCACTGTCACAGTGGTCATGTAGTTACTAATCATTGTAGTCCGTCGACCAGGAACTTACTAGTCGGCCGCCATTTTCATTAACCGTAATGGCTTAGCTATAGCCTCCTAGGCAGGAGGTAGCCCAAAGCTTAGTTAAGGCACAAATATACACATTGCTGTAGTAGCAATTGTCATAATATTCGTAGCAATTATTATGATGGATTGTTAATTGAAAAGTTATGCCATCTTCTGGGTATTCCTCTCCCTTCATCCATGTACAGCTACTTTCTTCACCAATCTGTCCTTACTCATTGCCTCCAATTAACTTATCATCCTACTTCTTTTGCTTCACCTTCACTGTGTGTCCTTCACTGCTTCTTGTTCGACTTTCTCACCTCTACATTCCTTACTCTTTGCATCCTTGTTACCCATTCTACCTTCTCAGAAACATCATCACAAAGGCTTGCAGCTTGCTTTCATGCCTCTTCTGTATTGTCCATGTCTCACACCTGTAGAGTAACATGGGCACCATCATAGCATTGAAAAGCCCCATTTTGGTTTTCTTTTGCATTTTAATCAATTTAAAATGGCAGGAGATGAATGCTTACTGAGAACCTAAGTTGTCATGCACATTGTGATGTCTTCTCTATCACAGACAAACGATCGCGACTCGATCATGCAACGCACTGGGAACACCTTCAGCAATGATTCCAAATAACACTGCAACAACGTGCCAACACACTACGCATGCGCAATAAGTGATCACCAGACATGCTACTAAGTATAACAGCAGATACAGCAGTCACTACCAAATATAACAGCAAATAATAATGTAACACTACCACAAATAGTAACAGACAAAACCATAAATCAGTGTATACAGTACACTCCTCCCCTCTTAAAACAAAACCCAATGTATCAAAAGGTAAATCTGTCCACGGGACGGCGAACCCGTGTTGAACGTCGTACTTGTGGAGGACGGCGTGTGTCCTCTGCCGAGGGCTGAGGCGGCAGCCCAGATGACACAGGATTCTCCTGTGAAGGTGACACCGACTCTACGGAACTATCGGTACCAGCCACAACAGTTCCCTCCGGCAAGGATGCCGGTGGCAACACATCAATTGGCTCCTGTGTCGGAGTCTGGGTGGCTGATGGCAAGTCTGAGTCCTGCTCTTCCCAGGCTCGGATGTGATCCACATGCTTCCTACCAACCACACCACTATCCAATTCTACCACGTACGAGACTGGTCCTCGACGTTCCAGAATAGTACCTGGAACCCAACGAAATGCGTCCCTCCCATCTCGCACCATCACCCTGGCACCGACTGCAAACTCTCTCAGTGTGCCTTTCCTGTCATGGTGGCTTTTCTGCTTGCCTTGGGAAACACAAACTCTCTCTCCCAGGTTAGGCCTCAACAAGTCAAACCGAGTTCGGATGGGACGACCAAGAAACAAAGACGCTGGTGACACCCCTGTTGTGGCATGTGGAGTACTGCGATAAGACATGAGAAAACTCTGCAACTGGTGCTGCAGTGGTCTGCCATCCCCCTCTCCGGCTTTCATTGACTGCTTAAAAGTTTGCACCAGACGTTCAACTGCTCCGTTCGAGGAAGGATGATACGGTGCTGTCCGCACATGCTTCACCCCATTTGACTGCAAGAAGTCCATGAACTCTCCTGAAGTAAACTGTGGCCCATTGTCAGATACCACTTGCTGAGGCAACCCATAAGCTGCGAAGATGTGTCTCAGCACCGCAATGGTGCCATCGGCAGTGGTTGATGGCATTTCATGGATTTCTGGCCACTTGGAGTGTGCATCAATGAGTAGAAAGAACATCCTACCCTTAAACGGCCCAGCAAAGTCAATGTGCACCCGTTGCCACGGATGCTCCGGCCAGACCCACGGGTGCAAAGGTGCACTACTGGGAGCACTCTTGACAGCCTGGCATGACTGGCAGGATTTCACAATCCCCTCTACATCCTTGTCAAGACCTGGCCACCAGAAATAGCTCCTGGCCACAGACTTCATCCTGACCATTCCACCATGGTCACTGTGCAGCTCTTTCAAGACCGAGGCCCTCAGCTTCTCAGGAACAACCACTCGGATGCCCCATAGCAGACATTGGCTTTCCACGGTGAGCTCCAGTCGACGTGACGAGAACGGTTGCAGTTCTGCTGGCACCCTAGCAGGCCACCCTTGCCGCAAGTACAGCAACACCTTACTCAAAAGGGGATCCTGCCGTGTGGCTGTAGCGACTGCGCCGGCTGTGACTGGAAGTGAGTTAATCTGTGCGAGGTTGAAACAGGCTGCTACACTGGAGAACTCCTCTCCAGGTGGAACGGACACTGGCAGCCGTGACAGCCCATCAGCATTTGCGTGATCCTGTGTACGACGAAAACGGATGTCATAACGATAGGCTGACAGCAGAATAGCCCATCTCTGCAAGCGAGCAGCAGATAGCGAAGGAATAGCCTGATCTGAGGCCAGGATGGTTGTCAGGGGTTTGTGATCCGTTATAAGGCAAAACTTCCGTCCATACAGGTATTGGTGAAACCGTTTGACACCAAACACTAGGGCCAAAGCTTCCTTTTCAATTTGTGGATAGTTCTTCTCACTGGCTGTTAGCGTACGTGAGGCATAGGCAATGGGCCTCTCCAACCCATCCGAATACTGCTGAGAGATTACGGCACCCACTCCGTATGGTGATGCATCAGCTGCAAGTGATAGAGGCAATGACGGGTCATAATGGGCAAGGACCTGTGACGAAGACAAAACTGCCTTGATGTCCTTGAACGCTGTTTCACACTCCACTGTCCACTTCCATGACTCACCCTTGTGGAGCAACTGAGTCAAAGGTTGTAACCTGGTTGCCAGGTTTGAAATGAACCGTCCATAATAGTTCACCAACCCCAGGAAGGAACGCAACTCAGTGAGATTGGTGGGTGTAGGAGCATCTGCCATGGCCTGCTGTTTTCCTCTGGTTGTGTGCAGACCTTGTGCATCCACCACATGCCCCAAGTACTCTACCGACGGCTGAAGGAATGAGCACTTCTGACGCTTCAACCTGAACCCATGGCTACGGAGGCGCTCCAGGACAGTTGCTAGAGTGGCTAAGTGCTCTGCCTCGGTCGACCCAGTCAGGATGATGTCATCCAAGTAACACATCACCCGAGGCAAACCATGGAGGACCGCGTCCATGGTGCGTTGAAATATGGCGGGAGCAGATGCCACACCAAATGGCAAGCGGGTGTAACGGTAAAGACCAAGATGTGTATTGATCGTCACCAGCTCACTGGAAACAGCATCTAACGGCAACTGCTGATACGCTTGCGACAAATCCAGCTTACTAAACGACTGGCCACCAGCCAATGAGGCGAAGATCTCTTCTGGTTTGGGAAGAGGGTGCTGGTCCACCTCCAGAGCAGGGTTAAGGGTTACCTTGTAGTCACCACACAGACGGAAAGAACCGTCTTTCTTGGGGACAGGTACGATGGGAGTAGCCCACTTACTGAACTCTACCTTCTCCAAGACTCCACTGGATTCTAAACGTTCAATTTCTTTGCCAATCGCGTCTTTGATGGCAAAAGGGACCGAACGTGGACGAAAAAACTTGGGCTGGCTATTCTCCTTCAACTTCAAATTGACCTGAACGGACTTCACTGTCCCGAGCTCCTCACGGAATACCTCTTCGTATTTGTGCAGAAGCTCCTCCAGCGGAAGATTACCTCGCGTCTGGTATGCAAGGAGAGCCCAGTCAAGGCGAATGTGAGCCAGCCAATCTCTCCCTAGCAAGGCTGGTCCCTCGTTCTTCACTATGATCAATGACAGATCCTTCTCCTGGTCTTTGTACACAACATGGACAGGCAACCTGCCCACCACTTCTACTCGCTGTGCAGTGTAAGTGTGCAAGGCAATACCAGCCGGCTGGAGCTGTCCATCCGGAAACAGCTCCTGTTGCTGCTTCAGTGACATTATGGACACAGCCGCACCTGTGTCAACTTCCATTAACACAGGGACACCCTCTACCCCAACCTCTACTACCATTGGATCAGTCCGCCTGGATCCTAGGCACATAATAGGAAGGTCGGCTTCCTCTGACACCTCCACTGTAGCCAGTCGCTGTGTACTAGAGCCCTGTGGCCTAGCACCCTTGTGCCCCCCTCTAGACTTGGCTGAACGGCAGGCACGAGCCAAATGCCCCTTTTTCTTACACTGGTGGCAAATGGTATCAATAAAACGACATGTAGCAGCCAAGTGATCAGTGCTACCGCAGCGATAGCACTCCTTCCCACGACCCTGGGGTTTACTGCTGCTATGACACTGGGCTGGCCCTTTGTATGGGGTCCTGCTATGAGAAACCTGGTGAACAGCACTACTGGAGACAGCACCTCTCAACTCTCTAGCATTCTGCTCTGCTAACTCCAAGCTATGTGCTATGGTCAGTGCCTTACTCAGAGTCAACTCGGACTCAGCTAGCAGGCGTTTACGGTGCACCTCCTCCCTCAGGCCACAAACCAATCGATCCCTCAAAGCATCTTCCAGCCCTTCCCCAAACTCACACCTGGATGCCAACTTCCGCAACTCCGCTTCGAACTTGGCCACGGTCTCTCCCGGTTCCTGTCGTCGCTGATGGAACCGAAAACGTTCCGCCATAATGATCTTCTTGGGTTCATAGTGCTTCTTCAGCGTCTCCTTGAGCTGCGCCAGCGTTTTCACGGATGGTTTAACTGGTGACAACAAGTCTCTCAAGAGGGCATACGTCTGCCCACCAACGAGGGTAAGAAAAACTGGGACTTTGCGGTCGTCCGGTATCGCGTTAGCCGCCAGGAACAAGTCAATCCTCTCCAGATAAGCCGCGATCGATTCGCGGTCAGCATCGAAGGTCTCCACTTGACCAATTGCTGCAACTGCCATATCCCACCTTCGTCGCCACTTGTGATGTCTTCTCTATCACAGACAAACGATCGCGACTCGATCATGCAACGCACTGGGAACACCTTCAGCAATGATTCCAAATAACACTGCAACAACGTGCCAACACACTACGCATGCGCAATAAGTGATCACCAGACATGCTACTAAGTATAACAGCAGACACAGCAGTCACTACCAAATATAACAGCAAATAATAATGTAACACTACCACAAATAGTAACAGACAAAACCATAAATCAGTGTATACAGTACACACATGGCCATGCACGTGCATAGATTATGATGCAGCCGTAATTATGCCATAATAGTCAACAGGTGGATATTGACCTCGGGCCTTGATCTGCAGCTACTCCAAATGGATCGTAATTACGTCCATCCACAGAGTTTCAAAGGACACTGTGGTACTGTTAACTGGTATCGTCATTTGTACCGTCTTTACCACTCTCATTTGTTTTAACTCACAGTTAAAGAGAATTGCGAGCAACCCAACTGGAAGACCAAGAATTCTCATGGTACTACTGCTGGAATCTTCACTGACCCTGATGCCTGGACCCACTGCTCAGCACAGCTCTCCTATAAGCGGCAGAACAATTCCTCTCATGTCTCTTTTAATATCTCCAAGAGCAGCACAAGAAACTCAAATGCGCGTCTATGCATCATTACACCAAGAAAATGTACTCTCCAAAATCTGCACATGTATCTCTTCTAACCTGTGGTATCTTCTGCAGACTCTACTCCTTTACAACAGGCTGGCACAGGATGTTCCTATATGGGGTCTACAGTTCTCTGTCATCATCATATAATTGGTGGTCATGGTCATGGAAAATGACAGGAGGGGTGTGTTTGCACCCTTGCTTACGATCGCTGTACAACCATGAAAAAGCATCACGGTTACTACTTCTCGTACATGGGCCGGTCCACACGTTCTGTTTCTGTCCATCTTCTGTGATTCTTTTATATTTATACCTATTTGCTACTGCTGTAGAGCTCTGTCTTCTTCAAACAGGCTCACCTCAATAGCTGGTGGAAGCTCTCATTACATAGCTGGACCTCATTGTGATTATCCATGGATCACTGGTAGATTGCTATAAAGCAGGCACTGGCAACTTCTGGTAAATTTTTGGTGTGTACCTCGGTATCATGGCGGTGACAGGTTGAACACATCAAGTAAACTCAAGGGAGTGATGTTCCATAGCGAGCTGGAGTTGCTGCAGATGCACAGGTCATCTTGTTCATCCAAGTGAGTGGGAGTTGCCGTCAGCCTCTCGACAGATGTAGATGCCTTGTGGGACCTGTTGAGCTTCATGCTAAAGGTACAGTTGGATCCTTGTATAGCTCCAGTTTACACTGTTCTCTTGAGTGTGGAGTGCCTCAGTCAGGTCTGCTCTGGAATCTTCGTCTGCCTCTTTCACCAAGATTATCTCACTGGCTGGAAGGATAGCCGAGGGTAGCTTTCTGGCGTGGAAAGAAAAGCCCACACTTGACCTCTCCTCTGTCTCTGATGGAGAGATTACCACTGGTTCTGGCGATGAGCAATGCCTGAATCTCAGGCTTGGACGACAATCCACTACTAATCTTCCACTATGTCATCTATGTCCCTCTGAAGGGCCTCCAGGACCATACTGTCCAGGGTCCACGCGTCTAGATCTGATTCAATGGGCAGGTCAAATAAGTCAACGAAACTCACAGGAATTACAATTGAACTCCATAAAGAGCTGGAGTCGCTCCTCATGGAGAGGTCGTCCTGTCGGTCCTCCGACAGATCCAGAGAAGCAGGAGGTGACGTCACCTTCGTGGCAACAGTAGACATCGGTGTCTTGCAGGACTTGTTCGTCTTCCACTGTAGGTACTATCTGATCCTCCTGGCTACTCTTCGTACCATTCTCCGGAAAGTAATAAGAATCGCCATGATGCACAGAGGGTTGACAGGACTGTTGCTTCTTGTCTTACTCAAAATTTCGATGAACTGAATGCTGTTGCCAATGGTCCTGCTTTAGTTCATCGCTGCCTACTACAGCCTGATTGGCGGATAGAGCGTGTCAGCAAAATTTATGATTTGATTGGCGGAATGGAATCTGTCCTTACTCACTGCCTCCAACTTATCATGCTACTTCTTTTGCTTCTTCACTGTGTGTCCATCACTGCTTCTTGTTCAACTACCTTTCTCACCACCACATTCCTTACTCTTTGCATCCTTGTTACCCGTTCTACCTTCTCAGACACATCATCACAAAGGCTTGCAGCTTGCTTTCATGCCTCTTCTGTATTGTCCATGTCAGTGTTGCCCCTTCTCCAATTCCCGTTTCTTTTCAGTAAATTATTAGGGCTCTCACCAAGGACTTCAATGGCATCACCTACCACTTGGTGCATGTGGTACACTCCCAACTGTCACTGCAGAAGGGGTGCCTGTGGTGAGGGGGAGGGGTGGGGAGGAGGAGGGGGAGGGGTGGGAAGGTGAAGAGGGAGTGGAAGTGAAATTGAATAAAGGGGAGAGTGGGCTGGAGAATAGGAGATGGGAGGACAGATTGGAGAAGGGATAATTGGAGGAGACAAAAGATTAGCTAGTTGAAGGCGATGAGAAATGATGTGAGGCTATGTTGAGATAGTGTTGTGCATACTTGTGCATGTAGTGTGTATTACTGTGCCCATTGTTGTTCATTGTCATTCTATCACTCTCTTCCTTCTCTCCCTTCAGTCAGAGCAGTTTAGTAACATAGTGATGGCCCCGTCCAGTGGTTTGTATGGTGGGATGGGAGGATTGACCTGGGTAACCCATAGCAATCAGCTCCCCTGCTCCTGGGTACTTTGAAAACAGCACTGGTGGATTTGTGGGAGAGATTGGAACGACACAAAAGCAACAGATTGCTACTGTGAAGGTGAGAAGTGGTTGGAGACGGGAGCTAGAGTACACAAAGTAGAGTATCAGTAGTTCCCCCTTAGGTGAAGGGCACACTACATTGACCATGCCATCAACAGCCATGATGTGATCAATGAAGCTGTTATACCTCTGTGTCATGCTCTTAACATGTGTGTGCATTGTACTATTCTTCTTCAGAGCTCTTGTTGAGTTCCTGTGCAATGGTCAGGGACACGTCTACAGTAAAAGTTGCACTATTGATGATGAACACTTCCACGTCTACTGACGCGTGAATTAACAGTATACACTGCTGTTGCTCCATGCGTTCACCATCCTGTGTTCACAGTGTACATCAGAACAGATCACTTGGATGTTGTTTGAATATGTGTTTGTTGTTTGATTTCTGATAGTATGTAGAAAATTAGACACTGATTAGCAACATCATGCATTCATACCATGTATAGCTATAGTGTATACAAGGTGCATACATTTAGCCATGCACCTGCATATATAATTGACATGTGCCTGCTATCAATAATGCATTATTGCCTTCTTCAAATCTACATCATGCAGTGGACACTTTGGTACCATTCACACACTTTGGTCAATTGTCAAGACAAAATAATTATAAGCAGAGAAGTCTTCACAAAATTTGCATGCAGACCAAGAATAATATGAAAGCTAGTTCCAATAATTACAAATCTCAAGTTCAAATAAGATAACTGTACAAATGTCTTCCTGGGAATTTCTTGTAAAGTCCAATTATTAATTCGTCAACACTGGCCAGCTGTGATAGGCAACCAGGACACTAAATGCCGATGCACTGCTACCAGTGTCGCACTCACTATCAGCAATGGCTGGCAACCGAGGCAGACTCAGTGGGTTGCCCTGCCGCCTCTCAGAGTGCCTGGGTCGGAGTGGAGTCAGGCTTGCCTCTGTCAGGTCCACCCTGGAATCTTCATCTGCCTCTTTCACCAAGATTACCTCACTGGCCGGAAGGATAGCCGAGGGTAGCTTTCTGGCGTTCAAAAGAAAGCCCACGCTTGGCCTCTCCTCTGTCTCTGCTGGAGAGATTACCTCTGGTTCTGGCGACGAACGATGCCTGAATCTCAGGCCGGGACGACAATCCGGGCTCTCCACTAAGTCATCAATGTCCTTCTGAAGGGCCTCCAGGATCACACTGTCCAGGGTCCACGCGTCTGGGTCCGATTCGAGGGACAGGTCAGACAAGTCAAGGAAGCTCACTGGAGTTACGACCATATTCCACAAAGAGCTAGAGTCGCTCCTCATGGAGAGGTCGTCCTGTCGGTCCTCCGACAGATCCAAAGAGGCAGGAGATGCCGTCACCTCCGGGGCAGCAGTAGACATCGGTGTCTTGCGGGACTTGTTCATCTTCCGCAGAAGGTACGATCCGATCTTCCTGGCTCCTCTCCGTACTGTTCTCCGAAGGGTACTAAAAATGGTCGGGTATAATTTTCGGACCGCGTCGGACCGGACCGGACCAATACATTAAATAGGACGGTCCGAAAAATGGCTGAATCGGTATAATAGTCGGACCGGTGGTATAAAATTCGGACCAAGAACAAGTCAATCAATATACATTCAGCCATTTGAACAAGAACGCTGTTCTTGCGCTAGCTGTACATGCGTATCAAATGCATGTAGGCACATGCATACCAAGAAGAAGTAAAACTACATGTTATTGAAACTCTCCAACCGGAATTTCGCACTCGTGGTGGTGTAAACTGGGTTCCGCATAGTGATCGACTGCGATCTTGTGAAATAGGAGGTGAGAACTCAGTTTATTCATCTGCGCTTGCTTCGATTTGATGATGGAAGATGCTGAGCCGCCTGAACCCGTTCCCTATCTGGAGATATCTCAAGAAATCTCTCCACTTGCTGCTCGCGACTACCTGCAAGCTAGAGACGAGGTCGCGCCTTTCGTGACTTCTCTGCCACCATTTCGTGCCCAGGGAAACACTGCTTTTTTGTACTACAACCCAGAGAAAGAAGGTGTGTATACTTATGTTATGTTTCAGCCGTATGTACGTATCTCCCTACGTTAACTCATTATGAAAGTTATATTGTAAGTATACATGCAACATATAGTATTAATTATATTTTCAGCAGTAAAATGTCAATGACATATTAATATCACACTGCAACCACACAGTGTTATATAGCTAGTAATGAAAAATGCAATTACTTAAAAACTAAAAGCAATCAGTCTAATACTGTCTGTTGGTCTTGCAGGAGACTGGAAGGCCGATGGCTATCGCTGGTACCAGAATGGACGAAAACTCCTACCAAGCTCTGATCCAGTGGTAGAGAAGATCTACTACTTGCTGGTTGTGGAGGGCACCAATGCACCTATGAAGAGCAAGGAGTTCAGAAAGGTAGCATACCACCTTTACAACGATCCAAAGGGCACACAAGGGACACTTGTGCAGTATTTAGGTAAGGATGTCACATACAAGATACATACATACAATGACATACATACATACATACATACATATAATACATTACATACATACGTATTGGTCAAGCTTAAAGATTTTATAATTATACTTCCATTTCCAGGGACTGTACCGGAAAGTGGCACACTGTTTCCTCATGGAAACAATAAGGTGGCCAGACCACACATTAGGACTGCTCCTAGTGTAATCAAAGAAGCTGGACAAGCCAGAACAGATCCGTCCCTACATTACAAAGAGAAGATTGCGGAGAGGGAGATACCACTCACACATGAGGCCACACTAAAACCAAGAAACCCAAGACAAGTGAAGAATGCGCAATCTGCTACACGGCAAGAGCAGCGTTATTCACATGATGACCTGTTCAATCTGGTGGAATTGGCACAGGATATAACAGGCTATATTCACCGCATGTTCCTGGTTCCTGAGCTAGGAGTGGTGCTTGCTCATAGATGGATGTTGCAAGAGCTTAGAGCTGTTCTGAGTGTCCCAGGAGCCCAACCTCAGCTACTTTCCTACGATACGACATACAACTTGGGAGATTTCTATGTGTCACCCATTCTGTTTCGACACACATTGTTTGAGCAAGCACCAGTAATGCCAGCTGCATTTCTCATTCATGAGAAAAGGACACAGTTTGCTCATGAAATACTGATGACCTTCATGGCAGCCGAGATCCCAGAGATAGCCGGAACTCCCCTTGTCACGGATGGTGAAGATAACATTATCAAGGCCATCAACAAGTGCTTACCGGAAGTGCTGTCCCTGAGATGCTGGAACCACCTTCTGTCAGCAGCGAGGCACTGGCTCAAGAAGCATGGGGCAACCACTGCAGAGTGTAACGTATACACACAGGATATCAAGGAGCTGCTAATGTCACCCTCAGAAGATGACTACAGAGAAATGTATGCACTGGGTTTGCTTATCAAACAAATTTAGTGAGGATGGTGCGGTGGAGATTTTTGACACTGCTCCACCCAAGTCACAAAGGGTCCCTGCTTGCATTCAGAGGGCGATTGCCACCATCATGAAGACAGGAGAAGATGAAATTCGAGTCAGGTTGGTGAATTAATTGAAATAGCTTATACTAAGTCTTGCCTTCAAATAATTTAATATATTTCAACACCTACAGGTTTGTCAATGTACAAAAGCAAACAGGGGCAAAGGATTGTGGATTGTTTGCGATTGCATTTGCCCTTAGCCTGGCAATGGATATAGATCCCTGCAGCAGAGTATACAACCAAGGCTGCCTGCGACAAGAACTGATTGCAAGCATTGAGACAGGAGTGATGAAGCTCTTCAGCTCAAGAAATCAGAAAAGAAAATGGCGAGCTGGCAAGATCACACATGTGCCAGTTTACTGTAAATGCAGAGGAGTTGAAGAAGGGTTGATGATTGAGTGTGAAGGATGCAGTGAGTGGTTCCACCAGAAGTGTTGCAGTGTGCCAGACAAGTACTTTTCCAAGACTGAGGACTTGCAATGGACATGCATGGAGTGTCATGAAAAGTACATCATACATACTTTGTTGACCTAATTTTCTTTCATTATGCTATATACAGTTTTTGTTGTTCTAATGCACTTTACTGTGAACTCACTCTAGAAAATGGCAAAGGTGGTCAAATTGTACTGTACCTGTCTCATGCTGAAGACTTGGGGTGACATGGTGCAGTGTGACATGTAGTTTTGGGTTAGGGTAAGCTACGTACAAACTAACATAGCACAGCATAGGGTCTACTTATCTTAGCTAGCTATAATGGATAAAAGGATCCAGCACCCCTGCAATAGAATGCTAGCTATCGTGAACTAGATTACGAATTTACGACGGTACAAATTAACATAGCATATTAAAACTATTGGCAAGGTCAACTTATCTTCGTTGTAGCCTTTCCACAAGCAGGTGCATCATGCCATGAATCCTGATCCTCCTGCCTCCCGCCATGACCAGACACGTGGCCAGCTTTTCCTTCACTTTACTCGTGTGGTCACTGGTCCGTAAATTATACCGCTATACTATCGGACCGGACGGTCCGGTCCGGTCCGACGCGGTCCGAAAATTATACCCGACCCTAAAAATCGTCATACCGCACTGATTTGATGAGACTGTTACTTCTTGTCTTGCTCAAAAGTTCGATGAACTGAATGCTGTCGTTAACGGTCCTGCTTTAGTACGATACACATACGTTGCCGCCTACTACAGCCTGATTGGCGGATAGAGCAGGTCAACAAAAATATTAATTTGATTGGCGGAACAAACGTGTCCAATCGAATCGTCTCCCACACCTCGTGTACAGGCATTGCAGCAGCTGCGTATGTTTCACTGAATCAGTGTATTGTGGATATCGCGAGAAGCTTGCAGAACTGCGCAGTGAGTTTGCTGTGTACTGTCGTTTGCTGTTGCCTGTATCAGCACGGATGTGCCACTGTCACAGTGGTCATGTAGTTACTAATTATTGTAGCCGACCAGGAACTTACTAGCCGGCCGCCATTTTCATTAGCCATAATGGCTTTGTCTCCTAGGCATGCGCAGTAGGTAGCCCAAAGCTTAGTTAAGGCACAAATATACACATGGCTGTAGTAGCAAGTGTCATAATATTCATAGCAATTATTATGATGGAGAGTTAATTGAAAGTCATCATATCATCTTCTGGGTATTCCTCTCCCTTCATCCATGTACAGCTACTTTCTTCATCAATCTGTCCTTACTCACTGCCTCCAACTTATCATCCAACTTCTTTTGCTTCTCCTTCACTGTGTGTCCATCACTGCTTCTTGTCCGAGTACCTTTCTCACCTCCACATTCCTTACTCTTTGCATCCTTGTTACCCGTTCTACCTTCTCAGACACATCATCACAAAGGCTTGCAGCTTTCTTTCATGCCTCTTCTGTGTTGTCCATGTCTCACACACGTAGAGTGACATGGGCACCATCATAGCATTGAAAAGTCCCATTTTGGTTTTCTTTTGCATTTTAATCAATTAAAATGGCAGGCAATGGATGCTTACCGAGAACCTAAGTTGTCATGCACATGGCCATGCACGTGCATAGATTATGATGCAGCCGTAATCTAATATATAAAGCCGACCGTGTCTGTGTGTGTGTGTGTGTGTGTGTGTTCGCGATAACCGCGCGCGTTTCTTGCTCCGTCGCCCTCAAACTCGCTGTGGTTGCTGGGGGCATCGGGGGTCAGGTTATAGCGGGGTTGACGTCGCCCGTCTTGCGGTTGGCAGAGAGTTATCCGTCCATTTCCGCTTTTTCCTTCGCGGACGACGGCCATTTTCTAATTATCGTTCCCTCGACTTCCGGTTTTTTTGCCGGATTTGATTTGCTGTCATCTTACGTTCGAATTTAAACCGATAATCATTAATTTTTGAGCTAGGGCGTAGGAACGATTATAGCCAGGGTGCGCTTGAGCCCCCTTGGATTGAAATGAGGGAGGGCTCAGCCACCCTTAGAAAATTAGCTGTACAGCCTATACTTAACTCAATTATTGCAGAGCCTATGCTAGCAGATGCATTTTGGTAGGTATCTATGGGTAATGATAAGATTGATTGAACCGGGCTACCCACAGCTTGATCATCGCACCCTGAAATTGATTCAGCCCCTGTAACTATAACCATATCCCTACACTACTGAGTAGCATGCATGGTTGCTGAGGGCATCGGGAGACAGGCATCGGGCGCCGTAGCTCGCCGAAGGCGGGCCACTCTGCTAGTTATACCATAATAGTCAACAGGTGGACACTGACCTCGGGCCTTGATCTGCAGCTACACCAAATGGATTCTAATTACATCCATCCACAGAGTTTCAAAGGACACTATGGTACTGTTAACTGGTATCATCATTTGTACCATCTCTATCACTCTCATTTGTATTAACTCAGCCACCTTTGTGGCAGCAGTATAGACATTAGTGTCTTGCGGTACTTGTTAATCTCCCGCAGAAGGTACGCTCCGATCCTCCTGGCTCCTCTCTGTATTGTTCTCGGAAGGGTAATAAAAATCGCCATGATGCACTGAGGGTTGACGGGACTGTTGCTTCTTGTCTTGCTCAAAGTCTACACACCTCTTTTGACCTTTGGCATCTTCTGCAGACTCACCTTTTCAAAGACAGGCTGGCACAGGATGTTCCTGTATGGAGTCCACAGTTCTCTGTCAGCATCATATAATTGGTGCATGGAAATGCCAGGAGGGGTGTGTTTGCACCCTTGCTTACGATCGCTGTACAACCATGAAAAAGTATCACAATTACTACTTCTCGTACATGGGCCGGTCCACACGTTCTGTTTCTGTCAATCTCCTGTGGTTCTTCTATATTTATACCTATTTGATACTGCTGTAGAGCTCTATCTTCTTCAAACAGGCTCACCTCAGTAGCTGGTGGAAGCTCTAATTACATATAGCCAGATCTCATTGTCATTATCCATGTATCACTGGTAGATTGCTATAAAGTGGGCATTGGTGGCTTCTGGTAAATTTTTGGTGTGTACCTCGGTATCATGGCGGTGACAGGTTGAACACATCAAGTAAACTCAAGGGAGTGATGTTCCATAGCGAGCTGGAGTTGCTGCAGATGCACAGGTCGTCTTGTTCATCCAAGTGAGCGGGAGTTGCCATCAGCCTCTCGACAGATGTAGACACCTTGTTGGACCTGTTGAGCTTCATGCAGAAGGTACAGTCGGATCCTTGTATAGCTCCAGTTTACACTGTTGTCTTGAGTGTGGAGACAATCGCCATGGTAAGCAGATGATACAGAGATAGTTTACAGGCCTAGGGTTGAAGTTGCTTCTCCTTGTCTTGCTTCGTGCAAAGGGTCAACTTGTACTGTTCTGTTTGTACTGTTCTGTGGACATTGAAGAATAACGCCATAATGCATGACAGCTGACAGCACTGAAGTTGCTATTCTTCTTGTCTTGATGAAAGGTCAATAAACTGAATGCTGCTGACAACAATCCACTTAACATCGCCACTTACTAGAGTGGAATTGGCAGATAGAGGGTGTCAACAAAAGTATTACTATTAATCTGATTGGCTGAGCATGCAAGCATCAGCAGTTGCAGTACATATTATTAATCAGAATAGATAAACTTAACTATAAGTAAATTTGCAAATACTTCAATGTTAATGTCATCCTGGCCTGCTGACTGGAATAAATCCATTAATCAACAAGTAGTACATACATGGTTAATGTCGGATGTATAATGAATCTTTATTTGTTTATTGTTATCACATGTACGGAAGTAACTAGAGTGTCAGAGCCTTAATTGTGGTTGGTTCTGCTGGGTGAGGGTTGCTCTCCACACACCTTGATCCACCATCTGCAGCGGCTCCATTTGATGTAGTCTCTCCACAACTGCAAGCACCTGCTGGATCATTGGAGTAGTTTGCATGAAGAGCTGCCTGCGTGCAATGGAAATGAGCCATAGGGTCTTGAAGGCTGTATACACAAGCTTGACTTCTGTGTAGGTAGAATGCAGTTGTTCTGCTGGAGAGGTTACCTCTGATGCAGATGTCAATGGCCGTCCCCTGATTTTACGTTCAGGTGAGGAACAATGCCTGAATTGCAGCCCCAGAAGACAATCAGGATCTTCCACTACACTGTCCACACCCCTCTGAATTGCATCCAGGACCAATCGAATTCCATAAAGAACTGGAGTCGCTCCTCATGGAGAGGTCGTCCTGTCGGTCCTCTGACAGATCCAGAGAAGCAGGAGGTGGCGTCAGCTTTGTGGCAACAGTAGACATCGAGAGTCTTGTAGGACTTGTTCATCTTCCGCTGTAGGTACTATCCAATCTTCCTGGCTATTCTTCGTACTGTTCTCTGGGTAATAAAAATCACCATGATGCACAGAGGGTTGTCGGGACTGTTGCTTCTTGTCTTGCTCAGCGGATGAAGGAACTGAATGCTGTTGACAACCATCTTACTTTTAGTATGTTGACAACGGTCCTTCTATAGTATGTCACTGCCTATATATACAGCCTGATTGGCAGATAGAGCGTGTCAACAAAATTTACGTGTCCAATCGAATCGTCGCTGTGTCATCTCACACCTCATGTACAGGCATTGCAGCACCTGCGTATGTTTCAGTGTATTGTGGATATCGCGAGAAGCTTGCAGAACTGCGCAGTGAGTTTGCTATGTACTGTCGTTTGCTGTTGCCTGTATCAGCACAGATGTGCCACTGTCACAGTGGTCATGTAGTTACTAATTATTGTAGTCCGTCAACCAGGAACTTACTAGCCGGCCGCCCATTTTCATTAACCATAATGGCTTAGCTTCCTAGGTAGGAGGTAGCCCAAAGTTTAGTTAAGGCACAAATATACACATGGCTGTAGTAGCAAGTGTCATAATATTCATAGCCAATATTATGATGGAGAGTTAATTGAAAAGTTATATCATCTTCTGGGTATTCCTCTCCCTTCATCCATGTACAGCTACTTTCTTCACCAATCTGTCCTTACTCACTGCGTCCAACTTATCATCCTACTTCTTTTGCTTCTCCTTCACTGTGTGTCCATCACTGCTTCTTGTTCAACTTCATTTTTCACCTCCACATTCCTTATTCTTCACATCCTTGTTACCCGTTCTCAGACACATCATCACAAAGGCTTGCAGCTTGCTTTCGTGCCTCTTCTGTATTGTCCATGTCAGTGTTGCCCCTTCTCCAATTCCCGTTTAATTCTTTTCAAAAAATTATTGGGATTCTCATCAACCCTATGAAGGACTTCAATGACATCACCTACCACTTGGTGCATGTGGTACACTCTCAACTGTCACTGCAGAAGGGGTGCCTGTGGTGAGGGGGAGGGTGGGGAGGAGGAGGGGGAGGGGTGGGAAGGTGAAGATGGAGTGGAAGTGAAATTGAATAAAGGAGAGCGGGCTGGAGAATATGGAGATGGGAGGACAGATTGGAGAAGGGATAATTGGAGGAGACAAAAGGTTAGCTAGTTGAAGGTGATTAGAAATGATGTGAGGCCATGTTGAGATAGTGTTGTGCATACTTGTGCATGTAGTGTGTATTTCTGTGCCCATTGTTGTTCATTGTCATTCTATCACTCTCTTCCTTCTCTCCCTTCAGTCAGAGCAGTTTAGTAACATAGTGATGGCCCCGTCCAGTGGCCGTGCATGGAGGGATGGGAGGATCAACCTAGGTAACCCATAGCAACCAGCACCCCTGCTCCTGGGTACTTTGGAAACAGCACTGGTGGATTTGTGTGAGTGAGTGGAATGACACAAAAGCAACAGATGGCTAGCATGAAGGTGAGAAGTGGTTGGAGACGGGAGCTAGAGTACACAAAGTAGAGTATCAGTAGCTCCCCCTTAGGTGAAGGGCACACTACGTTGACCATGCCTTCGACAGCCATGATGTGATCAATGTTCTATAATGAAGCTGTTACACCTCTATGTCATGCTCTTAACATGTGTGTGCATTGTACTATTGTTCTTCAGAGCTCTTGTTGAGTTCCTGTGCAATGATCAGGGACACATTTAACAGTAAAAGCTGCACTATTGATGATGAACACTTCCACGTCTACTGACACGTGAATTAACAGTATACACTGCTGTTGCTCCATGCATTCACCATCCTGTGTTCACAATGTACATCAGAACAGATCACTTGGATGTTGTTTGAATATGTGTTTGTTGTTTGATTTCTGATAGTATGTATAGAAAATTAGACACTGATTAGTGACATCATGCATTCATACCATGTATAGTGTATACAAGGTGCATACATTTAGCCATGCACCTGCATATATAATTGACATGTGCCTGCTATCAATAATGCATTGTTGCCTCCTTCAAATCTACATCATGCAGTGGACACGTGCACTTTGGTACCATTCACACACTTTGGTCAATTGTCAAGACAAAATAATATTAAGCAGAGAGGTTTTTACAAAATTTGCATGCAAACCAAGAATAATATGAAAGCTAGTTCCAATAATTTCAAATCACAAGTCCAAATAAGATAACTGTACAAATGTCTTCCTGGGAATTTCTTGTAAAGTCCAATTATTAATTCGTCAACACTGGCCAGCTGTGATAGGCAATCAGGACACTAAATGCCGATGCACTGCTACCAGTGTCGCACTCACTATCAGCAATGGCTGGCAACCGAGGCAGACTCAGTGGGTTGCCCTGCCGCCTCTTAGAGTGCTTGGGTCGGAGTGGAGTCAGGCTGGCCTCTGTCAGGTCCACCCTGGAATCTTCATCTGCCTCTTTCACCAAGATTACCTCACTGGCTGAAAGGATAGCCGAGGGTAGCTTTCTGGCGTTCAAAGGAAAGCCCACGCTTGGCCTCTCCTCTGTCTCTGATGGAGAGGTTACCTCTGGTTCGGGCGACGAACGGTGCCTGAATCTCAGGCCTGGACCACAATCCGGATCCTCCACTAAGTCATCAATGTCCTTCTGAAGGGACTCCAGGATCACACTGTCCAGGGTCCACGCGTCTGGGTCCGATTCGAGAGGCAGGTCAGACAAGTCAAGGAAACTCACTGGAGTTACGACCATATTCCACAAAGAGCTGGAGTCGCTCCTCATGGAGAGGTCGTCCTGTCGGTACTCCGACAGATCCAAAGAGGCAGGAGTTGCCGTCACCTCCGGGGCAGGTGTAGACATCGTTGTCTTGCGGGACTTGTTCATCTTCCGCAGAAGGTACGATCCGATTTTCCTGGCTCCTCTCCGTACTGTTCTCCGAAGGGTAATAAAAATCGTCATGCTGCACTGAGGGTTGATCGATTGATGAACTGAATGCTGTTGCCAACGGTCCTGCTTTAGTACGTCGCCGCCTACTACAGCCTGATTGGCGGATAGAGCGTGTCAACAAAAATATTAATTTGATTGGTGGAACAAACGTGTCCAATCGAATCGTCGCTGTGTCGTCTCCCACACCTCGTGTACAGCCATTGCAGCAGCTGCGTACGTATGTTTCAGTGTATTGTGGATATCGCGAGAATCTTGCAGAACTGCGCAGTGAGTTTGCTATGTACTGTCGTTTGCTGTTGCCTGTATCAGCACAGATGTGCCACTGTCACAGTGGTCATGTAGTTACTAATTATTGTAGTCCGTCGACCAGGAACTTACTTGTCGGCCGCCATTTTCATTAACCATAATGGCTTAGCCTCCTAGGCAGGAGGTAGCCCAAAGCTTAGTTAAGGCACAAATATGCACATAACTGTAGTAGCAAGTGTCATAATATTCATAGCAATTATTATGATGGATAGTTAATTGAAAAGTTATACCATCGATCTTCTGGGTATTGCTCTCCCTTCATCCATGTACAGCTACTTTCTTCACCAATCTGTCCTTACTCACTGCCTTCAACTTATCATCCAACTTCTTTTGCTTCTCCTTCACTGTGTGTCCATCACTGCTTCTTGTTCGACTATCTTTCTCACCTCCACATTCCTTACTTTTAGCATCCTTGTTTCCCGTTCTACCTTCTCAGACACATCATCACAAAGGCTTGCTTTGCTTGCTTTCATGCCTCTTCATTCTGTAATGTCCATGTCTCACACCCATAGAGTAACATGGGCATCATCATAGCATCAAAAAGCCCCATTTTGGTTTTCTTTTGCATTTTAATCAATTAAAATGGCAGGAGATGGATGCTTACTGAGAACTTAAGTTGTCATGCACATGGCCATGCACACGTGCATAGATTATGACGCAGCCGTAATTATACCATAATAGTCAACAGGTGGACATTGACCTCGGGCCTTGATCTGCAGCTACACCAAATAGATTCTAATTATGTCCATCCACAGAGTTTCAAAGGACACTGTGGTGCTGTTAACTGGTATCGTCATTTGTACCGTCTTTACCACTCTCATTTGTTTTTTCTGGTAAACAGTTAAAGAGAATTGCGAGCAACCCAACTGGAAGACCAAGAATTCTCATGGTATGGCTGGAATCTTCTCTGACCTTGATGCCTGGACCCACTGCTCAGCACAGCTCTCCTAAACTGCAGAACAATTCCTCTCATGTCTCTAGTATCTCTAAGAGCAGCACAAGAAATTCAAATGTATGTCTATGCATCATTACACCAAGAAAATGTACTCTCCAAATTTCTGCACATCTCTTCTGACCTGTGGCGACTTCTGCAGACTCGCCTCTTTTACGACAGGCTGGCACAAGATGCTCCTATATGGAGTCCACAGTTCTCTGTCATCATCATATAATTGGTGGTCATGGTCATGGAAAATGACAGGAGGGGTGTGTTTGCACCCCTGCCTTAGAGTGCTGTACAACTCATGAAAATGTATTCTGGTTACTACTTCTCGTACATGGGCCAGTCCACACGTTCTGTTTCTGTCCATCTCCTGTGATTCTTCTATATTTATACCTATTTGCTACTACTGTAGAGCTCTATCTTCTTCAAACAGGCTCGCTGCAGATGCACAGGTCATCTTGGTCATCCAAGTGAGTGGGAGTTGCCGTCAACCTCTCGACAGATATAGATGCCTTGTGGGACCTGTTGAGCTTCATGCAGAAGGTACAGTCGGATCCTTGTATTGCTCCAGTTTACACTGTTCTCTTGAGTGTGGAGACAATCGCCATGGTAAGCAGAAGATACAGAGATAGTTTACAGGATTGAAGTTGCTTGTTACGTGCAAAGGGTCAACTTGTACTGCTCTGTTTGTACTGTTCTGTGGACATTGAAGAATAATGCCTTTATGCATAACAGTTGGCGGCACTGAAGTTGCTATTCTTCTTGTCTTGATGAAAGGTCAATAAACTGAATGCTGCTGACAGCAATCCATTTAACATCGCCACTTACAAGAGTGGAATTGGCAGATAGAGGGTGTCAACAAAGTATATTACTATTAATCTGATTGGCTGAGCATGCAAGCATCAGCAAAACATAGTATTAATTAGAATAGATAAACTTAACTATAAGTAAATCTGCAAATACTTCAATGTTAATGTCAGCCTGGCCTGCTGAATGGATCTTCTGTATGCATCAGCCATTAATCAACAAGTAGTACGTACATGGTTAATGTCGGATGTACAATGAATCTTTATTTGTTTATTGTTATCACATTGTATGGAAGTAACTGGAGTGTCAGAGCCTTAATTGCGGTTGGTTCTGCTGCGTGAGTGTTGCTCTCCACACACCTTGATCCACCATCTGTAGCGGCTCCATTTGATGTAGTCTCTCCACAACTGCAAGCACCTGCTCTGTATCATTGGAGTAGTTTGCATGAAGAGCTGCCTACGTGCAATGGAAATGGGCCATAGGGTCTTGAAGGCTGTATACACAAGCTTGACTTCTGTGTAGGTAGAATGCAGTTGCTCTGCCGGAGAGGTTACCTCTGGTGCTGATGTCAATGGTCGTCCCCTGATTTTACGTTCTGGTAGGAACATTGCCAAATTTGCAGTCCCGGAAGACAATCAGGATCTTCCCCTACGTCGTCCACGTCCCTCTGAATTGCATCCAGGACCATAGTGTCCAGGGTCCATGTGTCTTGATCAGACCTGAGGGACAGGTGGAATGCGTCAATGAAATGTTTTAGAGTTACATTCCATAGAGGCTCAGAGCTAGAGTTGCTCTTCTTGGAGAGCTAGGTTGTCACATCGGTCCAAAGAATCAGGATCCTTAATTCACCAACACCAGCTGTGATAGGCAACCAGGACACCAAATGCTGATGCACTGCTACAAGTGTCACACTCATTATCTACAATGGCTGGCAACCAAGGATAATTGACACAGTTGATTACCCTGCCGCCTCTTAGAGTGTTCGGGTCTGAATGGAGTTAAGCTAGGCTGCCTCAGTCAGGTCTACTCTGGAATCTTCGTCTGCCTCTTTTACCAAGATGACCTTCACTGGCTGGAGGGAACCCATGCTTGACCTTTTCTCTATCTCTGCTAGAGAGATTTCCACTGGTTCTGGCGATGAGCAATGCCTGAATCTCAGGCCGGGATGACAATCCGGATCCTCCACTATGCCATCTATGTCCCTCTGAAGGGCGTGCAAGATCATGCTGTACATGTCCAGGGTCCACACGTTCGGATCCGATTCAATGGGCAGGTCAAATAAGTCAACGAAACTCACTGTAGTTACAATCAAATTCCATAAACAGCTAAAGTCACTCCTCATGGAGAGGTCGTCCTGTCGGTCCTCCGACAGATCCAGAGAAGCAGGAGGTGGCATCAGCTTTGTGGCAACAGTAAGCATTAGTGTCTTGCAGGACTTGTTCATCTTCCGCTGTAGGTACTAATAAGAATCACCATGATGCACAGAGGGTTGATAGGACTGTTGCTTCTTGCAATTGTCTTGCCCAAAAGATGAAGGAACTGAATGCTGTTGCCAACGGTCCTTCTTTAGTACGTTGCCGCCTACTACAGCCTGATTGGCGGATAGAGCGTGTCAACAAAATTTATGATTTGATTGGCAGAACAAACGTGTCCAATCAAATCGTCGCTGTGTCGTCTCCCACACCTCGTGGTACAGGCATTGCAGCTTCGTATGTTTCAATGTATTGTGGATATCGCGAGAATCTTGCAGAACTGCATGCGCAGTGAGTTTGCTATGTACTGTTGCCTGTATCAGCACAGTTACTAATTATTGTAGTCCGTCGACCAGGAACTTGCTAGCCGGCCGCCATTTTCATTAACCGTAATGTCTTAGCCTCCTAGGTAGGAGGTAGCCCAAAGTTTAGTTAAGGCACAAATATACACATGGCTGTAGTAGCAAGTGTCATATTATTCATAGCAAATGTTATGATGGGGAGTTAATTGAAAAGTTATATCATCTTCTGGGTGTTCCTCTCCCTTGTAGCTTGCTTTCATGCCTCTTCTGTATTGTCCATGTCAGTGTTGCCCCTTCTCCATTTCCCGATTCTTTTCAGAATATTCTTGGGGTTCTTCATCAAGCCTCTGAAGGACTTCAATGACATCACCTACCACTTGGTGCATGTGGTACACTCTCAACTGTCACTGCAGAAGGGGTGCCTGTGGTGAGGGGGAGGGGTGGAGAGGAGGAGGGGAGGGGTGGGAAGGTGAAGAGGGAGTGGAAGTAAAATTGAATAAAGGGGAGAGTGGGCTGGAGAATAGGAAATGGGAGGACAGATTGGAGAGGGGATGATTGGAGGAGACAAAAGGTTAGCTAGTTGAAAGTGATTAGAAATGATGTGAGGCCATGTTGAGATAGTGTTGTGCATACTTGTGCATGTAGTGTGTAATTACTGTGCCCATTGTTGTTCATTGTCATTCTATTACTCTCTTCCTTCTCTCCCTTCAGTCAGAGCAGTTTAGTAACATAGTGATGGCCCCGGCCCGTCCAATGGTTTGTATGGAGGGATGGGAGGATTGACCTGGGTAACCCATAGCAATCAGCTCCCCTGCTCCTGGGTACTTTAAAAACAGCACTGGTGGATTTGTGCGAGTGAGTGGAACGACACAAAAGCAACAGATGGCTACTGTGAAGGTGAGAAGTGGTTGGAGATGGGAGCTAGAGTACACAAAGTAGAGTATCAGTAGTTCCCCCCTTAGGCGAAGGGCACACTACGTTGACCATGCCATCAACAGCTATGATGTGATCAATGTTCCTTGAAGCTATTATACCTCTATGTCATTCTCTTAACATGTGTGTGCATTGTACTATTGTTCTTCAGAGCTCCTGTTGAGTTCCTGTGCAATGATCAGGGACACGTCTACAGTAAAAGTTGCACTATTGATGATGAACACTTCCAAGTCTACTGACGCGTGAATTTACAGTATACACTGCTGTTGCTCCATGCATTCACCATCCTGTGTTCACAATGTACATCAGAACAGATCACTTGGATGTTGTTTGAATATGTGTTTGTTGTTTGATTTCTGATAGTATGTAGAAAATTAGACACTGATTAGCGACATCATGCATTCATACCATGTATAGTGTATACAAGGTGCATACATTTAGCCATGCACCTGCATATATAATTGACATGTGCCTGCTATCATTAATGCATTATTGCCTTCTTCAAATCTACATCGTGCAGTGGACACTTTGGTACCATTCACACACTTTGGTCAATTGTCAAGACAAAATAATTATAAGCAGAGAAGTTTTCACAAAATTTGCATGCAGACCAAGAATAATATGAAAGCTAGTTCCAATAATTACAAATCTCAAGTTCAAATAAGATAACTGTACAAATGTCTTCCTGGGAATTTCTTGTAAAGTCCAATTATTAATTCGTCAACACTGGCCAGCTGTGATAGGCAACCAGGACACTAAATGCCGATGCACTGCTACCAGTGTCGCACTCACTATCAGCAATGGCTGGCAACCGAGGCAGACTCAGTGGGTTGCCTTGCCGCCTCTTAGAGTGCCTGGGTCGGAGTGGAGTCAGGCTTGCCTCTGTCAGGTCCACCCTGGAATCTTCGTCTGCCTCTTTCACCAGGATTACCTCACTGGCCGGAAGGATAGCCGAGGGTAGCTTTCTGGCGTTCAAAGGTAAGCCCACGCTTGGCCTCTCCTCTGTCTCTGATGGAGAGGTTACCTCAGCCTTGGGCGACGAACGATGCCTGAATCTCAGGCCTGGACCACAATCCGGATTCTCCTCAACCTCATCCGCGTCCCTCTGAAGGGCCTCCAGGATCATACTGTCCAGGGTCCACGCGTCTGGGTCCGATTCGAGGGACAGGTCAGACAAGTCAAGGAAACTCACTGGAGTTACGACCATATTCCACAAAGAGCTGGAGTCGCTCCTCATGGAGAGGCCGTCCTGTCGGTACTCCGACAGATCCAAAGAGGCAGGAGATGCCGTCACCTCCGGGGTAGCAGTAGACATCGGTGTCTTGCGGGACTTGTTCATCTTCCGCAGAAGGTACGATCCGATCTTCCTGGCTCCTCTCCGTACTGTTCTCCGTAGGGTAATAAAAATCGTCATGCTGCACTGATGGTTGATGAGACTGTTACTTCTTGTCTTGCTCAAAAGTTCGATGAACTGAATGCTGTTGTTAACGGTCCTGCTTTAGTACGTTGGCGCCTACTACAGCCTGATTGGCGGATAGAGCATGTCAACAAAAATATTAATTTGATTGGCGGAACAAACGTGTCCAATCGAATCGTCGCTGTGTCGTCTCCCACACCTCGTGTACAGCCATTGCAGCAGCTGCGTACGTATGTTTCAGTGTATTGTGGATATCGCGAGAAGCTTGCAGAACTGCGCAGTGAGTTTGCTATGTACTGTCGTTTGCTGTTGCCTGTATCAGCACGGATGTGCCACTGTCACAGTGGTCATGTAGTTACTAATTATTGTAGCCGACCAGGAACTTACTAGCCGGCCGCCATTTTCATTAGCCATAATGGCTTTGTCTCCTAGGCATGCGCAGTAGGTAGCCCAAAGCTTAGTTAAGGCACAAATATACACATGGCTGTAGTAGCAAGTGTCATAATATTCATAGCAATTATTATGATGGAGAGTTAATTGAAAGTCATCATATCATCTTCTGGGTATTCCTCTCCCTTCATCCATGTACAGCTACTTTCTTCACCAATCTGTCCTTACTCACTGCCTTCAACTTATCATCCAACTTCTTTTGCTTCTCCTTCACTGTGTGTCCATCACTGCTTCTTGTCCGAGTACCTTTCTCACCTCCACATTCCTTACTCTTTGCATCCTTGTTACCCGTTCTACCTTCTCAGACACATCATCACAAAGGCTTGCAGCTTGCTTTCATGCCTCTTCATTCTGTAATGTCCATGTCTCACACCCATAGAGTAACATGGGCATCATCATAGCATCAAAAAGCCCCATTTTGGTTTTCTTTTGCATTTTAATCAATTAAAATGGCAGGAGATGGATGCTTACTGAGAACCTAAGTTGTCATGCACATGGCCATGCACACGTGCATAGATTATGACGCAGCCGTAATTATGCATAATAGTCAACAGGTGGACATTGACCTCGGGCCTTGATCTGCAGCTACACCAAATGGATTCTAATTACATCCATCCACAGAGTTTCAAAGGACAGTGTGGTACTGTTAACTGGTATCGTCATTTGTACCGTCTCTACCACTCTCATTTGTATTAACTCAGCCACCTTCGTGGCAGCAGTATAGACATTGGTGTCTTGCGGTACTTGTTAATCTTCCGCAGAAGGTACGATCTGATCCTCCTGGCTCCTCTCTGTATTGTTCTCTGAAGGGTAATAAAAAATTGCCATGATGCACTGAGGGTTGACGGGACTGTTGCTTCTTGTCTTGCTCAAAGTCTACAAACCTCTTTTGACCTTTGGCATCTTCTGCAGACTCACCTTTTTTAAGACAGGCTGGCTCAGGATGTTCCTGTATGGAGTCCACAGTTCTCTGTCAGCATCACATGATTGGTGCATGGAAATGCCAGGAGGGGTGTGTTTGCACCCTTGCCTACGATCGCTGTACAACCATGAAAAAGTATCACAATTACTACTTCACGTACATGGGCCGGTCCACACGTTGTGTTTCTGTCAATCTCCTGTGATTCTTCTATATTTATACCTATTTGATACTGCTGTAGAGCTCTATCTTCTTCAAACAGGCTCACCTCAGTAGCTGGTGGAAGCTCTAATTACATATAGCCAGATCTCATTGTCATTATCCATGTATCACTGGTAGATTGCTATAAAGTGGGCATTGGTGGCTTCTGGTAAATTTTTGGTGTGTACCTCGGTATCATGGCGGTGACAGGTTGAACACATCAAGTAAACTCAAGGGAGTGATGTTCCATAGCGAGCTGGAGTTGCTGCAGATGGACAGGTCGTCTTGTTCGTCCAAGTGAGCGGGAGTTGCCATCAGCCTCTCGACAGATGTAGACACCTTGTTGGACCTGTTGAGCTTCATGCAGAAGGTACAGTCGGATCCTTGTATAGCTCCTGTTTACACTGTTGTCTTGAGTGTGGAGACAATCGCCATGGTAAGCAGATGATACAGAGATAGTTTACAGGCCTAGGGTTGAAGTTGCTTCTCCTTGTCTTGCTTCGTGCAAAGGGTCAACTTGTACTGTTCTGTTTGTACTGTTCTGTGGACATTGAAGAATAACGCCATAATGCATGACAGCTGACAGCACTGAAGTTGCTATTCTTCTTGTCTTGATGAAAGGTCAATAAACTGAATGCTGCTGACAACAATCCACTTAACATCGCCACTTACTAGAGTGGAATTGGCAGATAGAGGGTGTCAACAAAAGTATTACTATTAATCTGATTGGCTGAGCATGCAAGCATCAGCAGTTGCAGTACATATTATTAATCAGAATAGATAAACTTAACTATAAGTAAATTTGCAAATACTTCAATGTTAATGTCATCCTGGCCTGCTGACTGGAATAAATCCATTAATCAACAAGTAATACATACATGGTTAATGTCGGATGTATAATGAATCTTTATTTGTTTATTGTTATCACATGTACGGAAGTAACTAGAGTGTCAGAGCCTTAATTGTGGTTGGTTCTGCTGGGTGAGGGTTGCTCTCCACACACCTTGATCCACCATCTGCAGCGGCTCCATTTGATGTAGTCTCTCCACAACTGCAAGCACCTGCTGGATCATTGGAGTAGTTTGCATGAAGAGCTGCCTGCGTGCAATGGAAATGAGCCATAGGGTCTTGAAGGCTGTATACACAAGCTTGACTTCTGTGTAGGTAGAATGCAGTTGTTCTGCTGGAGAGGTTACCTCTGATGCAGATGTCAATGGCCGTCCCCTGATTTTACGTTCAGGTGAGGAACAATGCCTGAATTGCAGCCCCAGAAGACAATCAGGATCTTCCACTACACTGTCCACACCCCTCTGAATTGCATCCAGGACCATAGTGTCCAGGGTCCATGTGTCTTGATCGGACCCGAGGGACAGGTTGAATGTGTCAATGAAATGTTTTAGAGTTACATTCCATAGAGGCTCAGAGCTAGAGTTGCTCTTATTGGAGAGCTAGGTTGTCACATCGGTCCAAAGAATCAGGACCATTAATTCACCAACACCAGCTGTGATAGGCAACCAGGACACTAAATACTGATGCACTGCTACCAGTTTCACACTCACTATCAGCAATGGCTGGCAACTGAGGCTGGTCGACACAGTGGATTACCCTGCCGCCTCTTAGAGTGTTCAGGTCTAAATGGAGTTAAGCTAGGCCTTGCCTCAGTCAGGTCTACTCTAGAATCTTCGTCTGCCTCTTTCACCAAGTTTATCTCACTGGCTGGAGGGATAGCGAGGGTAGCTTTCAGCCCTGAAAATGGAAAGCCCATGCATGACCTCTCCTCTGTCTCTGTTGGAGAGATTACCACTGGTACTGGCAATGAGCAATGCCTGAATCTCAGGCCGGGAGGACAATCCGGATCTTCCACTATGTCATCTATGTCCCTCTGAAGGGCGTCCAGGACCATACTGTCCAGGGTCCATGCGTCTGGATCCGATTCAAGGGGCAGGTCAAATAAGTCAACAAAACTCATTGGAGTTACAATCGCATTCCATAAAGAACTGGAGTCGCTCCTCATGGAGAGGTCGTCCTGTCGGTCCTCTGACAGATCCAGAGAAGCAGGAGGTGGCGTCATCTTCGTGGCAACAGTAGACATCGAGAGTCTTGCAGGACTTGTTCATCTTCCGCTGTAGGTACTATCCAATCTTCCTGGCTATTCTTCGTACTGTTCTCTGGGGTAATAAAAATCACCATGATGCACAGAGGGTTGACGGGACTGTTGCTTCTTGTCTTGCTCAGCGGATGAAGGAACTGAATGCTGTTGACAACCATCTTACTTTTAGTATGTTGACAACGGTCCTTCTATAGTATGTCACTGCCTATATATACAGCCTGATTGGCAGATAGAGCGTGTCAACAAAATTTACGTGTCCAATCGAATCGTCGCTGTGTCGTCTCACACCTCATGTACAGGCATTGCAGCACCTGCGTATGTTTCAGTGTATTGTGGATATCGCGAGAAGCTTGCAGAACTGCGCAGTGAGTTTGCTATGTACTGTCGTTTGTTGCTGCCTGTATCAGCACGGATGTGCCACTGTCACAGTGGTCATGTAGTTGCTAATTATTGTAGTCCGTCAACCAGGAACTTACTAGCCGGCCGCCATTTTCATTAACCATAATGGCTTAGCTTCCTAGGTAGGAGGTAGCCCAAAGTTTAGTTAAGGCACAAATATACACATGGCTGTAGTAGCAAGTGTCATAATATTCATAGCCAATATTATGATGGAGAGTTAATTGAAAAGTTATATCATCTTCTGGGTATTCCTCTCCATTCATCCATGTACTTTCTCCACAAATCTGTCCTTACTCACTGCCTCCAACTTATCATGCTACTTCTTTTGCTTCTCCTTCACTGTGTGTCCATCACTGCTTCTTGTTCAACTTCATTTTTCACCTCCACATTCCTTATTCTTCACATCCTTGTTACCCGTTCTCAGACACATCATCACAAAGGCTTGCAGCTTGCTTTCGTGCCTCTTCAGTATTGTCCATGTCAGTGTTGCCCCTTCTCCAATTCCCGTTTATTTCTTTTCAGAAAATTATTGGGATTCTCATCAACCCTATGAAGGACTTCAATGACATCACCTACCACTTGGTGCATGTGGTACACTCTCAACTGTCACTGCAGAAGGGGTGCCTGTGGTGAGGGGGAGGGGTGGGGAGGAGGAGGGGAGGGGTGGGAAGGTGAAGATGGAGTGGAAGTGAAATTGAATAAAGGAGAGTGGGCTGGAGAATATGGAGATGGGAGGACAGATTGGAGAGGGGATGATTGGAGGAGACAAAAGGTTAGCTAGTTGAAAGTGATTAGAAATGATGTGAGGCCATGTTGAGATAGTGTTGTGCATACTTGTGCATGTAGTGTGTATTTCTGTGCCCATTGTTGTTCATTGTCATTCTATCACTCTCTTCCTTCTCTCCCTTCAGTCAGAGCAGTTTAGTAACATAGTGATGGCCCCGTCCAGTGGCCGTGCATGGAGGGATGGGAGGATCAACCTAGGTAACCCATAGCAACCAGCACCCCTGCTCCTGGGTACTTTGGAAACAGCACTGGTGGATTTGTGTGAGTGAGTGGAATGACACAAAAGCAACAGATGGCTAGCGTGAAGGTGAGAAGTGGTTGGAGACGGGAGCTAGAGTACACAAAGTAGAGTATCAGTAGCTCCCCCTTAGGTGAAGGGCACACTACGTTGACCATGCCTTCGACAGCCATGATGTGATCAATGTTCTATAATGAAGCTGTTACACCTCTATGTCATGCTCTTAACATGTGTGTGCATTGTACTATTGTTCTTCAGAGCTCTTGTTGAGTTCCTGTGCAATGATCAGGGACACATTTAACAGTAAAAGCTGCACTATTGATGATGAACACTTCCACGTCTACTGACACGTGAATTAACAGTATACACTGCTGTTGCTCCATGCATTCACCATCCTGTGTTCACAATGTACATCAGAACAGATCACTTGGATGTTGTTTGAATATGTGTTTGTTGTTTGATTTCTGATAGTATGTATAGAAAATTAGACACTGATTAGTGACATCATGCATTCATACCATGTATAGTGTATACAAGGTGCATACATTTAGCCATGCACCTGCATATATAATTGACATGTGCCTGCTATCAATAATGCATTATTGCCTCCTTCAAATCTACATCATGCAGTGGACACGTGCACTTTGGTACCATTCACACACTTTGGTCAATTGTCAAGACAAAATAATATTAAGCAGAGAGGTTTTCACAAAATTTGCAAGCAAACCAAAAATAATATGAAAGCTAGTTCCAATAATTTCAAATCACAAGTCCAAATAAGATAACTGTACAAATGTCTTCCTGGGAATTTCTTGTAAAGTCCAATTATTAATTCGTCAACACTGGCCAGCTGTGATAGGCAACCAGGACACTAAATGCCGATGCACTGCTACCACTGTCGCACTCACTATCAGCAATGGCTGGCAACCGAGGCAGACTCAGTGGGTTGCCTTGCCGCCTCTTAGAGTGCCTGGGTCGGAGTGGAGTCAGGCTTGCCTCTGTCAGGTCCACCCTGGAATCTTCATCTGCCTCTTTCACCAGGATTACCTCACTGGCCGGAAGGATAGCCGAGGGTAGCTTTCTGGCGTTCAAAGGAAAGCCCACGCTTGGCCTCTCCTCTGTCTCTGATGGAGAGGTTACCTCTGGTTCAGGCGACGAACGGTGCCTGAATCTCAGGCCTGGACCACAATCCGGATCCTCCACTAAGTCATCAATGTCCTTCTGAAGGGACTCCAGGATCACACTGTCCAGGGTCCACGCGTCTGGGTCCGATTCGAGAGGCAGGTCAGACAAGTCAAGGAAACTCACTGGAGTTACGACCATATTCCACAAAGAGCTGGAGTCGCTCCTCATGGAGAGGTCGTCCTGTCGGTCCTCCGACAGATCCAAAGAGGCAGGAGTTGCCGTCACCTCCGGGGCAGGTGTAGACATCGTTGTCTTGCGGGACTTGTTCATCTTCCGCAGAAGGTACGATCCGATCCTCCTGGCTCCTCTCCGTACTGTTCTCCGGAAGGTAATAAAAATCATCATGATACACAGAGGGTTGGTGGAACTGTTACTTCTTGTCTTGCTCAATAGACTGATGAACTGAATGCTGATGACAACGGTCCTGCTTTAGTACGTCGCCGCCTACTACAGCCTGATTGGCGGATAGAGCGTGTCAACAAAAATTATGATTTGATTGGCTGGAGAATAGTGCCCAATCGCAATTGTCGCTCTCGTCTTCCCATTCCTAGCTGACTATAGCTAGGCTTCATAGCATGTTTCAGCGGATGACACATGAAACTCGCAGAACTACTGTGAATTTGTATGTATTGTAGCTGCTGTTTCTTGCATAAACATAGACGCGACACTGTCATGATCACAGTCGTTAGCCTCGCGTAGCCAGTCCCTATTTCATCGCTCCCGCGGAAAGGGACTGGCTACGCGAGG
Source organism: Ianthella basta (assembly GCA_964019415.1). Taxonomy (NCBI): domain Eukaryota; kingdom Metazoa; phylum Porifera; class Demospongiae; order Verongiida; family Ianthellidae; genus Ianthella; species Ianthella basta. Next base: position 4,661,729 of record OZ025877.1, on the reverse strand, counting down.
CTACCCTGCCTGGGACTACACAGTCGTGCGCCGTCCGCCATTTTACTCTAACAAAATGGCGGCCGACTGACAGCGGTGGTCATGCAGGGGGGGTCGGTCAAGGTCACGTGTGTCCTCAAAATGGCCGACGCGGCTGCTCTTTACTGTGTATTTTACCTATACTAGCTAAGAGCAGACATATTTCGAGAAACACGTCGCATCGCTTGTTTCTTTGCTTCTGAGCACACAGTTGGACAAGGGCTATCAGAAAATGGACCCTTCCCCGCCCTTCCCCAGCATCTAGGTAGGTTTTGCGAGCATTTTCCAACACCGGTGTACGAGTGTTCGCTGATGCTGGCTACGAGGCAGATGGAGCCTAATCTGGAATACTGAGCAAGTGCTCCTGTGGAAGTGACTCCTTAGAAGCTGGTAGCGAGTCCTCATTGATCACTTCAGGACTGCAAGACTTATAGGTTGACTGCTTCTGCAATGGGAGTGCAATCGGCAGCCACGTCCTTGCAATCGTCTTAGTTCTGTACACGATTTGTCACATTTGATAGCAGGGATGCTAGAAATGGCTTGAGCGTGCTGGCAATCCTCAAGAAACGCTGCGATAACTTGCAAAACTAAATCGTGAAAGCGGTCAGACAATTAAGCCCAATCCACCGTATGGCTCCTTGGCTACGTACGTACGGGTCATACCAGGGGCGCGAATGCAGTACAAGGCCCTGCCATGGCTCAGGGTATGCACATTCGGCCTTGGAGCACAGTCAGCTAACATATGGAGACGCGATTGAAATGTCAGGAATGCAATTATTGAGGTGCTGGTATTGCGCAATCCCAGGACCTTGTCCGACCCCCCCTGGTGGTCATGCGCATGCACGTGCATAGGTTATGACGCAAGCGGTAATCAGCGTAATAGTCAAAAGGTCGAAAAATCCACCTCTGCTCTGCCGCTAGACCTAATGGATGCTACGTCCATCCACAGAGTTCGAAGGGACACTCTGGTACTGTTGTCTGGCATCATCGTGTGCACCATCTTTACCGCCCTCATATGGATTACCGGCGGACAGTTGAACAGATTCAGAGCTACTCTACTAGAAGACCAAGGCTTCTCCTGGTACTACTGGAAGCTTCCAGACCCTAACATCTGGACGCAATCCTCCGCCTGGCTCTCCTACGCCGTACACCAAGTCCTCTCATGGCTCCTGATATTCCGAGCACAGCGAAAGAAGCTCAAGTACACGTCTGCATCATTGCACCAAGAAAATGTTCTCTCCCTGATTCTGCACACCTCCTTTGCCCTTTGGCATCTTCTGCAGACTCACCTATTTTACGATGGGCTGGCGCAGGATGTACCAGTATGGAGTCCACAGTTTTCTGTCATTGTCATTTTAGTGGTGATTATGATCATGGAGAATGACAGGCGAGGGGTGTTCTTTGGATACCGTGCACCACTGCCTATGAGTGCCGTGCAACTCATGAAAAAGTATCACGGGTTCTACTTCTCATGGGCCACTGTCTACACATTTTGGTTCCATCCTTGTGAAACCACGTCTGGCCATCTCCTGGGATTCTTCTACACCTACCTGCTTCTGCTGCAAGGCTCAATCTTCTTCACACGGGCTCACCTCAATAACTGGTGGAAACTGTCACTGGAGCTCATTGTGATTGTCCATGGATCACTGGTAGCGTACTACCAGGCAGGCATTGGCGGCTTCTGGCCAATGTTCTTTCTGGGATTTTCTGCATTGTTTGTCATTACACAGATGCATGGGTTGAATATCTCCTATCAGACAAAGTGGCTCATCTTTGCCGTGTACCTTGCTATGGTACTGGTGACTTACAACATCCGTGGTTGGTCTAAACTGGAGGAACCCCTGAGGATACCTTTCATTGACTATTCGCTTGTGTTTGTGCTGTCATGGCTTACAGTTGGGGGACTCAAGCTGAGCAGGAGACTGGGCTCGCTAAGTGGGGGGCTAACTGAGTAAGAGAGAGACTGAACTACTTATCCGCAATAATATGGTTCCCATGTCTGTGTATATAGTATTATCTGTACATGACTTTGTATTTTAACTATGCGTGATTGTGTACATAATTTTAGAATGATGTCATACCAGTACAATGATTGTGCAATCGTCATTTCACTAAAATTCCCTTTAGCCGTAGACAAACGACATAGACCTCTTAAGTCTATGATTCAGCGATGTCCAGTGGGGCGAACACAACCCGAGGGTTTACCGCGTCCTTCGTGTCGCCCCCTCCCTCAGAGTTGGAGTGTCCGATATGCCTGTTGCTGATGAGGGAGCCTCACCTTACGAGCTGCTGCGGCAACCACTTTTGTTCCGCGTGCATCAGCGAGGTCCGTAAGAGAGGAGACCCGTGTCCCCTGTGCAAAGCGGAGGTGGTGCACACCTTGCTCAACAGGAAGGAGAAGTGCAGGATCACAGAACTTAAGGTGGGATTAAGTCGGCTACATCTTCAAACGAGGGCACTAAATGCTACTATACAGTACACTCAGTGAAAGACAGTGCCTTCATGGAATAAAGAAGGCCTTTTGTAGGAGTGTTGGGTACTCGGGATTGTTCTTGTCTTGTTACAAGTACTACAGTGACAAGGCTATAGAAGCACCATTGCCAGGGTTTTTCATACGTACATTGGTATGCCAGGTGTAGGGAGTGAAAATGTGTTTTCAGAATGTTAGCTGTTGAAGCCATTCTTATATAATGCTGAACTTTCTATCAGTATGCAAGGTGGATGACATTGTGGAGACACCGCACCATTGCTGGTAGTCTCGCCTCTGGCCCCTATCAGTGCACAACTGTGCATATGTAGCAGTAATAAGCTCACAGAGAGTATTGGGGCTGGAAAGTGACCACAACCCTACATCTCTCATATTCTGGAAACGTTTTGTATGTATTAAACTAGCTTTGTGTTGTTGCCACCCGCCTTCCTCCACTCTCTACATGTGTCACTACCCCCCCCCCCCCCCCCCATCATGCAGGTTTACTGTTCTGCTCGGGATGCAGGCTGTGAGTGGGTGGGGGAGCTGGGTGACCTCGCATCCCACATGGCTGTCGGGAAGGAGAGTGGCCCTTGCCAGTTTGTGTTGGTGCAGTGTCACTTGGGCTGTCGTCAGGACATACGGAGGGCAGACCTGACACGGCACATTGAGAGCGAGTGTCCCTGTCGCCTGCATAGCTGCCCCTACTGTGGAGAGGAGGCCACAGGAAAGAAGTGAGCTATTCAGAGCAGAAGTGTATGTGTGTACTTTGTGCAAAGCATGTGGCTATGATGGAGTTGTTCAGTGAGTTGTTCTCTATTGTTCTACATACTCTGAGAGCAAAAACAGTTATACTGTTCCCTCCTTCCTTCTACATAACCGTGACACATGCATAATGTGTGTTGTTGACATTTACCCTAAATTGGCAAACACAAGAGTGCTTGGTGCCAAACAGTGTGAATTTTCAGTTTGTGTTATCCTTCATGTATCCACATGGCTGCAGTTAAAGCCGTCATGCAGTATTGGCTGTCAGGCTTACCTGACTACAGACGTGTACTTATGCTCTTGTAGTTTCCCTGTACTCATTAGCTACTGTACACACATACAGGAAGTGACTTCTGAGTGGGTGGACTTACAAGTCGCTCCTTTTGAACTGTACTGTGTGTGGGTAGCAAACGTTCCTCTTGTGTAGTCTAGCTACAAAGATGATTGAGTCACCATCAATTTGGCAGTCAATTATTTACTGGAGGTTAAGAGCATGTGCCAATGAGTCCAGAGTGTGTATGCCATTAGAAATCCACTAAGGACAAAGCGTAACTAGTATTGTTCTTGTGTACATACTTAGATATTGAGCAAAGGCTTCTTGGCCATCAAAAACTGACAGAAATTCACGAGTTGTGCATATGTTAGACTCATGCAGGTCAATTTCTTTCCCTCTCCATACAGTCTGGCCTCCCACTTTGAGTCCTGCCAGCACTTCCCAGTGGTGTGTCCTCACATGTGTGAGCTGTCCAGCTTCCCTCGCAGCCAGCTGTCGTCCCACCTGGAGGTGTGTCCCAACCAGCCCCTCCCCTGTCCCTTCCTCAAGACGGGCTGCAAGGCTGACCTCACACGGCGAGAAATGAAGGACCACTTACAGACCCACCTTCAGAACCACCTCACGTTGGTGGTGGATAAGCTGGAGATGGTGGAGACCAGAAACAGGAACCTCGAGGAGCTGTTAGCAGAGAGCGAGAAGAAAGCAGACATTAGGGAGGACAGGATAACACAGCTCGAGCAAAGGCTGATGAAGCTGGAAGAGAGAACTACGAATGACTTTGACGTAATTGCAGGACCTCCAGAAGACACCAGTGGTGGGCTCAGTGACTGGGTGACATTGGACAAGAAAGACCGAGAATCGCCTCCCTTGCCTGAAGCTTTGGAAAAACAGCAGAGCAAAGAAAGTGAAAGTAAGTCACCACACCCTGCAATGTAAATGCATTTATAGTGTTTTGTGGTTGCATGTTGTGAATACTCTATACAAGCCTGTTCAATTGTACTCTAAGTATACATGTGCATGCAAGCGCAAGTGTATGTATGTTATGTATACTCACCACAAACGTCCTCTCTTTAACAGCTCTAGATTCCGCAGACTCTGTTGAGGCTGATTCCAATGAAAGAAGCAGCCTAACAGAATCCTTATTTGGTCTGCCACGTGCACGAGACTTTGTGCACTTTTTCAGGCGAGGTCACCGTAGCCATGGCGGCTGGCTGCATCGCCATCACAGAGGCGTGGGACCGTTCAGGATGCCCCATGCTGACAGTGATGAAGAGGAGTCGCCCACATCCACTGTGGCAGGAGCCTTCTGCAAACCAGCTGCTTTTTTGCGGTCCCAATCAATGCAGAGTTATACTATGGCAACAGGTGCAGAGTCTCCAGTCCTTCACCTCCGACTGGGTAACATCGTGGCCGACAATGCTGAGGTTCTAGTGGCGCCCTGTGATCCGTACTTGCATCATGATGGCGGTTGTGTGGGTGCCATCAACGTTGCGAGTCGCGGTCTTCTTCAGTCACTCTGTAATACTTACTTACAGAAAAACGGCAAAATGCCCATAGCCACGGCAGCTGCTTTTGATGTTGGTGGAGGACGTCTCAAGTGTAAGCACGTCATTTGTGTGGTTGGCCCACACTCCCGCCAGCACTCCCTGGAAAGGGCACAAAGTCTGCTCCACGCTTCTTGCTGCTCAGTCCTACGAGTTGCCCTTGGCCTCAAAGTGGCCACTATGGCCGTACCATCCATCTGTGCCGGTGCATATGGAATGGACCCCACAGTGAGTGACTGCTGACCACTGTATAGCTAGGCTACTGTTTGCTGCATATCTCAAGTGTAAGCATCAGTATGGAGTTCTACATATGTGATCCGTGGTTGGTCAAAAGGCCCTATAGTGGTATTGTAAAAACTGCTTGTGTGTCATATTCACTATATACTTTGCTTTCTATTATGTATTTGGATGAAGTGGGCAGACTAGAGTCTCACGCCCACACCCTATTTCTACCCATACTTATTCTACTTGCAATCAGCACACACAGAATAAGGGCAGGACAAATGACTAGGCACTAGAGACTGTACATATGAATGGAGTGCTTGATCTACTTGATGTGTGTGGCGGTGTGTCTTTATCTGCAGGTATGTGCACAGATCCTCATCGACACATTCACAGACTACCAATATCCACAGGATTGTCCTTTGAAGGAGATCCGGTTGATTATTTTTGACAAGTTGGTCTATTCCAAGTTTGCAGAGTACTTTGCTGTCAAGCATGGACAAGTGGAGTCTGCCAAGACTAATCCCAAACTGCCTTCCAACTAACCAACCACCTGACAACCAACCATTCATTCAGTAGCCTGGTTTACAACCAACCATTCATTCAGTAGCCTGGTTTGTGACACTTCATTTGTACTAATAAGTGTGTTCAGAGGTATGGTTGTTAGGACTCGACTCTTGAGCTCTCTTCAGAACATGAGCAACGTGTCTTTAATTTGTAGAATCATTGCTTTTGATATACACAACATGGAGTAAGAATGCTATACTATTATTCCATGCATGTGGAGCTGCAGTGGAACTGGTATAGCTGCATGTGTAACAGTGAAATAATTGCATGCTAGTCTGTTCAATGTATGCATGTGGGGTCATACTGAATCATGTGCAAGCCGATGCAACAGCTCCACACAATTCTTATTCTACTGTAAAGTGATTAGAGCAATGATGTGTTGCCTCTCTCCATGCATGCACACACGTATTATGTGTACTATAGCACAGAAGTTGCCTTTTGAACAGACTAATATATATACGTACCATGTACACTAGCTATAAGGGTCATTCTCACTATAAAGAACACGTACATGTCCGCACATGTAGAGGACAACTTACAACGGTTTGCATTGACCATACACATAGACATGTACTTTAGCTGTGTGTCCGTGTTGCGCAATACACTACAAGGGCCTTTGCAAGGCTAGTACTGTCCACCTACGGCGCGCTTGTGGTTGTTGTAGTCTTTCCCTGCAACTAGAAGCCTGGCCTGCGGCACTGACCATGGCCATGGGACACAGAAAGTGTCTTGCTTTAGCCCGCTTGTTTTGGCAACGTGCAGGCTGTAGATCTATGGGTCGGCCAAGGATTTGGTCACGTGCCTACACCGTCATCATGGCCGAACCAGTGAACAAGAAAAGTAAAACCGCAGAGCCTTACAGCCTCCGTCTGGTCCAGTTCGAAAGCGATGGAAGACAGCGAGTAGGGGCGCTCACATCGATGGACGGCGATGTTGTTGACATCTGCGCCGTGGATGCCAGCATTCCCGCCGACATGAAGCTGTTCCTGGAGAAGGGGGACAGTGCCATGCAAGCCGCCCAACAGTGAGTCTTTAGGGAATAGTGGATCGAGCCTCTGAACGTTTCAAATTATCTCTTGTGTGCGGATTAGTCAACTGCCGCGCACGTGGCGTTGTTCTAACTTTCGCTGGCAAGCATGCATTGCCTTTGACACTCACTTACGTAGTTAGCTAGCTTAATTTTACTTGAACATGGCAGACAAGGGAGATTTCTGGAAACACGCAGGCTTTCCACTGTCCACCATGCATCTAGCACAAGAAATGATTACACCGAGTCTTAAGCCGTCAAAATTCTTTGATACACTTGACTACATAGCTGTAAATAGTTGGCACCAGAGTGTTGTAATTTAGCACACACCTCATCAGCCTAGAGGCTGTGTCTTGTGCACTATATAGCTGTCCCCTGCAGATGGGTGTGGTTGTGCCCTCTTTACTGAGGATGGTTGTCTTGACCCACTGTGTCTTGGTAGTGGTCTGGTCAGTACATTCTGAGTAGTGTTCAAATGGCAGCTTCTGTACATGTGCTGTGTGGGGAGACATTATCAGTACATTGAACAAATTACTGTAGAATACGGAATGTGTAATGAAATAATTAAACGACATTGTTGCGTATGCTAAACAGGAGTGTACCTTGGACCTGGGCGGTAGATGCAGCGTGTGTCTGCCAATGACTGCTGTCTCACCCAATTTCTATTTACTGCAAGGCACTCACCTTGGGCCATGAGCACAGACAACTGACTATGGCAGATATGTATAACTTTCACTTACCTCAAGAGACGTATACCAGATTGCTGTAGTTATGTAATAATATGATTTTTTGCCAGTCACTGCATGCCAAACCTCATCAGTGTCCCACTGTATACACCACCCACCATTGTTCACATGGCAGTTATTGCATTGTCCTCTTTTCTGTAGGGCTGTCGAGAGTGCTCAGGACAGTGGACAGCACATCCTTAAGAAGGGCAGTTTCTGGCTAAAAGCTCCCATATACGATCCACAGAAGTTAATTTGCATTGGCATGAATTACAAAGGCCACTGTACAGAGCAGAACGTCCCAGTGCCCAAGGAACCCCTTATCTTCAGCAAGTTTAGTTCTGCCATCACTGAGCCTGACGGAGCTGTCATTATTGATGAAGAGGAAACACAGGTAATGTCCCACCTGTTGCTTTAGTGCACCAATTCTCTATTTGCAATCTCCTCCCACTGGTCTACCACTAACTGCCAGTAGGTACAGAGTACCTTTTAGTAAGAGTTCTGAAAGGGCGAAAATGCTGCTATTATTTAACCCACCAATTCTGGTTTTCAGCTAGTGGCTGATAGCCATACATATTGATCGATCATTCCATGCATACATCTTTCCGTTGTTTAGCATTCCATTTGCTGTCATCCAATGTAAAGGATGAAACTCATTGTTGTGATATCTGTAGTCCTATAGCATCTAGTGCCCAATTCACTGAAGTGCAAACATCATCCGAGTGGGGATGCTCCTACATAGCTACAAGTAATGTCAAATTTATAATGATACTGTAGAGGCTCGTAGTTGCAGTAGACGACTTCTGGTTCACAAGATCTTGAGCAATCACACAACTGATTCAATAAAGTTAATCGAAGGATGTTTCGACCTGAGGGTCTATGTCAACTGCTGTGTGCTGCTGTAAGCAGTTGACAAAGACCCTCATGTCGAAACGTCCTGCGATTAACTTTATTGAATCAGTTGTGTGATTGCACAAGATCTTGTGAACCAGAAGTCAAATTTATACTCAGAAATCCTTTCATTGGTCATGCATCCATTTGCTTGCATTAGCTAGCGTTCCCTCAATGTTTGTGGGCATTCATACTGGTGTGATTTATTTGGATTGCCTTTCCTTTCTTCTGTTTATGTACAAGGAGGTGGATTATGAGGTTGAATTGGCAGTAGTTGTTGGTAAACAAGGAAAGAAGATTCCAGTGAGTCCGCACACAGGACTGTTTCTATATTCTATTTGTGATGTGCATAATGATAATAGTGAATGTGTGCATACATGTGTTTGGTCTCTGCCCTGTTTACTTAGTGATACATAGGTTTATATGTACAAGCAAGCATGGCCTTCTGCCATGTTCGCTCAAACATTGATCTTCTACAACAAATATATGTTCTATTGTCTAGTCCCTGTGTGATCCTTTATAATTTAGTTTTTAAGGTCTATGACTGAAAAAGTTTGATGTACGTACGTAGTATTGTAATAGGCCTTCTCTATATCTCTTACTTGCAGGAGAGTGATGCAATGTCTTATGTGGCAGGGTTCATGGTAGCACACGACGTCAGTGCAAGGGATTGGCAGATGAGGAGAAATGGAGGGCAGTGGCTCATTGGGAAGACGTTTGACACCTTCTGTCCCATTGGGCCTGCCATTGTTACCAGGGGAGCTATTTCAGGTGAGGCTGCCTTCCTGCACTGCTTGCTCCAAGTATTATTGGCTGTGGTGATTGTGTAAGGTGTACTGTATTGATTCTCATGACGGCTGGACAGTCACAGTGTGACAGAATGTGCCTCCAATTGCAATTAGCAGCAACTTCACCTATAGTCACTCATTGAGGATGCATTCCAGTAGATATGCCATGGCCATTTAGCCAGTACACAGCCCAGCTCAATTACTTATCGTCTAGTAACAGTTGCTGACGGTTGGTATTGCATCATTGTACACCTACCACCAATATCATGTATTGAGTGCATCTATTGATCTATGATGTGCAGATCCTCACAATCTGGGTATCAGGTGTCGTGTGAATGGGCAGACAATGCAGGACTCAAACACTGCAGACCTTGTGCACAGGACAGAGGCACTCATTGCCTTCTGCTCAAGGTGTGGTCGAAACACAGGTCTCTTCTATATCAGCATGCACTTTCAGTCCAGCTGTCTCTATCCCTGCATGGCCCTATGTGTCCCAGGAGTCTCTTGATCGCATCTGTGTCATGTGTTGTACATGTAGAAATGGTGTACCTACGCAATAAGGCTGGGGCATTCTCTTTTGATCCATGAAGCAAAGTCTACTGTGTTCTGTAATCACTAAGGATAATGTGACCGATTATGGTCTGTACCATGAACACAATTGCCCATGTCATGTTTGTGCATAGTGGCCGCCACCCTACCTCTCTTCTGCCAGTTTCACATGTCGTCTACTCCTACTCACATGCACCACTGTGGCTGATTGATTGTAATGGACACTTTACTGCCTCTAATCTTTGCTTGATTCCTGCCCAGATTGTTCACACTCAGTCCTGGTGACATCATCCTCACGGGGACTCCCCCAGGCGTAGGCTGCTTCAAGAAACCTCCCCTATGGCTCAAGGTGTGCATGAGTGCTTTATCATGCTGTCCTCCAATGCTTGGCCTGCACATACAGTATACAGTGTGTAGCACTATGACTGGCAGTGACCCAGCCCATAAGCCCTTGTGGGGTGTGTATTTGATTTTGAGTCAGGGTCAGGGTATTCGATGGCACTGGTTTCATATCTGGACTTGGTTCATGCACATAAATAGAGATTTTGTTGATGAACAAAGGCAATGGACTATAGTCAGATTCACAGCACTGCGGTCTTTGTAAAGACTAGCTGAATGCCCACCCTTTGGGTGGGTTCCCAGCATTTCGTTCAATCAAAACTGTTTATTGAATTGGGAGCATTCTGTAGACTCGCTCCATAAAACTCCGTACGTACAGAATTTACTTATGTTAACCCACTTCGTTTAAAGGGGTCCAGCGGCGAAGGCGCTAACCACCTTATTGCGGTTATGTACTCTTCCAAGTTTGGCGAAGATTGGTGGAAAACTGAATTAGGAGTTTCTGGACAGCGGAACACGATGTTTTCCCTATCTCATACATATAGCGGCGACCGCAAAAGTGGCAAGAACTCAGACAGAACGGCTTTAAACCAAATTTTGGCTCGATGAGATTACTCACGCTATGCCTCTTTGGAATCCCACCACGTTTCGTGACGTTCCATCCAGAACTGAAGGAGGATATCCCGAACAACGAAAATGTGCGTTTCGTTTATTATAATAAGATTATGCTATACTTAATGCACAATGACAACAATGGGTACTGTCTGCTGCTTGCAACTGTAGCAGTTTGTCTAAAGCATGAGCTAAATTCGATTCTCAGCTTTCTGATTTTTGAGCAATCCCTTAGCGTTCATAGGTCTCCCAACCTTGTCACTCTGATTAAAATTGCCCAGTTTATTGTGTCCATTGTACAATATATTTCATGACAGCCCTCTTTCTAATTTATAATGGACTCAAACCCAATCTGGATACATGAGTATTTACGTAGCACTAGCTTTATTATTGTCTGGCTAGCTAGACCATCCTGCTACTGCCCAGTGGATAAATGCAATGTATGAGCTGATCGCTATGTGTGTAGGCCGTCCATCCCGGCCCCTTCCACACTCCTGGCACTGGGACGGTCAAGCTAGCCAGACTACACTGTATACTGAATTTGAATCACATCCAGTGCTAATAATAGCCATTGATTTATTGCCAGTCTTAATGCACTGTACGTATACCATGTTGGACCTGTGTGTGTGTCTGTGCTGTTCTGTAGAAAGGGGATGTTGTGGAATGTGAAATCGATGAACTTGGAACTATTAGGAATGAAGTTCAGTGAGACAAGTATCACAGGATTGTGCATGGCAAGCAGCAGCAGGTGCTCCATTTGGACCTTAGTGTAGTGTTGTGCAACTGTGTAGCGTGTAATGTAGATTATAAGTGCCATATGGTATGTGTTCTCTAGCATGACTCCTGACCCAGGAGGTACCCATAGGAGGAGAGTATGAATAGAACAAATGGGGTACAAGCGGCATATATATACATATATGACAATTTTCCCTTATACACACACTCCAGGGTGCATGTGTTGTCTTCAGTACATTAAAAGGAGCCTATCCATGACCTCCAAGTGTTTTTGCTGCAGCTGTATGTTGGGCATGCACACAGCTATATAATTTCGTCAGTTTCGCCGAAGCGCACTAATATGTACATTAGATAGGAGTAGTCATTTTTATTGGGCACATTCCAAAATAGACATCAGAAGTGTGACGTCCGATTATTTTATCCTATCAAGTATTGAACAAATCTTAAAGGTCTTCTATTTAATTCCAGGTTTAGAGGTTTAGTCAGAATCTGATGTGTTTTACAATAATTATATAATTACAGTATCTCTATTTCTTGAAATGTTGAGAGTTGAGTCCATGTCGATTTCTGGCCACTTCTATAGCAAGGAACTGTATCCGGGTTACTGCACAAAGGGAAATTATATTGAAGGACAATAATTATTGGAAGTATCATGTGAGGAAAGTACCGCGTGGTCTGCTATTACAGTAGACCACTTAAAAATACCAACTCGTGCTACTCTCTCTGGTGGGAAGTCAAACTTACCTAGTATAGTGTTCTCCTCAGTGTAATCTTTAGACACATCCAATCTGAACAAATAAATGGCAAATCAGTGAGAAAGAGCAAGCAAGCGCTTTCAGCACCATGCGTGCCTTTACCTGAGGAGGGTCCCAAAGTTAAAGTCTTTTACCATGCCATCAAAGTGGTTGCAAACCGGCCGCCAAATCTATCAATTGTATGGACAAAAATCATGATGTCAGCATGTAATGAAGCATAAGGTAACATTTGATTGGTTCTGCCAAGCATAAACTACCAAAGTGCATTGTATGTGAACGTATACATCATAAGCATACACAGTGCAGAGCACAGCTCCAGGAGCGTACTACATAACATACTGATTTAGCAGCCTCTGACTTCAGTTCATCTGCATTTAAAATGTCAATCTGAAGCAATGGACATTGGATGCAAGTAACATACACAGACAGACACTCTGCAGGGGTTAATTATCACACCATGCAATAGGAAGGCATTCGATCAAACATATATCTGCATACCATCTGAATTACACAGGATAAGTCAAACAAATTTGAGTGCCTCTCATTGGCATTGCGATATTATCAAAGTTGTTGCTTCAAGGACTCTACCTCTATAAGTTGATGGAGGTGGTCAGGATAAATAGTATAGCACGTCATACAAGGATCTCGTGCATGTAGCCAACAGGGATGCTATACATCATGCAGACGTTTGATAAGGAGATGCTGTTGAGTATTGCTGCTGATCGTGAGCAGGAGCTGGCCACCACAATCTCCTGCTGCATTTACTACATATGGATACTGTACACACACATGTAGCCGAACCATCTGAGGTACCCACAATCATTTCACTCACTTTCAATTCAGCAAAGTGTTTCATGTATTCACTGTATATCTCATCATCACTCCTGTGGAATTAGAGTATGTGCATAATCACATGTATAGGCCATGAGATTGCTAAGACGTGGGTCACAGCTTAGTCTCGTGCGCCAGCCCCTATTTCCCTTATTGCACAATCACCTATTCTAAGCACGATTGTGCAATAATAGGGGCTGGCGTGCGAGACGAGTCACAGCTCAGTGTGCAGATTTCAAACATTCAATGCAATGTGAAAGGAGTGGACAGGACAGGATACCCAATCACAGCTTGCATACACATGGCTGAGACCTATGGCATGGTAAAATGGGTAAAAACACAAACAGTATTTACACACATAGCAGTTCTTACATACATACCATTCGTGTACACATTACTGTAGGACATACGTACAGTATACGTCACAAAATTTCTTGCATAAAGACTTCCATGGCTACATTCGATTCTCCAAAGCCACATGTACGTATGCATAGAACATATTATAAATGGCTCTAATCTGTAACGATGACATATGTCCAACGATCTTGGCTACTAAAGTTTCCTTATCAATTGCAAACTTCATAAACATTTCCTTCATGCACAAGTCATCAATACCTAGAGGGCTCATACATCACTGTACATATTGCTTCACTACTGGTGCTTTAGAGGCTCAAAGTTCATTGCTCCATCCACACATCACATTAGCGTAATATACAAAATTTTGGATTGGTGGTCCACACCCATACCTTACCAGCATTTGTCAAAAGTATTGACAAAAATTATATAAACTGCACTTTGCTCAAAGTAAGTCTCAAATCATAAAACTACATCACCAACAACTTCATCATGAAGTACCTTGTTAGCCGCAACTGTGCAGCGTCAACACTCTGAATCAACTGCAGAATGCAAACGTGGAAGCTAAGCCTAAGAACATGTCCATGAATTAATCACATACCACACATTATTCACACGCTACACCATTTCATTGCTAAAAATGTCATTAGGTACACAAAGCTAGGTGTTAGAGCCATGGCATTCCACAGTGTGGAGGTGCTCACCCTCATGTGTGTTTCCGCATATTTCATTGCCTTGATAGCCCATGCCTGCTCAAGTGCAGGCTAGAACAAGGAGAAGAAAGACATGGAGGTACACATATAAAAGTTATGACGAAAATGGAGCACAAGCACTCCAGGAACAATACACATACATACTGTACGTCTTGAAGCTAGCCAAATCATGACTGGATCAGACATTGCCCAACCTCTGATCCAGTTGTGATTTGTTTAGCATTTCTGCAAAACTGTGGAGGGTGAGTCCTCCTAGCCATCCATATACAGTAATACCATACATAGAAACATGCAAACATACATACGTAATAATACATATGTAGAGGTACGTGTGTGTGTGTGTGTGTGTGTGTGTGTGTGTGTGTGTGTGTGTGTGTGTGTGTGTGTGTGTGTGTGTGTGTGTGTGTGTGTGTGTATGTTTGTATGTGTGTGTGAGTGTGTGTTCCTTTTGTTCAGGAAACAGTACACGAGGTAAGGCTTGTGCAGTGGGTAGTGACAGGATCATAATGGAGTACGTAAGATGTTGAGTCATTGGTGTGAATATACACACAAGCACTCCAGGAACAATACACATACATACTGTACGTCTTGAGTAGTTTTGTGGAAGCTAGCCAAATCATGACTGGATCAGACATTGCCCAACCTCTGATCCAGCTGTGATTTGGTTAGCATTTCTGCAAAACTGTGGAGGGTGAGTCCTCCTAGCCATCCATATACAGTAATACCATACATAGAAACATGCAAACATACATACATAATAATACATATGTAGAGGTACGTGTGTGTGGTGTGTGTGCATGCGTGCATGTGTGTGTGTGTGTGGGTTTGTATGTGTGTGAGTGTGTGTGTTCCTTTTGTTCAGGAAACAGTACACAAGGTAAGGCTTGTGCAGTGGGTAGTGACAGGATCATAATGGAGTACATAGATGTTGGGTCACTGGTGTGAATATACACATGACGGCTGACACTCCAAGTTGTGCCTCTGGTGGACTCAGCCAAGTGTGCCGGCTTGGCCATTGTAACATCCACAGTGCTAACACCCTCACTAGGTACACACAAAGGATGTTCACTACAATAATTATTACTAAGTGACTAGACTACATTGACTCTTACTTGGTTGTGGTAGTCTTCAGCCTTTCCTGACATTGCTGCTGCTGTTGCAGTCGCTCCTTCAATGCCCTATTGCAACAGGAATGGACAGAAAGAGACACATAAAGATGTGCACAGAATTGTTACAGTAATTTCTAGTCCTGATTGACATTTGCACATGGCACAATATCATGTGAGTAAAGTAATGGAACAATAGGCTCACATGGGCTTCCATTTACGTGCGAGCCAATTGTTCCAATGCTTTACTCACGTGATTGAGTGCAGTGCGCAAATGCCAATTGGGACTAGCATTCGTGAAACCACTGTATAGACCACTATGCACAGCTAGCTGTATCAGATTCGCATTGCAAGCAAAGCCAGCAATATAATAAATCCCATTCTTGGGAAGCTTTGTTTCACATTCAGTTCCCGTTTTCATAGCCAATTACGTATGTGTAGCCATCTATAAATATCTAAACTGCACGCATATCTATGGTGTACCAAACGTCAAAAACGAGACTACCACAATTTGCCATATAGAGGATGATACGGCATTCCCCTAAATAGCACATGCCTGTACGGGGATTACTATACGTTCGCTTACCAAAGACGCTAGCTGCTCTGTAAAATCCGCCATTTTTGTTCTGACACAAAACGTGATCGATGACGCCATTGATTGGCCAATGAATTCGATTGTAAACAGACGACTGCTGAGTCATTCTGTTTGAGCCGGGGGCGTCCCAAATGCGTGGTCACGCCTTGCACCTCCACTGCTGAGTCATTCCATTTCAGCAATCAATCTCTTCTCGGTCTTTCCCCACCGACAAACACTAAGAAGCAGTGCGGTGAGAAACCGGCTTAATTTGAATATTTCTTGGACGGACGGGGTGGTTTGGTCTGTCACTCTTTGCGTGTCGTCAGTGAGCGGCCGCCACGCGTTTTGGGTTCGTTTTGTGGGCGTGAAGCAAGCTGGAGAACGGACGGTTGGATAGGAAGATGCCCATGCTGGAGGGACCCAAGAAAATGGAGAGCCAAGAGAGTGGAATATACCCTGAGTGCATGGACATCGACCGCGGCTCCCCTCATGAGAACGGGCATTTCTACTCGCTGCGGTCTCAAGGGTCCAACGTCTATGACCCAGCCGAGGAGCTGTATCGCATCTTTGACCAGTTAACAATGCAGGAGCAAATGGACGGCGTGAAGGGGCTGATTTCGAGGATGTCCTTTCACCAACATGAACACATATTTTCGTTTTTGATGCCTATGCTTCAAAGGGACTTTATCTCCACTCTGACAGGTGTGTGTGTGCGTACGTGCATGTGTGTGTGTGTGTGCGTACGTGCATGTGTGTGTGTGTGTGTGTGTGCGTACGTGCATGTGTGTGTGTGTGTGTGCGTGCGTGCGTTTGTGTGTGTGTGTGTGCGTACATGCATGTGTGTGTGTGTGTGTGTATGCATGTGTGTTTGTGTGTGTGTGTGTGTGTTTGTGTGTGTGTGTGTTGTGTGTGTGTGTGTGTGTGTGTGTGTGCATGTGCGCATGTGCGTGCGTGTGTATGTGTTCAGAATTGTGTTTAATTGAATAACCTTCCAATAAAGTACATAATGGTGCTGACTGTGCTTGTTATGATAATGTTCAACAGATTCTGTTTTCAGCTGTGGACTTGTGCGTCAGTCAGCAGTGGATGCATGTGTGCATGCATGACCTTTGTGCGCAAAGTGTAGCTTTCAGCATTTGTGGTCAATAGTGAAGCGAAGTTTGTTGATGGACTTGAAGCTTAGTTCCCACTGAGGTGTAAGAAAGGGTAATCATGCTATTGGATGTGGCATGTTCGTTCATACTTGGCCACTATCTTTTCACTGGGTTATCTTCTCATACACAGCTCAAGTTTCAACGAAATGTAGTGTTACGTAACTACTGCTGTGTATGTACTTCATACGTACGTACTTATAAACTTACAGTGTATACGTACATAGTGTAGTACGTAATTCTTGGCCTGGTATGTATTGGTATGCCCAGCACTGCAGTGACCTGCAGCAATAATGTTTGTGGCTGTTGTCTGTATGGGTCGGTGGGCACAGACTGTGTGGTATGCGTTTTAAGTGACGATGCTGAACCTGTAGGTATCACACACACACACACACACACACACACACACACACACACACACACACACACACACACACACACACACACACACACACACACACACGATAGGGCCACCATATACGTACAGTATGTGGTGGCCCTTTGTCAAGCAATCTCTGTGTTTTGATGTGTGTATCTGCAGTTTTAAGCTGCCACTCGCCTATTGCTACTGGTGCTGTGGGTGTCTCATTGTAACTGATTGAAGAGTTGAATGTTTTTGTCTTGCCTCATTGCCTTTGCCACCTGTGGTGACAAGGTGCAAGTGGAGACTCGGCACACTGTACACAGGAACACACACACACATTTCACTTGTCTGTGTGTGTGCATGTAGACTGTGTCTTGTTTGCGTGTGTGTCTGTGTGTGTGCTACGTGCGTTTGTTTTCTGCGGCTAGTCGCTACAACATTCTTTGTCATATGGTTCACAACCCATTAACTCACAACTTAACTTTGTATGCCTACTATTACTACTAACATTTGTATAGCTACTATTGTAGAATAATCCATGCAAGTTGTAACTAAAGTAC
This sequence comes from Ianthella basta, assembly GCA_964019415.1. NCBI lineage: Eukaryota > Metazoa > Porifera > Demospongiae > Verongiida > Ianthellidae > Ianthella > Ianthella basta. The sequence continues at coordinate 4,643,795 of OZ025877.1, read as the reverse complement.
AGTCTCTGTAACAAGGCCTATTATACTGTACTAATTGTGTATGTATGCATGTCTGTGTACGTAAGTGTGCCTGTGCTGCTGTTGAGGGACGCATGCCCATTTACAGTCCTGGAATACTTGTGGTGAAGAGTGCAGTAATTGAATGTAACTCTGTGCTGTGGGTACGGACTGAACACTAACGAGGTTTCACATTTCACCCTTCTTTCCATGTGTACCAGGCACCGCTCGCCTCCTTGAATATTGAAAGCACATACATGTACATACATATGCTTCACCCCATCCTCCTCCCCTCTTTGTCTGTCCCTTGACATACAGATCAAGGTCTTCCCAACCTTTCTGTCTACATACTGTCCTTCTTGGATGCGAAATCCCTAAGCCAAGCGGAGCTGGTGTGCAAGAAGTGGTATACAGTAATTTCTGATGGGCAACTCTGGAAGAAGCTGATCCAGAGACAAGTTAGAGTGGACCCTCTTTGGAGAGGACTAGCAGAGCGCAGAGGATGGTGAGAGGGTGTGAAGGTGTGAGGTGTACTTCAACTTGGTGTCCACTGGCTTACTGTTCTCTCTAGGCTGTTTTGAAGGGCACAGACCCTTCTTGTTCCCAACTGAACCCTCCTTGAGGCTATAAATATGGCCCTGTGCCCTCCTTAAATGGTACCACTAGTCATGTGCCATGATCTTGAATGCATTACATTCTGTGTCATGAGGCTTTCCATGCATCCTCCCTGCTGTGCTGTACACAGGAAGCTGACACCCTCTCCCACACTCCACCATCCACTAGCCACTCTTTACATTACTAGCAGTCTAGTGTACCCTTCTTAAAAGGTAGCAGGATTCCTTGATTTTTGAGACTTTGCGTGATACAAGACTACTGCATACAATGCAGTACAATATGTAAATTAACTATTTTATGGGGAAAACACTGCATTGGCTTGTACTGTACGTATGTGGTCTCTCTATTTCAATGTGTCTCTTTGTGTGTTCCAGGGGAAAACACCTCTTCTCCCCCCTGCAACCTGAAGAAGGAATTACAGCAGAGGCTTTTCGCCTGCTCTACCCACAGGTCATTTCTGACATCAAGGTGAGAGGAGGGGAGGGGGGGGGGAGAGTGGATGAGGAGAGGGAGTGGATTGGCGTCTGTGGGTTGGTACATACTGTACAGATGTATGCAGATACTTACATGCGTATGTACATATACGTACATACAGTGTACGTACGTATGTGTGGACGTTTACTGCACTTTGTCTTTTATAGTTTGTTTCTGACTTGTGCTAATCTGGTACATGTGGCCTTTGGTTTGTGTAGGGTATGGAAGAGAACTGGAAGCACGGCCACCACACTCTGAAGCGCATCCAGTGCAACAGTGAGAACAGCAAAGGAGTTTACTGTTTACAGTATGATGATCACAAGATTGTTAGTGGACTCAGAGACAACACCATCAAGGTGTGTGTGTGTGTGTGCTGCATGGATGTGCATTACAACAGTGATGTAACTTTACATTACACATTTTCATCATTGTTGTACATGTATCACGTCTTCGCTCTTTCACCCTCCCCCTTCCCACTTCACCCTCACTCCACCCTCACAGGTATGGGACCGGGAGTCCCTCGAGTGCACCAAGGTACTCAAAGGGCACACAGGCTCTGTACTATGCTTACAATATGATGAGCAAGTCATTGTCACTGGGTCTTCTGATGCTACAATCAGGTGTGTGTTCACTACATCCATGGTACATGCACCACACACTCAATCACTGTGCACCCCTGGAAGTGGGAGTGCATGTATTATATAGTACACATGCGTGTACATACAAATGTACTTGTGCCTGGAGTGGCCAGGTATTACAGTACATTGTGCTGCATAAAAAGCTATATGTGCAGAGGACTCGGTAATATACTGCAGTGTGATGGTACTTGTTATTGTTGTAATATATCAGTGTATGTACTATATGTATACACATTGTTATACCAGTACATGTGATGCTTGTGTATATTATGTATGTGGTCTGACAGTACATTTTGTGCTGTAGTACTCCTGTATAAGTGTGCATGCATGTTTCATGATGCCATTGCCGCAATGGGTATGTATGTGTTGTACTGTAGGGTGTGGGACGTGCACACAGGTGAGATGTTGAACACCTTGCTGCACCACTGTGAGGCAGTGCTGCACTTACGCTTCAACTCCCACACCATGGTCACATGTTCAAAGGTGAGTGGGCAGGTGTACTACAGATCACACACATTAACATCTACATGGACTGTTTGTGTATCTCAGTGCATGCCTGTAGTGTTATGAACAACACACGTTGACTGTAGCATACTGGACATACGTACCTAAATAGCTGACTGCACACTGAAGGGGGGGAGGTGTTACTATTCTGTGTCTTAGTTCTGACTGCTTGGTTTGGAATGGCTAAGGGTGCATGTGTCGTCTTCCTCTGTCCCTTCTTCTCTCCCCATCGCCAGGACCGCACCATTGCGGTGTGGGACATCAAGTCCCCAAAGGACATAGTCCTGAGAAGAGTGCTGGTCGGACACAGAGCAGCTGTCAATGTGGTTGATTTTGATGACAAGTACATTGTGTCTGCTTCTGGAGACAGGACCATCAAGGTAGGACTACACCACTGTCCTTTTGTTGCCTTGTATTAACATGAGACAACTGCCCAATTTCTTCCCATTATTGTGAAAATTGTTGTGGTTTCTGAATGATTGTTATTTGTACCGTACTATACTTCCTCACTGTTTGTCACTTCAATGTGTTCTCTCCCTCACCTCCCCTTCCCTCCCACCCTCTTCCAACAGGTTTGGAGGACCTCCACGAGTGAGTTTGTTCGCACTCTTCATGGTCACCGCCGAGGGATTGCCTGCTTGCAGTACAAGGGGCAATATGTGGTCAGTGGGTCCTCAGACAACACTATCAGGTGAGCAGCATTCTCCTGTGGTGAGTGCCTTACATACATGTACGTAACTGTGATCTATACAGTATGTTAATGTTTGTGCTTCTAGGTATATGCTTGTATGCTAACACTGCTGACCCCCCTCATCCCATAGGATATGGGACATTGAATGTGGTGCCTCTTTGCGTTTGCTGGAGGGACATGACGAGCTTGTGAGGTGCATTCGTTTTGATGACAGAAAAATTGTCAGTGGAGCCTATGATGGGTGAGCCGCTCTTACCTCCAACTATGGGGCTTCACTGTGTGGATGCCTACAGTACATTGAAGAAAAAAGGTACCCATATGGGTATTAATACAGATGTGGTTGACACTACTATATATATACTATATATAGTGTTGATACAGGTCGAGCTACAACAGTTGCAAAGCTACGGACTGGCTGTAGTATGAAGTGCAATAAAAGTGGTACCTGTTTGTGCATTCATGATGTAAAGCAAGCCTCAGATAGTCTGCAAAGAGGTCCCTGTTTCTTCATATCATCAGATAAACTTTGAGACGCTGGATGTAGTGGCTCTGTGTCCTTCTTAAATCCAACAACGGGCAATTTCCATGTAGCTATTCCCCAATCACCAGTAGTAGAGAGCCCTGCTTCTTCTAATTCGAAACACAATCGTAGTTGACTCCATGGGTCATGTAATGGAGATAGTAACTTTTACTTCAGCGTGCCATATGTACCTCAAATACATGCCTACTTCACTCACACATTCACATGTTCATGCTTTTACTATGCTTTTATTATGTACTGTGCATAAACTCATGCTTCTTACACTGTACATCTCTGCTGGCATTAGTAGCCGATTATCCTGCTGTGGCTGTATTCACACTGCCACTCCATTGTGACAGAACATGCATACGTACAGTGGAACCTGTCTAAGGCAGCCACCTGTGGACCAGTTCTAACTGACCTTCATAATGAGGTGGCTGCTCTACAGAGGTACAGTAGATTGCAATACTTTAGTGTCATTTGGGGCCAGGTAGGCTGGCTGTTTTAAAGAGGTGGCTGCCTAACACAGTGACCTTAATCAGGCTCCATTGTACATTGTGTTTGCCAATTGAATTGTCTGCACCTGAACCTTGTGTTAGTATAGACGTTTTGCACATACAGTATGTGTTGCTTAGGAACTGTGTGTGGTTGTATTGTTTGCAGGACCATTAAGGTGTGGGACCTGAAGGCTGCACTGGACCCACGCACACCAGTACAAAACCTGTGCCTACGAACACTTGTGGTGAGTGTGTGCGTGTGTGCGTACGTGCATATGTGTGTAACAATGACAGTGACAATTTAGACATGTAGCTCAATTGGTCTGGTTGTCACATTGAACACAGTGAAGGATGCTATTCTACACTGTCAGCAAAGACAGAAGGAGAGCAAGTGCAATCATGTACCTTGGACAACCATACAGTGCTAATACTGTATGTAACAGGCGCCTTGTTCTTACAGGAGGAGTAGGTTCAGTCTCGGTAGTGTTACAACTGATCGCTTCTGTTTCTTAATCATAATTACGCATGCGATTGAAGCAGCAGCCTATGAGAATTACACTATGTTGATTAGCGTTCATATTGTCCTTTTGAGGTAGGTTCTGTTCCAAGTGTGCAAAGAATTAGCCAAAGGATGTTATGCTATTTCCTTTGTGGTTTTCCTTCACGGGTTTAGTGCCATTCTAGTCTTTGACCTTCCTGCCCTTGTTAGCCATTCTTGCCTTCATGGTTGACATTGGTAATGTATTCACATCCTCATCACATGCCCTCTGTCAATGACATGATTCAGCATTTATACCATATACAGTAAGACTATCTTCAGTGGTCATAACTAGTTAGTGCACTTTTTGTACTTCCTAGATGAGTCAGCAGGGTGAGCAACAGTGTGAATGACGATGCATCAGCAAATCAGCAATAAAAGGCAATTGTGATATTATAGTTAAAGGGACAATGACAGTGCCAAGTTATGGGTTGGCACTGTCATTCGCTGATGTATAGGTATCTAACTGAAAGTGATATTGAATGTTCAGTTCTGTAAACGTGAGTGAAGAAACAACTCTGCATATCATTCTTTCTGTTTACATTTATTGTTTAGGTTTCTTCTTTGGTGCAAGTTTGGCATCAACACTGTCAGTTTGAGCTACTTATTACATTTTCACTGAATACTTGCACAAGTTCAAAAGAGATGCAGCCACATTTCCAAAGTGACGTAACGCTTTGCTGCATCGCAGCGAGGATATGTGGTTGCCCACTCTCATAATCTTACGTATTCTTGGTGCCACCTGTTGCACATCCAGCCCTTAGTCACCACAAAAGGCCAACCCTCGGTTTTTGTGCTATTACATCTTGACAGGGAGGTAGGAGAGTTAGCGATCACTGCCAGCTGTTGTCAGCAAAGAGCAGGACATAAATATTCTCATTCCCAGTGTCTCACCTTGACGTCTCTCTCTTACAAGCCGTGCGTACTTCACAAAAATGGTGGCCAAAAACGTTTACTTTATATAACCACAGTGAGGAAATACATGTACATCCATGACTTACACATTTCCTTGCCTCGTACTTCTTGCGCCGGGGTTGCTCGGCCCTCACAAGCTCCTCCCCACTTGGGCCTTTCTCAGTGCCTTCCACAACTTGACCCTATTGAATTCACTCTGTTGTAAACTTTAATAGATGCCATGAATACCTCTATCCTCTTGTCAATTGTCTCCTCCATTCATTGACCCTGTATGAAGACTTGGTCTGTTCAGCCTCTCTTCACTTCCACACCACCCATTTCTATTCTGTTGCTCTTACCTCAGCTTTCTCTCATAGCCTAGTATTACAATATCCATTACCATGGTAACTTGTGTGCTCATATCACACCGGACTCGTTTTCACGTACTTTGTATCAGACGTCACACTCGTGACAGCTATTTTAGGAATGTCCCTGATAAAATGGCTACTCCTATCTTAATGTATTGGCACGCTTTGGCAAAACTAGCCAAACGGCGATGGCATAGAACGATTGAAGGCCATGGATAGGGTTCATTTGATGTATTAAAGAAGGCAGCGCAACCAAAGTCAGCCTTGAGTGCACGTAAGAGATGGGACTAGCTAGCTAGACATTTGGGTCCATGCAGCTGTACAAGGAAATTAGGAATGCAGAGCAAATATCACAGAAATGTGGTTCATCGTGGTGTTGAGTTACTGTTGCTTGTTTCTATGCTTTTTCTCCTGGTCATTCCTAAATCCCTTTTAATTCTAAAGGAATTTTTATACATGTATACAGTGGAATCTCTACTAAAGGATGCACCGTATAAAGGACATAAATCAAATTATCTCCCTATAAGGGACAAAGTTTACAGTCCCAACCTACTGTACTAGGCCATTATAGTTTCCACCTATGAAAGAGGACAACCTCCCTACAAGGGACAACATGCTGGGTCCCAAGCTATCCTTTATTTGGAGATTCCACTGGCTACATGTGTAATGTGTCTGGTAGGTCTGGTAGAATGTGACCACGGCACTGCTGTTGTCATTGCTTTCATTGTAACATGACCTCCAAGTTTCCGTTTCATACAGTTGTATGCAATTTATGTTGCTGTTATGCAGGAGCACACTGGACGGGTGTTCCGTTTGCAATTTGATGACTTCCAGATCATCAGCAGTTCCCACGATGACTCAATTCTCATTTGGGATTTCCTGGACCCCAAGCCTGGGCCGGATGTCTTCAGTGAGCACAAGATGGAGGTGGAAAAGCAGATGTCAGCGGACTGTGGTATCTCAACCGAGTCTGTATCAGATCAAGTCACTTCCATATGAATGAACCTTCCCTTTGCATGCCTGGGATATTAGTATGAACAGTTGACCCATACTTGTGCCTGGAATGTTTGCCCTGTTACTTGTACGTATGTGATAAGACGTGCTGCACCATTCTTTGTACTGATCACGACTTGGCAAAGTGTACGTACGCTCCCGTCTGGAGAGGAGAATCGAAGGGTACGTAGCATGCAATTGCAAGCCACCCGAACAAATAATTATTACTTCCTTTTTGGCTTAGCTGGTATCACGTGCACGTCTCCATTTGGTACTGAGCATGCGCAGTTGGCGCGCTTTATCGAGGGAACGAGGCAGCTGATCGTCGTGTTCCCTTCTGCAAAAGGCGGCTTTAGCAGGACTCGTTTGCTGTATGGCAAGCGGCAAAGTAAGATCACCTCAGTACACACTAATACACTAGTTTTGAATGGCTTGCTGTGTGTTAGAGTCCCAAGGCCGTTATGGTGCTTCCCTGTATCAGTAAGGTGTCCTCTCTCCACCAGCATTGACCTGCCCTTTGTTCATTGTAGATACGATGGCCAGGGTCTGGCGGTCATAGTGCCGCTCCCTGGTCGGCTGCCTCGCTGCCTCCTGCCAGGAACGTCAGTATGCGTCTTGGGTAAGTGTGTTGAGGCCTTTCTTACTTGATATCTGTCTATGTCAGCATTATGTGCCCTTCAACACTTCTGTACTGTGTCGATGCGGTCACTGTTTGCACGAGCTGTTGAGTACATTTCAAGTGGTCCTTGAGCTGTTCATCTCCTGTCCCTCTAGGGATGAGCCTGTTGGGATGACTCCCCTGGACCATCCCAGTGCCACCCCCACGTCACCTGCTGCCCTTAGCAGCACCAAGGGCTACTCTTCTCTTGAGCAGCTGGGCACGGCAAGGCTACCTGCTTCCAGCAGATCTACTGGTAGTCTACCTGCAACTCCAGTGGGGCAGTTTCCCCCAACCAGGAGCACTCACACGTTAGTGCTTGGCTGTTCAGTGCTCTTCCCAAACTAAGGAGTGGCTTGACACTTTGCCTCTCTCTCACATGAGCGCGCACACACACACAGCCATGCATGCATGCATGCTTGTTAAAGGTGCCTATGTACAGTTGTGTGTTGGTATGTAGTGTTTGTTGGTATAGTTGGAGGGTGTAGATTCATACTGCACTCCCATCTCTTCTTCATACTGCACTCCCATCTCTTCTTTGTATTGCACTCCCATCTCTTCAGGGGCCCAAGTAGCCTGGATCAGTGGGATCCCATGATGGATGACTTCTCTTCCCCGACATTCAACAGCTATGACCGGGGGCCTGGAGCTAGCTTGCCACAGGCACCAGTGGCAGATGTGAAGCCGTAAGTTGGCCAATGTTAATGTGCTAATGTGTTATGTATCTGTGCCTGTGTATGTTGATTTGTCTGGGTGTGGTATTTTAGCATAAGGTGCAGACACCTTCACCTGTGCACTTTTGCATCTATTACTTAATCCAGATTTTTGATCTGGGTCTGGTCCCACTTCACATCCTGAATGGAAAGTTGAAAGCCACATTTATTGCAGCTATAATCATGTGTATATACAGTACCAGTGGCAGGAATGACTTAAGCAAATGAAAATATAGAGGCTTTTTTGAACATGTGGTTGGGTTAAACCATTCAGCCATAGCTGTAGGGAGTGCACAGAATTGGAAGATAAAGAAATGGGGCATGCTAACTCACTCGGTACATCAAATGTAGGGGAAAGCAGTGCTGAGTCATATTGAACTACAGTATGTGACAGTTTGACATTAATGGGTTCCCAATTTATACCAGCCAGTGCTGAAGGGGTTACCCTATAATTGCCGAGCCGAAAGGCGAGGCAAGTAATCGTGATGCGTTGTCGTCCCTCGTTTGTATATGTACAGTGTGTGACAATATAACGTTAACGTTTTGTTTTTACGGAACGCTTAAAGTACGGACCGTCTTTTACTGTTGTACGGGCCGTAGAACGGAAAGAATATGTTCAGCCAGAAAAAACGATCGAAAAACGAAATGGTGCCTTTGGTTCGGCAGGCTCGATGTCAACGCGCAATTGGGCTAATCGTTCCATAGCCTGTGGAAACGTTTTGTTCATATAGGCGCACACATCTGTAGAACTGCACAAGCGTGCTTGTCTCTGACCATTCTACAAAGTGTACAACGGACCGTGGAACGGTCGAATTTTACCGTTTAAACGGAATGGAAATGGAACGAAACGTTAACAATATATTGTCACATACTGTATGTATGTATGTATGTATATCCATCCCAGTCAACCCGAGACACCTAGATTGCACAATAGCCCGGTATTCTCCGTAGGCGCTCGTGACAACAAAACACTCTACTTGGCCCACTGTTAGCCACAAAACTTCTCAACATTCCACTTCATCGCTGCACGCTGAGTTCAGATTGTTGTTAACATCGCCCATTGCTCTAGCGAGGGCTACACACCTGTTGGCGATTCCGCCATATTGGCTGACGTCATTTACCCTGCGTGGCTGGGAACACTTTCACTGTTCACTTGTGTGAAGCGATAACGAGCATTGTGTTAGCACAGCACGGACACGTGAAAGCAGATTACAATTCTATTGCCCAAAATGTACTTGCCCTGGTCAAGTTACGCTCATGCACTGTACTTTATTTTACTGAAATAACTAGCTATATACATTCTGGCAAGGCTGGTTGCATTTTAATGTACGCCCTAGTAATAATAATAACAATAACAATGCTTCATTTTGTTCTGTTCTGTTTAGACGAAATGATTTGACCATTTTGCAGTCAGTTCTTATTGTTTACTTTCTTTCTGTATGGTTGTAATGTAGAACAGAACAGCTTTGGAGCGAAATAGTTCAATGGGGTACGGAAGATAGGAGAAGCAGCAGTGGTAGATGGGCGTGAAGAAGTAACAGCATTATGGATCGCAAAGTAACAGGAGCTCTGGAGCAAGCACAAATGCCTGTTGACACAGCTGATTGTTCTCGGTTGAGTCTCATACCGGTGCCCAAAACTTCCCCAAATCTTTTTCGCTGCCAAATTGTCTCAATCATTCAATTTTTATTCACCAGCGGAACTATCTGCATCCTTGAATTCCTACCACTTCACTGTGATTTTATTTGGTATACAAGGCAACTTCTTGTCTTTGGACACGATTTCGCAGGTTAGATATGAAGGCGATTTCGCACGCTCGAAGGAATATAGAATTAAAATGTGTTAACTTGCGAGTACATTTCTCTCTCGTACAAGTACATTTGTTACTCGTATGAGTGAACTCTGTGTGCGCGCAGTCAGAGGCGGCTGCAGGCCCGGGCATGTCTGGGCAATACCTGGGCTATACCTGTAGGACCTTGTAAATTTGTTTAGCTTTATAACTAGTTAGCTATAATGTCTCCAGCTACCTCCTTTGCCTGGGCAAGTTAGCTACAGGGTAGGCAATAACTAACAAATAGTCTAGACCATCTGCCTTACATTTACATTATTTCATCCTGTTGGTTTGTAATCAGAAAGATGTTTGGGAGAACTGGTTCCCACAGGGCGCCATTTTCCAATCTAGACTTATGACATCATAGATGACATCGAGGTCAAAGTTCAGGTTACACTTCACTACTATATTAATTATTACTAGTGAGTACCCGCCACACAGTGGCGACGGCCCTCCAACGACTGTGATCCCACGACAGTGCTCCTCCCACAGCACTTCTATGTTGGTGTTTCCATGATGGTGCTTCTTGCAATGGTGTTTTCACAATGATGCACAATTGACGGTAATTGATCGTAAAATCCATGGATTTTGCAGCTCTCTGCCTCCCTCTCCCTGTCAGCATCTTGCTGCTCCTCCCTCCTCCTCCTGCCCCTTTCTGCCTCCCTCTCCCTGTCAGCTTCTTGCTGCTCCTCCCTCCTCCTCCTGCCCCTCTCTGCCTCCCTCTCCCTGTCAGCTTCTTGCTGTGCCTCCCTCCTCCTCCTGCCCCTCTCTGCCTCCCTCTCCCTGTCAGCTTCTTGCTGCGCCTCCCTCCTCCTCCTCCTTCCCCTCTCTGCCTCCCTCTCCCTGTCAGCATCTTGCTGCTCCTCCGTCCTCCTCCTGATCCTCTCTGCCTCCCTCTCCCTGTCAGCATCTTGCTGCTCCTCCCTCCTCCTCCTGCTCCTCTCTGCCTCCCTCTCCCTTTCCTTTTGTCTTCTCCTTTTCACATTATAATATGGAAGAGCCCGCCTTCTGCGAGCTTCTACACTACGGCTCTCCTTCATTGCCTCTAGTGTAGCGCGTCACAAAGGAGCCCGCCTTCTGCGGGCTTCTACGCAACTGGCGCTCGATCCTTCATTGCCTGTAGTGTAGCCCGCGAAAAACATGGCGTCTTATTCCCTAAAGGAGGGAATTCTTGCGGCCCTCTCCTCGGGCCCAGCGACTCCTCTTCAGTCTACCCCCTTAGGACACTCTCCATATGTTGCCCCGTAATAATCCGGAGTTTCACGTGGATCGCACGCTGCGGGAGAAGTGTTAATCTACTCGGTTGGACGGACGGACGGACGGACGGTCGAACAAGCACATTAATATATAGATACTGTTTCCAGTACAAATCCGTGTAAATGATAACCAGGGATCTTCTGCATAGGGGTGTACACATGCATGTTTTACAAGGTGGACTAGCCTAGCTATAGCCATGCCCGGGTTGTTCAAGAATACTGCAGCCGCCACTGTGCACAGTATCTGCGAGCTGTATGTGATTTATGATTAGCTATTTTTAATTGGTACAGTATATGAAACATTGTAATTATAATGTCACATACCGTACAAACGCAAGTGGGAACTCACAAACTTGCCAGTGCTTCTTTGGATAAATAATCTGATCTCCTAGTCGCTTTATTTATTCATGTGGTGTTGGGATGAACTCTATCACATGTTTCATACCTCCATTCATTGTAAAGCTTAGCAATATTGATATTTCGTACTGGTATATGGTATGCCAAGAATTTCACGTCATACTGGTACGTACATAGTCTTCCATTGTACATCTACCCTCAATGGCCATATTAATCTTACTTTAGAAGGATGTGTCACTTTTGTTGAATTCATCAGCTGGCTTAGCCTATCTCAATAGAACAGGTTATATGGGACATGTTGGCTAATAGGGGATTGGTGGTATGTTGGGTAAGACATAAGATTCTAACTCGAAGTGATCATAGGATGTCCTAAGCTTGAGCCCAGGCAAGCCACCAGATTGTTTTGGTGGCAGCACCCTGTGAAGTTCATTACTGGTTTGGCAGGAAATCAAAATAGCTAAGCCAGCACTACCACCATAATGCAGTCTACAGTATTGCTGGTATTATACGGTATATTACGGCATGTATTGCTTTATACTGTCCAACTTTATTTCAATGTTGCATCTTTATTCTTTTCTTGTAGTGAGGAAGGAGCTTTGGGCTATCTGAAGCAGTCTAAAGAGTACCGTGAGAACCACATGAACTGCAAACCTACAGTGCAGTCTAGTCTTCCCACTACCCCACAGAGCAGCACACAAGCTGTGTCTTTGTATGTGGCCAATATTCCTCGCAGTGTCTCTAAGGTGGGTCTGTCTCACATGAACACTGTGTAGTGTGTAGTTATTGTACAGTTATCCAGACCACTTGTATCCAAGAGCGTTTAGGGCAGAAATGATATCATTACAGGAAGCAGTTGTGTCATTTTCCATCAACTGAATAGCCGGTGCAAAATGTTAGTGTGTAGCTGATGTGTGTAATCAAATACAGTATATGACAAAGTAATGTTAACGTTTCGTATAACGAAATGCTAAAAGTACAGAACAACCTTTTGTGTTAATACCGTAATCGTTGAAAATTTCGTTGTGTGGAAATTTTCGTGGTTGCCTCCATCCATGAAAATTATGCCCACGAAACTTTAGTACAAAGAATACAGTAGTAACTAATATAATATGTCTAGTATATTAAGACGATATGAAGGTCTGCATCTGAACTCGTGCGGCACTTGTGTTTGTAGGAGCTGTGAAGGATGGCTCTTCTGAGGTGTCTACAGCGGAAAGAAGTTAAGGACTTCCAGATTCATGCAGCTCACTAGTGTCTGCTATACTACCTTCACGGCCATCGCAAAAGTGAACATGGAGGTCCGTGCTGCACAGAGTGCGAAGGGGAAGCGTTTACCTTACCAGCACTAGAGCACCACCGCTAGCCCTAGGTTTGGACCGAAACTAGGCAAGGTTGCAGCAACGTGCTTCTTCTTTTCCAGAGAGCTAAATCATTGGGTCAACGAGACTAAAGCGTGTTCGATCAGGAAGGCTTACGTTGGAGAATGAGGAAAGATATAGATGATCTTCACTTCGCAAAGTGTAGTACTCTGTATTCTGCTGTGTTTAACAATGTACACAGTTACATTTCGTGGGGTTTAAATTTCGTGGGTAGCCCAGGCCATAAAATTTATGCCCCACGAAAATTTGACACGCGAAATTTTGCCCCACGAAAATTTCTACGATTACGGAAAAACGGTATGAAAGGAATGAAAGGGACGAATGGGTGTAGAAAGATTCTACAGGTAAATATAACGATTTGAATGCTTAGTGTTGAATAAAATAATTCAAGTACATTCAACGCCTGGTCAATGACAAACAGTAGAATGTGAGATATGATTTCTTGTGATATAATCTACTAGTGAACGTCCATTGGGAACTTGCTTAACAATGGCATATGGCGACACGTGATGTTCTCATTGTAAGTCTTATGTGCTGTTTGTTGTGGTAAATAAAATTTTGGCCCGCGCAGCTAGGCGATCTGTTCCAGCTCTTCCTGCTTCCTGAATGCACACAGCTGTCTTATACCCCGTTTACACTAGCGCAATATTCTGGAAGGGTCCGGTATAGTACGAAAAAATGGCGCATGTGAACTGGCAACGTACTGTACCGAGCCGGACTGTTCCGGAATATCTCGGTCCGCTTCTCTGACCGTACTGTATCGCACCGTATTATCACACCGCTTGTTGTGCTATGCGGTCACTCTCGTGGACCAACTTCGCCGGACTACACATAGACGTTTCCAGGGCTCTAATAAAGGCTATAGACGATAGATGACTATGCTGAACAAGCTACAGCGAAAGCAAGCTGGTCGGCCATTGCTTTCCATTCGAATTGCCTGACACCAGACTGCCCCTGTCAATTTCCCAGTGTATGCTTAATAGTTTAGATAATTGGGAATGCAGCATTGCTGATGGCCTGAAAGATATTTCAAGACTGTTGGGTTTGCTAGAGTTGCAACTCCTGGTTAGTGTCTGAATTTAGTTTGGACAAACATCAGCCTAGCTGCGTTAGATGTGTACACACAATGTGGGAAACAAATAGCCTAAACTTACTCAGAGGTATGCAAGCTACTGCAATTGAAAAAAATACACTGGTTGGTATTCGGAATTGGATGCAGAAGACATATAATACACAACTCAAACAAACCTCCATGTTGCAGCTCATCCATCATCTTCTTCACAAGCTTCTTCATGTTAGGATAGCCATCTGCTGTAGCAGCTGCTTCACAGTACATACTTAGAGTGTTCACATCGCTGTATTGTATCAAATGTTCAAGTGTGCATACCGCCACCTCTTCTGTAAACAAAACTTTGGCCAGTTCTGTGCCAAGATGTACTGGCCCTGTGATGCGAGGATTCATGAGCAATCCCAGCAGTTTAGCTTCAATGGCTGCTGATACCAGGTATTGGCCTTTCAACTCTGCCAGAGGTGGCCTTGGTGTTGAACTGTTCACTTTGCGGTTGTTGTGTAGTGGGATCTTTTGCCTTCTTGGTTGCTGTGTGGCTTCCAACTTGTCCAACCGCCGAAAAATATCTTAGTTTGAAATGTACAAAGAAGTTCTCAATTCGATCCATCTGCTGATGTAAAGCTGTGACTGGATCATCAAAGACAAACTCATTGAACAGGTCTTCTGGCACAGTGTTCGTAGAAAGTGTGGGTACAATGGGATCAGTGGGTGCATGTGCGGTACTGAACTGTATTACAGGAGTGTGGGAGGATGGAGCATGTGTAGTGCTGAGCTGTGTTGCAGGGGTGTGAGAGGATGGTGTGTGTGTGTGCTGAGCTGTGTTGCAGAGATGTATGAGGATGGTGTGTGTGTATTGCTGAGATGTGTTGCAAGGGTGTTGGAGGATGGGGTATGTGTAGTGCTGAGCTGTGTTACAAGGGTGTGGGAGGATGGGGTATGTGTAGTGCTGAGTGGGGTGGAGGAGGATGGTGTGATAGCTTCTCTTTGACCAGGAGCAAAAGATACAATCACTGCTTCATGACGAGACGTCTGCACTATAGCTGCGGTTCGTTTCTCTGCTGTTGTCCTTCTCTTGGTAGGTGCAGGTGCATCAGGGTTGATGTCCATCACCAACTGCCTTCCAGATGCACATTTTCATCTTCGCACTGATCACATTGCAATGGACCACTTCAGTGCTTTTTTGAGGATCAGTGGCTGACAAGAGAGATTCATCACCCTCAGGGGGATTCGATCACCATCTTTATTCAATGTAATGCTGCTCTGGTTAATCATATCATGCTGTGACCCTCTTGGAAAGTTAGGAATGTGACAGTGACCTGGCAGTGTCTTTGAAAAACATGATCAAACTTAAAACAAAGTACGTACGTATTTGAAGTATGCACGTAACGGGCATTTTTGCACCTGCCATACGTACATGGATAAATTATAAGTGATTGATGACTGTATGTACACTTTGAATGTAGTGATGCGTGCATTAGTCCCTTCATTCTTTTGCTCTTTTGCAGGAAGGTGTGAGAAGTCTCTTCTCCCGGGCTGGGGTAGTTAGGAGGGTGTATCTCAACCAAGACTACAAAGGACTTGGAGACACCACCTATGGGTAAGCTCAGTGCATAAGGGTTACCATCAGTAACCAGATTCCCAATGTTCTTCATCTGTGATGAGCATGGCTCCTTATGTCACTATGGCTAAACGTTTGATTGTACTTGTAGAGGTATGCTCTATCTAGTGCACTGTTTCTTTTAGGAATTGATCCTAATCTTTGTTCCCGTTTAACAGGTTTGTAGAGTATGCAACGGTGAAAGAGGCAGAGAAGGCATTGACTGAGTTTGACCATTACAACATTGGTGGTGGTGAGTACCTTAAAGTTCGCATCAAGAATATGAACCAAACCAGGGGGCCTGCAGGTGAAGCAGATGTCATTCAGAAGATTGCTTCTGGCCGAATGTCTGCTAATAGCATTGGACATAGCCACGATGACCAATCTGTGCAAGGTAGATCTGCACCATGGATGAGTCAGAGCGACGAAGGAAGCCAGCATCAGCGCAGTAAATCCATAGGAGCAGTAGCTGCAAGAAAACCTTGGGATGATGCCTTCCAGACGAAATTGGGGACAAGAAGCTCCCCACCTCTGTCACGGTCTAGCCAGTCTCCTCAGAATGTAGTGGGAGGAAAGCAGCAGTCTAGGTCACCCTTTACCTCCCTCACGTCTGGCCTAAACACTCAATCTAGGCCTGAAACTGAACGCTATGCTTCTCGCCAGTCCCCTTCTCCTGTGAATAGAGTGGACAACCCTCTATCCCCATGCAGTCCGGCTGGCAGCAGTGAGCAGAAGGTGACCAAGTTATGCACGCACTGTGGCAAGGCCAGCACCAAGAGATGCCTTGCATGTAAGGCCCCCTACTGTAGCAAGGAGTGCCAGCAAGTGGACTGGCCTGAGCACCTCAAGGTGTGTAGTGCAAACAGCTCTGGTGTAACAAATGCACCCAGTGACCCTGGCCAGCCCACTGGGCCAGATGCTAAAGCTTCAGAGCAGATAGTTGTAGTGGACCCAGCAATGATTGCAGCCAGCAGTGACTTTGATATCTCCTTGGGACACCTGGAGTCCCCTGTTTCATCTCCAGTGCATGAAAGACCACCATCAAGGCCTTCTTCTGATCAGATCTCTCCTGGGCAGCAAGGGCTTTGGGCCCAGTGTAATGAAATGCATACTCTTGAATCCGCTGAGCTGGTTTCAATTCAGGACCTACCCAGTATGTACCAAGTAAAGTACATTCCTTCCAAGCAGATCAAATGTGCATTTTTCATAGCTGAGGTACTGTGCAGGGAGAAGGAGACTATTTCTGAAAGCCTGCGGGTGGCTGCAGCTGATAATTCTTTACCTCTTTTCTATCCTGATCATCTTCATGAGAAAGTCAAAGTTTTGGTTCGCCTGAATGGGGAATTGAGTCGAGCTGATGTGCAGGCAGTCAAGGGAAACTGCATTTCAGCTGAATTAATGGACTTGGGACAGTTTGCAGAAGTGAACATTAACAATCTTTATCTAATGCCTAATGAGATCCGGTTAATTCCCCCACTTGTCAAAAAGTATGCATTTTATGGTGTGAACGTAATGAATTGCAAACACCCCGATGAGGTGCAAGCATTTTTGGAGTCACAGATGAAAGATAAGGTGCTGACAGTCAAGGTGATGGGCAAGAACAACTTTGGGAACCTTGTGCAAGTGTATGATGCTGAGGGTGTGTGCATAAATGAAGTTTTATGCGCAAGTGAGTTTTTTGCAACAATGGACACATTTCCAAGACAGCTTATGGGACCGCAACACAGAGTGTCATGGAGCAAGAATTTACCAGTACACACGCCACCGCTCGCTGAACCATTTGAGATTATTCCCACAGTTGTGTATAATCCAACCCATATCTGGGCACAGATCAACCATGAGCACTTGGAGAATCTTGCCCACCTCATCCATGACATAAACACACAGTATGCCCAAGACCACAGCACTGGGTATGTGCCTGCTCGTGGGGAACTATGTGCTGCAGTATCAAGCAAAGACAACTGCTGGTATAGGGCTGATGTGATGCAAGTGGATCTCGTCAGTCAGATGTGTAGCGTGCGTTTCATTGACTATGGGGACAAAGAGAGTGTGTCTTTGAGCAAAATTCGTCAGCTGGATGATGTGTTCTGGACACTGCCACGCCAATCTGTTCATTTGCAACTGGCAAATGTGGAATCAGCTGACGAGTCTAAACTTTGGACTGACAGTGTGATAGATGCACTCAGCCTCAAAATAACCGATAAGATAGTGAAGGTACAGGTAGTGGCATACAATGAGCCATTCCACTACTACATCAAGATGTTTGACCCTGATGACCCAGCGAAGCTTTTGAATGATTCGCTAGTGGAGAGTGGTGCAGCCAAGCACGTTCCTCTGCCTAATGGTGTTAATGTACCAGCTCCCACTAGTCTACCCATTGCTGGGTTTGGAAGAGCAGCCACCATTCTGCAGATTGCCAGAAAGTCACAACCTGGTGCTAGTTCTATCACTAGTACAGTTGCAACTCCCCCATCACTTCGTAAAGGCCATGGGCAAGGTGTGGGCTACCCTCATTCACTCCGTAGCCCTTACAGTGTACCGTCTTCATCACCCATAGAGCCCCATGGTCCTCGTCAGCCAGTGAGGTCAGTAGGACCAAGGCCTACATCAGGAGAAGATAGAAGAGGCAGAGATTCCCTGCATGAATCACATTCAGGCACTGCTCTGTGGAGTCCTGTCACTACAGCATCTCCTCAGAGTGCTCAAGACCAAGCAGCAAGCACGAGTGCATCACAGCACAACCTCAGTGGAGCTCCAGTGGGTGTACATTACACACCATCTGTGCAAATGCCAGAAGATTTGGATGATGCAAACATAGCCAGACAGAAATCTTTTTCATCAGTTCCACCCCTACCGAGTATGCCTCCCATTGGGCAGAACTTTCCAGCAATTGTGACACACGTGGAGTCAGTAGAGTTGTTCTATCTGCAGGTTGCAAAACAGGATACAATGAATATCCTAACTGAGATGTCAACTCGGGCAGCAGAGGAACCTCCTCTTACAAATGTTTCAGTTGGACAGCACTGCATGGCAATCTTTGAAGGACTCTTCTACAGAGCTAAAGTGGTGGAAATGATCTCTGCAAAAGAAGTTGTGGTCCAGTTCATTGACTTTGGAAACTCAGAGACAATGTTTACGGACAAGCTGCATCAGTTGGACTCGCAGTCTACCCTTGTTCCTGCAATGGCTATCACTTGTACTCTTGCTGACGCTTCTAGGTTGCGAAAAGGGGCAAATGAGTTTTTCACGGAGTTGGTCTTGAATCAGAATGTGATGGGGGTTGTGCAGGGGGTAGGGACCACTAATGTTGCTGGAGTTAAGCTGTCCTTCAATGATGGCAGGGAGATATTGTCACTTCTGTCACAACAGGGGTTTGTTTTCACCTCGGGTGACCATAAGCCACTCATACAGCAGAAGGGGATACCATCTGCCTTTCCCCAATTCACTATCAACCAACTCCCGCAGTGCTTCCTTAGTGAGGGCATGGAGGTGATGGTGACGCATATTGACAGCCCCTCTTCATTGTGGTTGCAGCTAGGGGCACAGAGCACCCTTGATGCATTAGACAATTTGGAAAAGGTGCTTCTGTCTCCTGGAACACAACCTCTTAGCAGCTTGCCACCTCTGGACAGTCTTTGTCTTGCCAAGTTTAGTGATGGCTATTGGTATCGTGCCCTTGTTTGCAAGCATCTTGATGACTCGCATATTAGTGTGCACTTCATTGATTACGGCAACTCCAGCACTGTAGCATTGCCTGACACCAGAACATTTGTAAAGGAGCTCCTTAGCACTGCACCTCTGGCAATAGAGTGCTCTTTGAAAGGAATTGAACCTACTGGTGGAGGAAAGTGGTCCAATGATGCGGTCATGCTGCTGCAGAAGCATGCGCAAGATGCTATGGCTACGGTCAGCGATGTTAAGCAAGTAGGAAGTAACAAGTATGTTGCACACCTTGAGGACAAGCAAGGCAAATCATTCTCTGATGGCCTGTTGGCTGCCAAACTTGCAGTGAAGAATGGTGCTTCTCAGTCTTCAACTTTACCTCATTCCCCCACCAGTGTGAAGCAACCCATCCAGCCAGCTGGCTTGCAACAGCCTCCCTTACTACAGCAGCGTCCTAAACCTGTCCAGCAACCTTCATCATCGAACACTGTGTTGTTACCATCACAAGGGAAACCTATCACAAGCACATCTCCAGTGCACCACCAGATAAGCGCTTCTTCCAGGACACGAAGCAATCTACCTTCTCCTCCCATCCACTTCACCACACCTATGAAACCAAAGGTGACGTTCAAACCATTAGCACCTCTCCATAGCAGGTTCAATGCTCTGGTTGTAAGTGCTAATTCCCCCAGCAGTATGTGGTTTCAGGTATTAGACGGTTCAAGCCAAGAGGCCCTAATCGCTCTATACAGAAAGATTGCCTCATTCGCAGACAGTTGCCCTCCAGCTAGCTTGAGATGGAACCCCGGTGACTGCTGTGCTGTCCTGAACACAGATGATGACACATGGTACAGAGCAGAGTTGCTGACAGCTGCATCTCCATCATCTATGACCATGCGTTTGGTGGACTTTGGCTTGGAGCATGTCACAAGTGTGGAGAATATGCGTCTGCTGACTGATGACTTTGTTAAACTACCAGCTCAAGCTGTGCCTGCGAAACTGGCAGGCATTGCGCCTGTAGACGGAAGTCAGAAATGGTCTCAACCTGCTATCCAGTGTCTGCAGGACCTTATCCTTGAGAAGAAGGTAGCTGTTGAAGTTGTTTCGCATGAAGATGGTATGCTTGTGGTGGACATGTGTGATTCTTCTCCTGACAAAGTGTCAGTGTCACAGAGGCTGATGTCAAGTACACTTGCCAAGTCAACAGTGCCACCCAAGCAGCCCTCTGTTAGTCCTGTGCATAGTACCAAGTCACCTGCATCTTTGGTGCCTACTCAGGTTATGAAGCAGTCTGCAAAGGCTACAACTCCCACGACATCCCCTCAGAAACAGAGAATAAGAGCTCATGACTACTACTGGGTTGAGGTACCGCCTGTGGGAGAGACCTTCAATGCCATGGTGTCACATGTGGTATCTGCAGGAAAGTTTTGGTTCCAGGTGGCCAGCAAGGAGAATGTCGGCAACCTAACGAAGCTGCTGGACCAAGTGAACCGGCATGTGTCATCACCCAAGGCCCAGCCTTTCACTAGTACGCCTGCATCAGGAGAGATGTGTCTTGCCCAGTTTAGTGAAGACCAAATGTGGTATCGTGCTGTAGTGCTTGACGTCTCACCAGCTGCCACCACAGTGCAGTTCGTCGACTTTGGCAATGTGGACACATTATCTCCCTCGTCTATCTACCACATTCCATCCCAGTTACTCACACTTCCATTCCAAGCTGTCTGCGCAAGCTTAGTTGGGCTTCCTGAACAAGAGTGTTCATCACCTTCTGTACAGCTCACAACTCGGTTCAGCCAACTTGTTGATGGGAAGTGCCTCTCGTGTGAGGTCATATCAGGGGAGCCCCTTTGCATCAGCTTAATGGACTTGGCAGAGGAGTCAGGGCTAACTGTTCGTGACACCCTTGTTCGAATGGAGCTACTTCCATTCATGGAGGACAGCAGCATCCCAAAGTTGGAGGTAGCTGAGATTAACCAATCGGAACAGGCAACTGTCATCATTGCCTATGACAGAGGTCCAGGAGACTTTTACGTGCAGGTAGTCAGCCAGGGAACTGTTCAGAACTTCAATCAATTGATGTCACAGATTGGCGACTATTGCTCCAGATGTCCACGGAGTATGCAAGATGCATTGCTTGGACAAGTAGTGTTTGCCAAGTTCTATGAGGATCAGAGTTGGTATCGAGCACGAGTGATTGGATTTGTTGATGACACTAGTGTACACGTGCAATTTGTTGACTTTGGTAACACGGACATTGTATCTGTGGGCACGCTCATCCCCATCCACTCCGATTTCACTCACCTCCCAGCCCAAGCAGTTCACTGCTGCCTGAAGGGGTTTGAGGGCAAGCGGGACACTACAAAGGAAATGGTAGACAAGTTCCAGCAGCTCACAGGTGGCAAAGCCCTGGTAGCAGAAGTGTGTGATGTGATCTGCGATGAAAATGGGGGCAAGAGATGTTCTGTGGAGCTAACGGACACATCCTCTTCAGCAGATGTCAAGATTAGTTGTCACATGTAGACTATTGGGTTTAACATTATACTCAGGAGAGGGGATTGCATTTTCAGTTACCTTTTGAAAGACCGATCTACATGGTGCCAATAGGTAAGTTTTGTATGTGCATACTATTGCTGTACTGTTTCTGCATGTGCATATGTATGCTAAAGAGTGGGGTGTGTACAAGGTACATTGTACCATTAGAGCTATGACTCGCGGCGCTGGTAACTTAACCCTTTAGGCACAAATGCAGAGTTTACTTGTCATAAATTTTGTATATAAGTAAGTGCAAATGACGAGTTTACTCGTCATAGAAGTTGGCATAGT
The DNA here is from genome assembly GCA_964019415.1 of Ianthella basta. NCBI lineage: Eukaryota > Metazoa > Porifera > Demospongiae > Verongiida > Ianthellidae > Ianthella > Ianthella basta. Next base: position 4,621,720 of record OZ025877.1, on the reverse strand, counting down.
TTAAGAGCTCTTTTCTTTTGCTACAAACCTTCAAGCGGACTGCCTTTCTCAGAGGACCTACAGCAGTGGTTGGACCTTACCTGGCTTGCTCTTCTCGTCTTCTTGTAGTATCCGAAGCCTGCAATCAAGCATTATAGTTTGTGCGTATTCGCTCACTTTCTCTCTAATACCAATGTTTACTAGTCTATAGAGCAGAGGCTATTTGAACAGGAGTATGGGGTCTTCTTCGAATTGCTACTGTGGTAGAGGCAAAATAAGTAGTCTCTAAGCTTTACAGCATGCGGAATCTTGCCCTTCATGTCGTCTTCCTCCATTTTCGTGTTCTTTATCCATGCGCGCTTGCGTACATACTGGAGCTGGCAAATGAAGAGTCCAGATCTCTATACACAGTCAAACTGATTGTTAGCGTAATATTGACACAGCCAGTATTTGCCATTAAAGTAATGTTTTTGAAGTTTCTGACACCATCCTCTTTCAAGCTCTCTATTCTCCTACTGTGCTGAGCAGCTGGATATTCCTCCGATGTCATGGCAATGAGGTGTAATCTTTGGCAAGTACAATTACTTGACCTTGATTTTACCTTTGACTTGTATTGAATTTGCTTGCAATCCTCAAGAAGAACTTGGCCTTTTTCTTCTGTACTTGCACTGCAAACACGGCTCATGCCCAAAATACATTTGTTTATGGCATGTTAAGCTGTTAATGCGTCAGTGCTAGAACATTGGCATGTGATAACTACCAGTTCAGTTCGCAGTGCTTACCCTGCGTGGGCACTGTGGTACTGACATTGGCTTTAACACATGCCCACATGTCAACATTGCATTATATAGCACTGCCATTCATAATTATGTAGTTTGCAATGAATGAGCCGTCCATTCCACGTTTCAACTGAACTGTGCTTTCATGTTTGTTGCTATGTGAACTGTCAAATTTGTCTGTGCATTCGAGTTCAATTCTTGTGGGGACGTTTGTACTATGGTGTGTCCACAGCAGTGACAGCTAACTCCTCTGTATTTCTGCAGGGGCTTCTCATCTTTGTGAACAAACATACTTGGACATGAACTCAGAACACACATCAATGTTATGTACAGTGTGTATGTAATGAGATTTGTGTTTTTGTTGCTGATGGTCATTTGAATGCAGTGTCTTAATCAATTTCAGTGCAAGCTTTGTACGTGCGCGCGTGCTTGTGTATGCTCTCTGCCATCTATATTGGCACTGGTGTTGAGCACCAATTACAATTACCTTCCTAATGCAGCTGATAATCCTTACAATTGATTTAGGCTTGTATACTAACTAATGGTGAATGAAAGAAGAATATGTACCTTCATCCTCTCCTTTGACTTCTTAAGAGATGATCAACAAGTACTGCGTAGTAGGAATTGAGGTGTGTATGAATCTCCTATGAACCCACTTGTCACGAGTGTGGTGGTGTACTCACCAGTCCATGTCGCTGGGTTCAGTGTTGTGTACAGGCATTGGAACAAGCAGTGCCATTTTGTATGGTCTGCTGTGCATGAGGTCATCCAGTGGGACATCCTTGTACCTCCTGGTCCCATGTGTACTGACTATAATAATTCCTGTATATTGTTCACATGGTTCACAAATGGTATAGGAAGCCATACACTTCAGTCTCGGAGAAATGACAGGACTTTCTTGTTTACGGACATTGGAGTGAACTTGGGTGCTATGAGGTGATTCAACAGGATCATCCCTGTACTACCCAGGCCTGCTGTGTTGTACTGTATGTCTATCATTAGCATGGGCTGAAGAGAAGGAATGCATAGTTCAGGCATGACATTGTGGCTGGCCATGATTGATACAGAGGAGGTTGCTAGTCTCATCCACAGCACACTTCTTGCCCCCATTTTTGAATAGCCTGAAAGGTGGTCTGGTGACTTTGGTCAACTTTCTTGTGCCTGGATGTTGAGTTCAATTACATAACATAGGAGGTGTGGAATTTGTACCAGTGAGCAGGCTAAGTTACGAAAGCTTATAGGTGGCACTATTCTGCTCTATATGCTGAAGGCAGCGTTACTTTCAACCTCGTGACGTTTCATAACATCCCTTTCGCAGCTTGATGGTTGACATACTATGCAACAAATGAGCTGTTCTGTAATCTGATTGGCCAGCAGACATTCCTGCTGGAATCAACTTCCAGACACAAGAAAGTCAACCAAAGTCACCAAACCACCTTTCAGGCTCTATAACATTGGCGGCCACTGGGAACAAGACTAGGAGATTGCCTTTGCCTATAAAGTAACTTCCTGTCTCTATGGTGAACAAAATTTCACAATAATATGCAAAAAGCTCAAAATGCGAACATTACCTTCGTGATAGTGTAGTGTTGTAAATGATGTTTATTTATTTACGTAGCTACTGTATGTACATGTGCACCTGATCATAATGGGCACTATTCAGTATTGAGAAAGTGAAGGAGGAAGTAGTGTCATGAAAGGACATGTCCTAGTACAACAGAAGAATAATGGTAGGTACTTAGCTTGTGCATGGTTATGTGTTAGGAAGTGGGAAGTAGTAGCATGGCTTTAGACATGCATACTGAACTAGGTAGGACTCTACACCCTAGGTAAGAGTGGGATGTAGTGATGATGGGGCGATGGGTGAGATGGGGGAGGTAAACAGATCTGTGCGAGAGTGATAGGGTGAATTTGACTGTCAATGGTAGTTGAATAGGGCGTAGTAGACAGATGCAAAGGAGGGCATCCTCTGTTGAAATGGTCTCGTTGTGAATGTATATACCAGGACCAAGTACAATCTCTGGTGCAAGTCTGACATGAGTCCAGCGCAGTTGCATTTAGCAAGTCTATTTTATGACCTAGTAGTCATGCCGTGCTGAGCTGGTTCAGACATGTTGAAGTCACCAGTAAACAATGCTCACTGACGCTATTGCAGGCATGCATAATTATGTTGCCAGTGATCATTTGACTGTCCAGCGTAGGATCTGTTGCAATCCTTACAATCCAATCTGCTGTTCTTCAGGGTCAGTACCATATGACCAATCCATTTTCAGCTTTCAGCTTACTATGCCTATAGCCAAATGCAAATGGCATACATGTCAACTTTCAATAATCAGATAAGTCAAAACCTGAAAACTGGTATGGCAAAAGGAATTCAGATAGACTAAGTATAGCACAACGATAATATGCAGATGTGCGTATACACACAGACATAGGCACAAACAGAAGTAAAAGCACACTTATATACATACACGAGAGAAAGAGATGCAAGCAAACACACATGTATGCACTGCACTGCACATTGATTTTCACACCATCCTATATGGGTCATGGGCCATTTCAATAGTCCAGTGTGCCACCAATGTTGGCTGCATTATGAGCTCTTAAACAGTGCTACATAGACATACGTAGCACAGTGGCAGGTACAACACAGTACTCATTTAGTGCTGTGAGCATAGATATTAGGATGTGTGGAAGTCCATATAGGCAATTGCGATTGACAAGCTTACACTGATAGACTGTGTTTGTACTTGTGCCTTTGTCCATGATGGACTGATGTATCAATTTGACTTTGTCAATATTGTATATTGACATCACAGACACACACACACACACATACAAACACGCACACATGCACAGACAGCACACAATTCAACCCCCCCCCCCCCTTCACACATACTACTTTCCCTAAGCAAGCAGCCTAATATTTTGCATACACTGTTGATCATCATGATCAGGACTGAATGCAGCTGAAGGTATGTCACACTTATGAATTAGCTTCAATGTGTCATCAATATTGTATTTTGCACATTATTAAAATTTCTTTAGTGGATTCCATTGCTTCTATAAATGTGAGTTGAGTAGGAATACCTGACAGGTACATTACGTAACATGCCACCTGACCGTTTCATAGCTATGCATGCCTTCCACAATGCTTGTATATATGGCACTATGAGAGAACAAACAGTCATAGCCAAACCACTACCCCTAGGCCTGGCCTGGTGTTCATTTAGGATATACTGTAAGGATGGTATGTATGGTGGAATTGGAATGAACTACATCACATGATCCTTGTGATTTACCTGGTATGAGGTGACCTATCAGGGACACTTCTGTACTTCCCCATTGTTCCACACTTTAGCTCAGTCAGCATACGCATGTATAGGGGGTGCCTATGTCATCAAGCTCTCAGCTGTAGGTGATCTACCCAGGATTTCCGGTACGTCCCATGAATGCCTTGTACACCATACATTTACATAGAGATAGTTACATTGGTAGTGTACTAAGGACTGTTGAGAAAGTGATGTAATACACTCATAATTATGTGGCTGCCTACATACCTGTGCATGAGTTGTTACCCACAGGTATTCTCAAATACCAGATTAGGACACAACTTGGTATATATAAAGTTCACAGCAGCAAAGATCAACCAGTAATTCTGAAAAAATGAATGGATCAAACGAAACGCTGCATTTTGCCAGCATCTTGGGACCTTCAGGGTACTTTGCTCTGTACGGCCTCTGCCTTGCTGTCATCTGCCCAGCACAGCTGTTTCTGAATGGGCTAACCATGAGTGCCCTGCTGGTGAATCCTGTCTTCAAGAGCATTCCTTCACAGAGAAATGTCCTCATCAACATAACAGCTGTGGGGCTCTTGACTGGTTTGGGACTCGTCAGTTTCAACATTGCAGGAATTATGCTGACCTCAGGACTAGCACAGGCTGGCAGTGGCATGTGCACCTTTGTTCAGTTGATTTATCATACTGGCATCCTCACCCGTAACCTGCTGTGGGTAACTCTAACTGTGGTCATATTCATTGTGATTCGCTGGGGAGTGAAAAAGGTCAAACCAATTCCTTTGCTGGTGGCCATAATAGTCATTTGGTTGGTTACAGCTGCCTCTGCGATTCCATACTTGACTCCAATGTATGATTTCAGCAATCTCTTGGATGGAGTCATTTGTCTGGCCCAGCTTACCCCTTCTGCCTTCATTCACCAGATCCTAGTCACTTTAACCATGGGACTACCAACGCATTTCGTTGTCCTGGCATTTGTGATAGCAGCTGTTGTGTATGTTAGGCGCAGCACGCAGGGAGAGAACAATTTGTTGAGACTTGCAATGGTGAAATTCGTAGGTTTGTTGCTCATTGTAAACTTTGTCACGCTCGGAGCGAATCTCTTTGCCATTGTACCATTTGCATTCAGACAGTCAGCAAGTCTTCCAGTGCTGGTCTCCTTCCATCTGCTGTCCTTCACTGTGCTGCTAAGTCTCCCCGGTATCGTGACCCCACTGCTAATGGTTGCCACGTTCAAGCCTGTAAGGCAATCCATGAAGAAAATACTCACCTGTCGCTGCAAGGATGTCAAGCCAGAGAATATAGCAACATCTTCCACTCCACAGTCGTAAGGCTTTCATCCAAGAATGGTTTTTGCACTGGCAACTTATGCAGTATTCCCTGCTTTGTTTAATTCTGTAGCTACTTAGGTGTGTTCCTTGATACTTTATAAGACACATACATATTAAACATTGCTCTTAATTGTCAGTGTTCTTCACTTTGTAAGACACATTGCTATAGTGCTGTATACAAGTATACACTATCCACTTAATTTTGTTGTAAGCTTTAATTGTAATGTTAATTATTGCCGGTGCCAGTAGTAACTATTGCTAGTGTTGAAAACTGTACTGAATCCACTCGTATGTACAAACATGGGCAGTATTACTATTTCTTGCGACTACCTTAAGATGGGTGGACTATAATACGTGAGTGAACCATGCAGTGTGAGGCTCAATGGTGATTGGTTTCCATGCATGGGATGCATATAATTATATGATGCAATAGTGAAAGTTTGAAGTGTGGTCATTCCATCAATTTTAGAATGTTTAGAGAAAAAGGTAGGAACAAAACCCTAACATTATCTGATGTATTAGCATGCTTAAGCAAATTAGTCTTGTCCGCAGACCCTCCACCATTTGGCCAAGGTCTGGGAACAAGACTGACAGCAAATGGTGTCTTTTGCAAGGTGAGCATAATTATCTCTGTGTTAAACCTGAGACGTATGTGAAGAAATACGTACCTCATAATGGAGTAAACTTCGTACTTGTCAGAACAGACAAATAATAGTGTAATTAGACCTGTTTGTAATGGGCACTACTGTGAATTGAAAAAGGAAGGGTGCAGTAGCTATAGTGTCATGAAAGGATAAGTGCTTGTACAACTGAAAATGTCAGGTACTTTACCCTCAAGCACAGCCGTATGGCTTGTATAATTCTGGTGGTGGTATATATGGCTTCCAAACTATAGACACACTTGATGACTATCCACATGGTGCACTGGGTTTGACCCCTTTATATGAATACCACACAGTACATGTGTGTAATAATGAAACTAAAGTTACAGCAGTACTCAGGGATGTGAATAGTATTATACTGTACATTATGAGTTACTGTACAGTATTATATTAATGTATAGGTATGAGTCATTGTATTGCATGCGCATGCGGTGATACTGAGGGTGTCACACAGCTAGAGCATGATATGAGGCACAGTGATGCACGTTATGGTTGTAGTGCATATATTTGTGCACATGCAATTGCAAGTGTGGCTTTGAACGCACGTGGATTGACCAGCCAACCCCATCTGCCTTGTAACTGTAGTGCATTGGCTTTTTCAGTTTGAAGGTCTTCAATGCTATATAATTGGTGCTGGCAGTGGAAAACAACAAACTTAGTACATGCCTGATTGGCATGTATATTTCCGTATGCAGCACAAGTTGTATTAACATACTTCATCTGTACAATTAAATTATTGTTTCAAGTGTAGTATTTAAGCTCATTGCTGCTACTTGGGCCTTCGGCAGGTTCTCATGAGTTGAGCACCACCACCTTCTTCTTGCCATTTTGAAAGACCTGCTGTCCTATGATTTCAGAACATGTAGAATACAACTACTACACAAGGGCTTTCCTCCTTGCATGTGCAATAATACCCTTCAGTGCATAAGAAAATATTTTGCTTTTGTTTACTTACCATGCACTGTTAATCTGCTAGCAACACTTATTTTTACCTTACTGATGTCCTACTGTGGCAGTCACTTTCATTCAAGGTCATGCTATACTTTCATCATCCCTATTGGGAATTTCAAGTTCCTCATGAATGGAGAACAACAGTTCTAAAAAACAAACATTGCTTGTTTACATCAAGTGCACTAAACGCATACAATTCAATCCTGCATGATGCGTAATCCTGTGCAGCATCTTATTATTGGCTTTAAATAAGGCTTATAGCTAGCTGAAATAACACACCCTGAAATTTAAAGTTGGTGGCAGGTACAACCCTGAGCTCATTGAGTGTCATGAATAGTGTATAAACATATACATAGATACTATACAAAGCAGATGATATACAATTCTGTAACTTGGGGTAGTTGAGCATGCACATGCCATTACCCTATAATTGCATGCAAGGGACAACTGCATGTAATTAATTAAATTCTAGCTATAGGTAGTCGACTTTCCCCATTATAATATCACACTATAACATGCAGTATAATAAGCATCACAAACTTCCCTAAGTACACACAATTATATGTACACACACACATGCTCAAGCGTTCCATGTGCACATAGTAATTATATTGTACTGCCTACCCATTATGCAAACAGCCTAATACAGTATGTCCATATATCCAGAACTGGTATAGACATATAATGTGTTATGGATGATAATGTATTAATTGTGTGCACAGCAATGTGCTACGTACACCATGTGTTTATCAGCAGTGTGAACCCTGCATGGACCATTGGTGCATTATAATTTACTAGCAGCAAGCATGGCTTGTTTGATTACCTGATCATGATCAAACCCTTGCTATGTATGGTAATGCATGCATACCTTAAGTTTAAAATGGTAATAATTGCATTTGGGGAGGATATTGTTCCATGCAGTGTGTATCGCACAGTGCTAGCCATGTAGCCTGAGCATGACATTGTGGCTGTAATTGAAGCTAGGGTAGTGTGTGTACCATCACTTGAAGTGATTCCATCTAGCTGCCTTCAGTTGAGCACTGCAATGGTTTAACGGTGAGAATGCTACTGACATTGATTGAGTGAGTGAATGAGTGTAGCCTCGTTCCCAGGCCATCCAAGTTAATTAGCGCACTTGGACGGCCTGGGAACGAGGCTAGAATGAGTGAGGAGCCGCACTACTAGTCGCATCCCTTATAATGTATTGGTGTGCTCTACAATGGAAATCATGCATGCATTATTCATTGTGAAATGCAATTCAAATGTATGCAGGGATGCTATATATGTTGTCATCCTTACATGATTTCCATTGAATGAATGTGAGCTCTATGATCATGATCTGCTGGGTATAAGGTAATCCACCAGCTTGGGAATCTCCATATTTCCTCATTGTTCCAGACATTTGACTTTAGCTTATGGTTGGCATTGATGCCATTCAAGCTTTCAGGCATGATGTCATCCAGCAGATGTCTATATAGTACGTCCCCAATGTGCCATATATGGAATACAATACACATTGCTGCATAGGTGAGAAGACTGCTTGCCGGTAAGCCATGTTATGCTGTGTGGTGCCTAAGAATTGGAGATGTAACCACAAGTATTGTAACGAATACATTTCATACTTCACTGCGACATAACATATGTACCTGACATGCAGTCTGTGTTAACATTACAGTTTTCTGCGGCATCTTTGTAATTGCGTATGTATCTATAGTGGGAATGATCATGATTTGATAGGACTCTATTCAACGAGCACTCAGGCCCTATATACACACTAGGTTATCGCCAGTGTGTTTAAATATTCTGTCAAAGGGTGAATTCAGTGGAGATGGAATGGCTGTTATTAGTTGGATGCCCTATAGAAGAGTATAATTATTTGGAAATGCATGTTGTCAGCTCAGAAGCAAGCAAATTGGGTTTTCTAGGTCACTTTTACAAACACTTTGCTTAGTTGTATCTATCTACAATCTAAGTTATAGATTGTGAGGAAGTGCATACTTGAAGTAAACTACTGCAGAGGCAAGATATATATATGTATAGAAGGGTAATCACAGGATATTATGGTGAGACATCATGCATCACTGGTGTTGTAAGCTGCATGGTAGACAAAAGTTCAGTAATTACATATACCTACAGTCTTTGCCACTTGGGTTTCGCTCGAGTAGAATACAAATAAACAGCAGAAAACTGGATGGCTATAATGTAATTATGTGGGACTAGTGATTATCCTAGCTTCTATAATACTATATCTACAATGAGTTACTGTAACAGTTATGTGCCCAATTGTGAGGCCATCCAGTATAATTTAGTTGCTGCTAAGAAGCTTCTGTATGCTGTTTTAACATTTGCACAATAGCATTCATATCATTGCATGGCCATGCATGCCTCGTTTGCCTAGCAATGTCCTGTCATGGTCATATCCTATTGTGCATCGAGGAAGCAAAGAAGGAAGTGGTGTCCCAAACCCAGGGATTGCAATGTATTGGCCAGATGGTGGGAAATGGAAAGCAATGTTACATGTGCATACATAATGTGCTTGGACTAGATCTAATTAATTAAGAGGTGTCACTTTAAGCATGGCTGTTTTTGAAGTTGATGCAGCCAACTGTTAGGTTAGGTTAGGTTAGGTAATCTTATTTGACGTGGGAAAGCCACTAGCCACAGGCTACTCCAAAGGCACCCACAACATAAAAGGAGAAAAAGGGTGGGATGAGGTAAATGAAAAAGATGCATAAGTGGGAAAAATTTGTGATTTGAGTTGAGTTAGAAACATTTGTCAGATATTAGGTTAAAAGAGCAAAATCTATAATTGTATGGTACATGCAGAAAAGGCAGAGAAATGTATGAGGGAATTCATGCAAAATGTTTATACAAAGAAAAATTGGCTCATCAAATTGTACAGTTTGCAGAAAGTAGAAAAGTCTTTGGACACCCGAACATGGCTAGGTAGGGATCGCCACGCCAAAGCACCTGCAAAGCTGAAAGCTTTTTGTCCAAAGGAGGAACGAGTCACAGGGAGGTTAAGTTGCTTCGTGGTTGATGCACGTGTGTAGTGGGTTGATGGAGTGTCAAAAAGGCATGTCAGGTACGGAGGAGACAGGGAGTTCAAACACTTGTACATTGTTTGACACATGTGAAACTTTCTTCTGTCGCTTAAGGTTGTAAATTGAAGCTCCTGTCTGGCAGATGAGGCAGAGTATAGGCGAGGCTTGTGAAGGATAAGACGACAACCATAATTGAAAAGAATATCAAGACGTTTAGCTTCAGAAGAGGTACAGTTGGACCACACGACATCACAATATTCAAAGGTCGGAATGACATAGGACTTGAAGTAAAGCAGAAGAAGGGTTTTAGGAAGAAACCATGATAGACGCCGAAGTAAGTTCAAACTGCGAGAGACCTTTGTGCTGATGTGGGCAATGTGATCACCCCAGGTCAAGGTGTCATTTAGGAGCACGCCAAGAAACTTCATCACTCGAACCTGTTCAATGGGAAGACCATCAATAAACAGCTCCAGGTTACCATCAACTTTCTTCCGTGATGAGTGGATCAGCATACACTTTGACTTCAGAGCATTAAGCTTTAGACCATTTTTCAGCATCCAAATGTTGGCTAAGTTGAGGCAGAGTTGAAGAGAAGAATTCAGGGAAGGAAGATTATCGCTAGTGATGTAGATGGAAGTATCATCAGCAAAAAGGACAGTGGAATCTGGGGGAAGTGCTTTGGGAAGGTCTGAATGCAGAAAATAAGGTAGGACCAAGAACTGAACCTTGTGGGACACCAGAGGAAGGGTAGCCAACTGAAGAAAAGCTGTCACCAACATGTGTCACCTGAGATCTATTAGAAAGATAAGACTGAAACCAAGAAACTGTAGAGGAAGACAGGCCAAGGAGAGAGAGTTTAGCAAACAGAAGGTCATGGTTAACAGAATCAAAGGCTTTGGAGATGTCAAGGAAAACAACACCAACAAACTGTTTTCTATCTAGCGCCTTGTACCAGGAGTCAGTGCAGTGAAGGAGAAGTGTTTGAGTTGAGTGCTGAGGGCGAAAACCAGATTGAAGAGGGAAGACAAGCTTGTTGGAATGCAGGTGAGAGGACAGTTGCTCATTCACACATCTTTCTAACAGTTTACTGCAAGCAGGAAGAAGAGAGATGGGCCGATAGTTAGAAGGAGTAGCACGGTCCCCACCTTTGTGCAGAGGCATGATTGAAGCACACTTCCAAGGTTGAGGGAAGACAGAAGAGGAGATGGAGGAGTTCAGAATGGAGCACAAGGGGTAGCAGATAACTGACTTGGCAGCAATTAGGGTGGATGAAGGAATCATGTCAAGCCCAGTGGCGCATCGTGGTTTAAAAGTCGAAAGAGTTTCTTCGCACCATGCAGGAGTGGTTGGAGAGAGATTTAGGACAGGGACTAAAGTAGCGTAAGTAGAAGAGGACAAAGCAGTGTCTGGAGGTGAGGCCTTAGAACTGACTGCGACAAAGTAGTCGTTCAGCACATTGGCGAAGGACTTATGGTCGGGGATGACGGAAGTCCCGCAATCCATTTGGTCCTTTCTGCAAGCTTGTTTAAGTGATTTCCACAATGTGGAGGGATGGGTCTTGGTGGAAATGAGGTGAAGGAAGTACTCCTTTTTGGCTTGCCTCTGTAAAAAGACCACACGGTTTCTTTGCGCCTTGAACTGAGCCCACAGAAGAGAGGATGGATTTCGCCGGTGGAGTTTGAGGAGTCTGTTTCGTTTGTCCATCTCATCCCGGATTGATTTTGATATCCATGGGGCAGGATTCTTCTTCACTCGAACAGACTTGATTGGAGCATGGACTTCAAGGACCTCTTGGAATAGGGTGTTGAAAGCACTCACTTTGTCATCAACATCATCAAACAGGTCAATAATGCACCATGGCACAGTCCAGAGATCTTCAACAAAATCAGCTTCAGAGAAATGCTTAAATGATCTACGCTTAATTGAAGATGGAGCAGATTTCAACACAGGAAGAACTGTTGTCCAAGCAATAGCAATTGTGTTAAGTTAATAGCATGCATGACACTACTTCCTACTTCCCACTATACAATATGGAGGTATTTCTGTAGTATGATATTATACATTATATGTAAGTACTCTACCTGCAGCCATAGCTTCTTATTGCTATTTGTTGGAAGTCGGAACTAATGCCATGATATCATGCTTTGGGCAGGGACTATACAAAGTTGACCACAACTTTGCAGCATGGCTACTTAAACAGCACATTCTATTTCAGATTCAAGTGTCCTGTAACATAATGAACGGGACAAATGAAACATCGGTGGCTCTGCCTTTTGCCAGCGTCCTAGGGCCAACTGGCTACTTCATCCTCTACGGTCTTTCACTGGCTGTGATCTGTCCATTGCAGCTGTTCCTGAATACACTGACAATGACTGCAGTATTGATCACCCCTGTTTTCAAGACTGTTCAATCACAGAGATTTGTCCTTGCTCATATCGCTGCCATTGGCCTCCTGACAGCCACTGCTCTCGGTGTTCGCAGCATATCTGGAATTATTCTCACAGCTGGACTGAACGAACCAGGTGCAGTTGTTTGCAGAATTGCAAGTGTCACCCTGCACACAGCCTTGGCTATGCGTAACATGACCTGGGCTACTCTTACTGTTGTAATATACCTGGTCATCCGCTGTGGCATCAAGAAAGTGAGAGTTGTTCCCCTGGCAGTAGCCACTGTTATCATGTGGGCCTTTGTTGTTACAACTGCCATCCCATACGTGACACCAGCTTACAATTATGACAATTTGTTAGACGGTGTCATCTGCTATGCAGAGCTTACCGTGGCAGCTGCCATTCACCTCTCCTTCTCTTTTGTTATTGCTAGCGTCCCTCACATATTGTTGTCATCAGCTTTGTAGTGGCCTCCATTGTGTACATCAAGCGGAACACACAAAGCACTAATACTCTATTGAATACAGCCATGGTAAGGTTTGCTGGACTGCTCCTCATTGTTACCATGGTGACTGTTGGAGCGGATATGCTGGGCTTGGTGCCACTTGCCCTTGGTGAAGCTGCTACTCTTTCCATTGTGGTGTGGTTCCACCTTCTCTCCACCTACCTGGTATTGAGCCTCCTCGGAATTGTAACCCCACTGTTAATGTTTACCACATTCAAGCCTGTGAGGGAATCTATGAAGAAAATACTCACCTGTCGCTGCAAGGATGTCAAGGCAGAGAATAGTGCATCATCTTCCACTCCACAGTCATAAGTCTTTCATCCAAGAATGATTTTGCACTGGCAACTTATGCAGTTTTCCCTGCTTTGTTTAATTCTGTAGCTACTTAGGTGTGTTCCATACTTTATAAGACACATACATATTAAGCATTGCTCTTAATTGTCAGTGTTCTTCGCTTTGTAAGACACATTGCTATAGTGCTGTATACAAGTATGCACTATCCACTTTGTCGTTAGCTTTAATTGTAATGTTAATTATTGCCAGTGCCAGTAGTAACTATTGCTAGTGTTGAAAACTGTACCGAATCCACTCGTACGTACGAACATGGGCAGTATTACTATTTCTTGTGACTACCTTAAGATGGGTGGACTATGATACGTGAGAAAACCATGCAGTGTGAGGCTCAATGGTGATTGGTTTCCATGCATGGGATGCATTACTATGATGCAATAGTGAAAGTTTGAAGTATGGCCATTCCATTTAGAAATGTTTAGTGAAAATGGTAGGAACTATAATTCCCCTTAACATTATTTGATGTATTTGCATGCTTCAGCAAATTAGTCTTGTCTGCAGAGCCTCCACCACGCACGCATACTGCAAAGGTGTGGGAATGAGATTTACAGCAAATGGTGTCCTTTGAAATTTCAATATAATTACGTATCTCTGTGTTAAACCTGAGACGCATGCAAAAAGATATGTACCTCATAATGGAGTAAATCTCGTACCTTTCAGAACAGACATAAAATAGTGTAACTTGTATGTATGTAGGTATAAAAGCTATGTATATATATCATGACATTGTATTGTGTTCCACATACTGAGAAGTGTATTTGTTTAAACTGTATATACACACACAGTAACATGCTCATGTAGCTATGTACATGTATACCTGTTTGTAATGGGCACTACTGTGAATTGAAAAATTAAGGAAGGAGGCAGTGGTGTCTCGAAAGGATGAGTGCTTGTACAACTGAAAATGTCAGGTACTTTACCCTCAAGAATATATTGTACATCTACTTGCATGGCAGGAAGTAAGAAGTAGTGCTATAGCTTCAGACATACCAAACTAGGTCTATTGACAGACTTATTATTATTGGCAATCACATGGTGCAATGGGTTTGGCTCCTTTATAATATTACACTGTACATGTGTGTAATATTGAAACTAAAGTCACATGTCACAGTACTCAGGGATGTGAATAGTATTATAATGTACATTATGAGTTACTGTGCAGTATAATATTATAGGACAGTGGTATAATACTATATGAGTCATTGTATTGCATGCGTTGATGCTAGAATGTCACACAGCTAGAGCATGATATGAGGCACAGTGATGCAGGCTATGGTTTTAGTGCATACTTTTGTGCACATGCAATTGCAAGTGTGGCTTTAAACGCACATGGATTGACCAGCCAACCTCATCTGCTTGGTAACTGTAGTGTGTTGGCTTTTTCAGTTTGAAAGTCTTCAATGCTATATAATTGATGCTGGCAGTGGAAAACAGCAACCTTAATACATGCCTGATTGGCATGTATATTTCTGTATGCAGCAAAAGTTGTATTAATATACTTCATCTGGCCATGCATGCCTCGTTTGCCTAGCAATGTCCTGTCATGATCGTATCCTTTTGTGCATTGAGGAAGCAAAGATGGAAGTGGTGTCCCAAACCCAGGGATTGCTATGTATTGGCCAGTTGGTGGGAATTGAGAAGTAATGTTATACATACACAGTGTGCTTGGACTAGATCAAATAATTAATTATGAGGTGTCACTTTATGCATGGCTGATTTCCAAGATGATGCAGCCAAATGTTGTCCAAGCAATAGAATTGTGTTAAGTTAATAGCATGCAGGATACTATACTTCCTACTTCCCACTGTACAACTAACAATTAGGTCCAGGAGGTTGTAGTATGACTACTGTATATGTTATGCACTATATAAATTATATGTAAGTACTTTACCTGCAGCCATAGCTTCTTATTACTATTTGTTGGAAGTTGGAAGTAATGTCATGATATCATGCTTTGGACAGGGACTATACAAGTTTGACAACAACTTTGCAGCATGGCTACTTAAACAGCACATTCTATTTCTATTACATTTCAGCTTCAGGTGAGCTGTAACATCATGAATGGGACAAATGAGACATCCGTGGCTCTGCCTTTTGCCAGCGTCCTAGGGCCAACTGGCTACTTCATCCTCTACGGTCTTTCACTGGCTGTGATCTGTCCATTGCAGCTGTTCCTGAATACACTGACAATGGCTGCAGTATTGATCACCCCTGTTTTCAAGACTATTCAGTCGCAGAGATTTGTCCTTGCTCATATCGCTGCCATTGGCCTCCTGACAGCCACTGCTCTCGGTGTTCGCAGCGTATCTGGAATTATTCTCACAGCTGGACTGAATGAACCAGGTGCAATTGTTTGCAGAATTGCAGGTGTCACCCTGCACACAGCCTTGGCTATGCGTAACATGACCTGGGCTACTCTTACTGTTGTAATATACCTGGTCATCCGCTGTGGCATCAAGAAAGTGAGAGTTGTTCCCCTGGCAGTAGCCACTGTTATCATGTGGGCCTTTGCTGTTACAACTGCCATTCCATACGTGACACCAGCTTACAACTATTATTTGTTAGACGGTGTCATCTGCTATGCGGAGCTTACCGTGGCAGCTGCCATTCACCTCTCCTTCTCCTTTGTTACTGCTAGCGTCTCCTCACATGTTGTTGTCATCAGCTTTGTAGTGGCCTCCATTGTGTACATCAAGCGGAACACACAAAGTACTAATACTCTATTGAATAAAGCCATGGTAAGGTTTGCTGGACTGCTCCTCATTGTTACAATGGTGACTGTTGGAGCGGATATGCTGGGCTTGGTGCCACTTGCCCTTGGTGAAGCTGCTACTCTTTCCATTGTGGTGTGGTTCCACCTTCTCTCTACCTACCTGGTATTGAGCCTACCTGGAATTGTAACCCCACTGCTAATGTTTGCCACATTCAAGCCTGTGAGGGAGTCACTGAAAAAAATACTCACTTGTCGCTGCAAGGATGTCAAGGCAGAGAATATTGCATCATCTTCCACTCCACAGTCATAAGGCTTTCATCCAAGAATGTTTTTGCACTGGCAACTTATGCAGTATTCCCTGCTTTGTTTAATTCTGTAGCTACTTAGGTGTGTTCCATACTTTATAAGACACATACATATTAAGCATTGCTCTTAATTGTCAGTGTTCTTCACTTTGTAAACACATTACTATAGTGCTGTATACAAGTATATACTATCCACTTAATTTTGTTGTAAGCTTTAATTGTAATATTAATTATTGCCAGTGCCAGTAGTAACTATTGCTAGTGTTGGAAACTGTACCGAATCCACTCGTACGTACGAACATGGGCAGCATTACTATTCCTTGCGACTACCTTAAGATGAGTGGACCATAATACGTGAGTAAACCATGCAGTGTGAGGCTCAATGGTGTTTCCATGCATGAGATGCATTACTATGATGCAATAGTTAAAGTTTGAAGTGTGGCCATTCCATTTAGAAAAGTTTAGAGAAAACGGTAGGAACAAAACCCTAACATTATCTGATGTATTAGCATGCTTAAGCAAATTAGTCTTGTCCGCAGACCCTCCACCATGCACACGTTTGGCAAAGGTCTGGGAACAAGACTGACAGCAAATGGTGTCCTTTGTAAGGTGAATATAATTATCTCTGTGTTAATCCTGAGACGTATGCGAAGAAATATGTACCTCATAATGGAGTAAACATCGTACTTTTCAGAACAGACAAGTAATAGTGTAACTTGACCTGTTTGTAATGAGCACTACTGTAAATTGAAAAAGGAAGGGTGCAGTGTCATGAAAGGACAAGTGCTTGTACAACTGAAAATGTCAGGTACTTTACCCTCAAGCACAGCCGTATGGCTTGTATTCTGGTGGTGGTATATATGGCTTCCAAACTATAGACACACTTAATGACTATCCACATGGTGCACTGGGTTTGACCCCTTTATATAAATACCACACAGTACATGTGTGTAATAATGAAACTAAAGTTACAGCAGTACTCAGGGATGTGAATAGTATTATACTGTACATTATGAGTTACTGTACAGTATTATATTAATATATAGGTATGAGTCATTGTATTGCATGTGCATGCAGTGATACTGAGGGTGTCACACAGCTAGAGCATGATATGAGACACAGTGATGCACGTTATGGTTGTAGTGCATACTTTTGTGCACATGCAATTGCAAGTGTGGCTTTGAATGCACGTGGATTGACCAGCCAACCTCATCTGCTTGGTAACTGTAGTATATTGGCTTTTTCAGTTTAAAAGTCATAAATGCTATATAATTGGTGCTGGCAGTGGAAAACAACACACTTAATACATGCCTGATTGGCATGTATATTTCCGTATGCAGCACAAGTTGTATTAACATACTTCATAATGTAGAAGAAGAGGCTCGTTGCTACGTTGTTCAATGTAAGCAAATAGTTTGTGGGCAATACGTAGCAGATTATTCAACAATTGAATGCAGGACGTTTCGGCCCGAAGGCCTTCGTCAGCTGCGTACAAAACTGTGAATATATAGTGTGAGACTGCTTATATAGCTATGGGTGACTGTGTGACCAATCAAATTTTAGGATTATGTGTCATGTGTTTAGTCAATCAGAAACATAGTTATGAGTACAGGGGGTGTGACCAATGAAAAAGAAAAGAAAATGGTGGGGCTGGAGGGGGGGGGGGGTAAATTCCTTGATCTTCCTCCTGCTGCATGGTACACTGTGACAGCATCACCTTCTGACTCTTCTCCAATCCTTTCCCTTGCGGCTGGTCCTCTCTGCGGTGTTCTTTGCCTTGGTCAAGCAATTTGGCCAGTCTCTCCCTGTACTTCTTCAGCTTGTTGGCTGTCCTCGGTTTAGCTTGCTCCAAGTGATCAATAATGTAGAAGAAGAGGCTCATTGCTATGTTGTTCAATGTAAGCGAATAGTCCTTTGGCAGGTTCTCATGAGTTGAGCACCACCACTTTCTTCTTGCCATTTTGAAAGACCTGCTGTCCTATGATTTCAGAACACGTAGAATACAACTACTACACAAGGGTTTTCCTCCTTGCATGTGCAATAATACCCTTCAGTGCATAAGAAAATATTTTGCTTTTGTTTACTTACCATGCACTGTTAATCTGCTAGCAACACTTATTTTTACCTTACTGATGTCCTATATACTGTGGCAGTCACTTTCATTCAAGGTCATGCTATACTTTCATCTTAAATCTCTATTGGGAATTTCAATTCCTCACGAATGGCCAACAACAGTTCTACAAAACAAACATTGCTTGTTTACATCAAGTGCACTAAACACATACAATTCAATCCTGCATGATGCGTAATCCTGTGCAGCATCTTATTATTGGCTTTAAAAAAGGCTTATAGCAAGCTGAACACACCCTGAAAGTTGGTGGCAGGTACAACCCTGAGCTCATCGAGTGTCATGGATGATAATGTATTAATTGTGTGCACAGCACTGTGCTACATACACCCCAAGTGTTTATCAGCAGTGTGAACCCGGCCCTGCATGGACCATTGGTGCATTTACCAGCATGGCTTGTTTGATGACCTGATCATGATCAATCCCATGCTATGTATGGTAATTGCACGCATACTTTAAATTTAAAATGGTAATAATTGCATTTGTGGAGGATGTTGTTCCATGCAGTGTGTATCACACAGTGCTAGCCATGTAGCCTGAGCATGACGTTGTGGCTGTAATTGAAGCTAGGGTAGTGTGTGTACCATCACTTGAAGTGATTCCATCTGCCTTCAGTTGAGCACTGTAGTGGTTTAACGGTAATAGAATCCTACTGACATCATCTGACCACCGATTGGCCTTAGTTGCAAGGAAATAGCAAACACAAAGTGTGCAAGCTTTCATTTACTCATAAGTTGCACACACTACAGCTGTATTGTGTCTGAGAAATTGGACAGTGCAGCAAACTGCATGTAAGAGCAAACCCTACATATCAGGTAGCAAATTGATTGGATTAAGTGAGACACTGAGTGAGGGAGTGAATGAGTGTAGCCTCGTTCCCAGGCCGTCCAAGTTAATTAGCGCGCTAATTAACTTGGACGGCCTGGGAACGAGGCTAGAATGAGTGAGGAGCCGCTCTACTAGTCGCATCCCTTGTAATGATTGGTGTGCTCTACAATGGGAATCATGCATTATTCATTGTGAGGTGTAATGGCCAAACCACTCATTGGTGTTCGAATGCAATTCAAATGTATGCAGGGATGCTATATATGTTGTCATTCTTACATGATTTCCATTGAATGAATGTGAGCTCTATGATCATGATCTGCTGGGTATAAGGTAATCCACCAGCTTGGGAATCTCCATATTTCCTCATTGTTCCAGACATTTGACTTTAGCTTATGGTTGGCATTGATGCCATTCAAGCTTTCAGGCATGACGTCATCTAGCAGATGTCTATATAGTACGTCCCCAACGTGCCATATATGAAATACAATACACATTGGTGCACAGATGAAAAGACTGCTTGCTGGTAAGCCATGTGATGCTGTGTGGTGCCTAAGAATTGGAGGTGTAACCACAAGTATTGTAATGAATATATTTCATGCTTCACTGCGACATAACATATGTACCTGACATGCAGTCTGTGTTAGCATTACAGTTTTTGTGACATCTTTGTAATTGCGTATCTATAATGGGAATTAATGCATGATCATGATTTGATAGGACTCTATTCAACGAGCACTCAGGCCCTATAAACACACTAGTTAATTTGTCACAGGGTGAATTCAATGGAGATGGAATGGCTGTTATTAGCTGGATGCCCTATAGAAGAGTATAATAATTTGGAAATGCATGTTGTCAGCCGAGAAGCAAGCAAATTGGGATTTCTAGGGCAATACACATTGCTGCATTGGGCACTTTTACAAACACATTTTGCTTAGTTGTATCTATCTACAATCTAAGTTATAGATTGTGATGAGGTGCATACTTGAAGTAAGCTACTGCAGAGGCAAGATATATATGTTATGCGCAAACCTCCAACTATTGCCCACATGACCGGAATGGGGTTACGTCATTTACGCAAAACTTTAACCTTATATGTATAGAAGGGTAATTGCTGGATATTATGGTGAGACATCATGCATCACTGGTGTTGCAAGCTGCATGGTAGGCAAAAGTTCAGTAATTACGTATACCTACAGTCTTTGCCACTTGGGTTTCGCTCGAGTAGAATACAAATATGCAGTGGAAAACTGGCTGGCTATAATTATGTGGGACTAGTGATTATCCTAGCTTCTATTATTATTTCAAGAATGAGTTACAGTTATGTGCCCAATTGTGAGGCCATCCAGTATAATTTAATTGCTGCTGAGAAGCTTCTGTATGCTGTCTTAACATTTGCACAATAGCATTCATATCATTGCATGGCCATGCATGCCTCGTTTGCCTAGCAATGTCCTGTCATGGTCATATCCTATTGTGCATTGAGGAAGCAAAGAAGGAAGTGGTGTCCCAAACCCAGGGATTGCTATGTATTGGCCAGTTGGTGGGAAATGGAAAGCAATGTTACATGTGCATACATAATGTGCTTGGACTAGATCAAATTAATTAAGAGGTGTCACTTTAAGCATGGCTGTTTTTGAAGTTGCAGCCAACTGCTGTCCAAGCAATAGCAATTATGTTAAGTTAATAGCATGCATGATACTACTTCCTACTTCCCACTATACAATATGGAGGTATTTCTGTAGTATGAATAATATCAAAATTATATGTAAGTACTTTACCTGCAGCCATAGCTACTTATTGCTATTTGTTGGAAGTCGGAACTAAGTCATATCATGCTTTGGGCAGGGACTGTACAAAGGTGACCACAACTTTGCAGCATGGCACTCTGCATGGTTATGTGTTAGGAAGTGGGAAGTAGTGGCATGGCTTTAGACATGCTGAACTAGGTAGGGCTCTACACCCTAGGTAAGAGTGGGATGTAGTGATGATGGGGGCGATGGGTGAGATGGTGGAGGTAAACAGGACTGTGCGAGAGTGATAGGGTGAATTTGACTGTCAATGGTGGTTCAATAGGGCATAGTGGACAGATGCAAAGAAGGGCATATCCTCTGTTGAAGGGGTCTCGTTGTGAATGTATAACATATACCAGGACTCCAAGTACAATCTCTGGTGCAAGTTGGACATGAGTCCAGCGCAGTTGCATTTAGCTAGTCTATTTTATGACCTGGTGGTCATGCCGTGCTGAGCCGGCTCAGACATGTTGAAGTCACCAGTAAACAATGCTCACTGATACTATTGCAGGCATGCATAATTATGTTGCCAGTGATCATTTGACTGTCCAGCGTAGGATCTGTTGCAATGCTTACAATCCAATCTGCTGTTCCCAGACTTCAGGGTGAGTACCATATGACCAATCCATTTTCAGCTTTCAGCTTACTATGCCTACAGCCAAATGCAAATGGCATACATATCAATTTTCAATAATCAGATAAGTCAAAACCTGAAAACCGGTATTGCAAAAGGAATTCAGATAGACTAAGTATAGCACAATGATAATATGCAGATGTGCATACACACAGACACAGGCACAAGCACAAGTAAAAGCACACTTATATACATACACGGGAGAAAGAGATGCAAGCAAATACACATGTAATAGTATGCACTGCACAAACATTGATTTTCACACCATCCTATATGGGTCATTGGCCATTTCAATAGTCCAGTGTGCCACCAATGTTGGCTGCATTATGAGCTCTTGAACAGTGCTACATAGACATACGTAGCACAGTGGCAGGTACAATACAGTACTCATTGAGTGCTGTGAGCATAGATATTATGACGTGTGGAAGTCCATATAGGCAATTGCGATTGACAAGCTTGCACTGATAGACTGTGTGTGTACTTGTGCCTTTGTCCATGATGGACTGATGTATCAATTTGACTTTGTCAAAATTGTATATTGACATCACGGACACACCCACACACCCACATACAAACACACACACATGCACAGACAGCACACAATTCAACCCCCCCCCCCCCCTTCACACATTGTACTACTTTCCCTAAGCAAGCAGCACTATTATGATGCATACACTGTTGATCATCATGATCAGGACTGAAGGCAGCTGAAGGTATGTCACACTTAGGAATTAGCTTCAATGTGTCATCAATATTGTATTTTGCACATTATTAAAATATCTTTAGTGGATTCCATTGCTTCTATAAGTGTGAATTGAGTAGGAATACCTGACAGGTACATTATGTAGCATGCCACCTGACTGTTTCATAGCTATGCATGCCTTCCACAATGCTTGTATATAAGGCACTATGAGAGAACAAACAGTCATAGCCAAACCACTACCCCTAGGCCTGGCCTGGTGTTCATTTAGGATATACTGTAAGGGTGGTATGTATGGTGGGATTGGAATGAACTACATCACATGATCCCTGTGATTTACCCGGTATGAGGTGACCTATCAGGGACACTTCTGTACTTCCCCATTGTTCCACACTTTAGCTCAGTCAGCATATGCATGTATAGGGGTGCCTATGTCATCAAGCTCTCAGCTGTAGGTGATCTACCCAGGATTTCCGGTACGTCCCATGAATGCCTTGTACACCGTACATTTACATAGAGATAGTTACATTGGTAGTGTACTAAGGACTGTTGGGAAAGTGATGTAATACACTCATAATTATGTGGCTGCCTACATACCTGTGTATGAGGTATTACCCACAGGTATTCTCAAATACCAGATTAGGACACAACTTGGTATATATAAAGTTCACAGCAGCAAAGATAAACCAGTAATTTTGAAAAAATGAATGGATCAAATGTTATATATGTTACGCGCATACCTCCAACATATATAGCTTAAAGAACCTTTACAGCACAATAAATTGAGAAGTGTGCATGGCTATTCATAGAGGCATAAAGAAGAGCAGGAGCAAAAGACTAAGCCTGTGCGTGATTGTCATCGAAAATCTGTTGCTTCTTTGAAGCTAGCAATGTTGTCTGCCATCATACTAGCAACCCTGCTGTTCCCAGCCCTTGCCTATGTATATGGCACTGCCCAGGAAGACCTGCTCTGTACAGACAGTTATATTGAGTTTGAGGGTGCCAGTGTTGGCTCCAATATCAGTGGCACATCCATCAGGAACCGGTTATACGAAGTCTTCTATGCACCGAATGAACACCTTCCCTACTCTGTCCTTGTCACGTACCAGCTGCTCCTTGCGAATGGAACAAGAATGAACTTAACAACTAATCCAACTTGCAACAATGAAGTGTGGAAGTGGCATTCTTCTCCGGTGTTTCTATTAGTAGACAGTTCCATCCTCAATCGTTACCTCCTGAACACTCTCAATTACTTGGAGGACTGGAAACCTCCCAATGTTACCATAACCACAACAATTCCTCCCTGTCCAGACAAGACAAACAACTTTCTAAGTGAAATGACTGCTTCGGTGAGTTTGCATGTGCGAGATATGATACTTCAAGCTCAATCCATCATGCATGAGATCTAAGTATTATGTAGTCATGCAATACACATACACCTCTGTCACTGTTACTGCCATGGCATACGCATATATAGCTATGTAGTGAATGAGTCTAATAGCCATTGTTAAATTGAATATGAACAACTAGCCGGAGTGCTAATAAAAATGGTGACTCTCAATGCAGTGTCCGTCTAGTGTCTGATTGTAAGGGCGTCCCAAACATTCAACCATAAGACAAAACATCTGTCTTGTCTGCATCGTTTTTTCTCCACTGTTCATGTGCTTGATTGATTGGTCCTTAATTGCCTGCTAAAAATTCATTTCCTTTCTTTGACCAAGGGTACCCAATCTGCCAATTGACTAATTATATGTTCCTCAATTTCTGGTTCTGCCCTTAATTCACAGCTGGACATATAGTAAATTTTGGCTTCCATCCAGTATTGGGCATTGTACTTTCTGGCATCAATTCTGCAACATTAAATGACTGTCATAACTTCCATATGCAGTTAGGTATGCAATCATTTACAATAAATGCTGCCTAGGACAGCTACTTACGGGCCAGTGTTTACTGACCTATATAGAGAGGTAGCTACTCTGCAGAGGTAGTCACAATGCTTTAGTGCTATTTGGGGCCAGAGAAGTGGCTGCCTAACACAACGACCATCTTTGGTAGGTTCCACTGCACTAGAACAATACAAGCTTGAGCTCATTCAGACTCATTTTCTTATATGCACCTCAAATAAATGGCATGTAATAGTTACTGTTGGAGATAAGTTGTACTAGCTCCATGAACAAATAAAATGAAACAGGCATACATACACTCATGATTTATATGCTGTGGTAACAAGGAGTAGCAATTTGAATTCACTTCACATTCATTTTGTGATTGCAGCTCCAGGACTATGCACTTGGGCAAATAGAGCACAGAACAAACCTTGGCTATGTCGAACAAGGTTGCGGAGCATTCCCAGCAACTGTCAGGGCAAACCTGACAAAATGTGTAGTAGCCATTGGAATTTTCTTCCTAGTCTTGTTTGTGTGGATTATTTCTGCAGTTCTCCTGAAGATGACATTCAAAGAGTATGCACGGAAGACATTCTATTTCTCATATGAAGTGTATGGAATGTTTTGGGGCATTTCAATTGCTTCTGCAGTCTCTTTGGCATTGTTATGTAATGTCTATGTAACCACCACCTTAAAGTATTATATGAAGCGAAAGAATGATGGTGGGTCACACGCTCCAGTATACCTTGATATCCCACTGTATTTACTGATTATTTCTCCAGCAATGGAATTGCCAGTGGCTATTTACATAGCTAAGAAGGCAACAGTGGCTGTACCCTGCCTGTTCAAGTACCCTGCTATACTGTTGTGCTGTGGAAAAAAGAGACGAGCTGAGCAGCTGGTAACCACAATCGCACTTTGGGTGGACTTGTCCATTTTACAGCTGGCACTATTTCAAGTAACTATCATTGTCTTTGCCATTTCTGCTGCACCGTTTGCAATCATTACTAATGTGATGTTGATTGTGATTGCTCTCTCGTGTCTCACCAACTTCTTCGCACTGTTATGCACAATATTCTCCAACCTCTGCACTCCAGCTAACCAACGTGTGGAATCTCACTCAATCATAATTCGTGCCATTGCAGTGCTGCCTCTGCTGCTTGTGATCATGTGTTTTGGCATTGTTGTTAACACCATGGGGTTTGTCACTAATGTGGATGCAAAGAAGAGCAATACCCTTTCATTCATTGGCTCCATCGCTACTCCAATATTGTTCGGATTGGTAAGCATCTTCCAGAAGCGATTGATTTCTGCTTGGCTGAACTGGACCCCCCAAGAAACTGAGCAAGCAAACAATCCTTTTCATGGACAAGAATCGGAAGAGTTGCTTGATCTCTAGCACTTATTGAAATAGTCGTTGTGACCAAACATTGGCATATGCATAATTATTAGAATGCTAATACTGTATTGCATATCCATAGTCCATGCATTAGCAAACTTTTAGGCCTATTATTTTACATAGCAATAATCTTCACCATTGTATAGACCAAGAGAAGGATGGTAGAAACCAGGCAGTACCTTAAGAATCCATAATCCATCCTGTGTTTGCAACATACAATGTCATACAAACACTTTGATTAACCCTTTAGATATTGTTATATGTAAGTCATTATGTAACCTGGCAGTGATGCATGTTATATCCTCTATTAATTATGTACTATAATTATGGTTAAACCAGCAATGAATGTATGGCACACCCTGTTCCTAAGGTAAGCAGTGGCACATTGCTCTCCACATTCTTATTGGGATTGTACGCATGTTCAGTTTTATTTAAACAGTAGAACTGAGTTTTCAGATAAGTTGCCAAGGATTGCAGGCTGCACTGTAATGTGCATTATAACCAACAAAATGCGTGCCAGAGTGCAAAGTGCTTTACTAGCCGTGTTCCATGTAAATGTGTGTGAAACTCAAATATTGTGCTGTGTTAGCTGGTAATGGCCATGCATGTACAAACACATACAGTACTTTACAGAATGCTTCAAGGAAGTGAAGTAGTGAGTCTGCTATAATAATATTATAATTTACATTTTATGATCTGTAATTAATGCAAAGTCAGCTGTTTGAGCAAAATGACAGATTAGATATTCAGACAGCATTAGCCATTAATATTGCAAATTGCACTGTATGCTCTATCTGTGTCACAAAGACTGGCAATGTCTAGCTATAGCCAACTGTAAATGTGGCCTATAGCCCAATCTCTATCCGCAATGGCATCTAAACAGTATTCTTTAAATGACCATGTGTTCACATACCAAATGTATGTGGCATGCAAACATCACCATAATCACAGTGTATCCAAGTTACACGGTGAAATTACGGCAAAATAGTTATTCGTTAATGTAGTGGAATGGCTTTGCACATGCATGATACGGTATAAATAGATTGACCTGAATGTCCTAACTTGTGAAGATGAAGCAGCAGAGGTAGTATTATTATAGTGCATTTTCATGTTTGAAGTGTATCATAATACAATATCACTTGTTTGGATTTCTTTGGCTTCTGGCTTCAAGGAGGTTACCTTGACTTAACATTTACGTATACAGTTAGCAAGGCCATGTCTTTAAAATTTGTTTCAGGTAAGCATGTCATGATTATGTAAGTGTGTGAAGAGTATGTGTAATAGCTACCATCCATTTTACATGTGTACGTCTGTCTGCAGCAAATAGATTGCAACATCTTGTGCAGTTATGCAAGTGCCAAACAGGGCAGAATGTTACAATTATTACTTCCGAGTGTAAATGCAATCATTAGATCATGACATTTAGCTACGTATATATACTCACTTCTACTATACTTATTATAATATACCCGTTTGCAAAATTCATGTAATTACCTAATTATAATTGTAACAGTGCCTATTGGCTTCATATTTAGGTGCACGCATGGGCCTATATAGGTAAGTACATGTATGACTTTTTGCGTATTAATTCTTATAGCACACAAAAGTAATGTGCAATGGCAGGGGGGTCGGACAAGTCCTGGGATTGCGCAATACCAGCACCTCAATAATTGCATTCCTGACATTCCAATCGCGTCTCCATATGTTAGCTGACTGTGCTCCAAGGCCGAATGCGCATACCCTGAGCCATGGCAGGGCCTTGTACTGCATTTGCGCCCCTGGTACGACCGGTACGTACGTAGCCAAGGAGCCATACGGTGGATTGGGCTTAATTGTCTGACCGCTTTCACAATTTAGTTTTGCAAGTTATCGCAGCGTTTCTTGAGGATTGTCAGCACGTTTAAGCCATTTCTAGCATCCCTGCCATCGAATGTGACAAATCGTGTACATGCAGAACCAAGACGATTGCAAGGACGTGGCTGCCGATTGCACTCCCATTGCAGAAGCAGTCAACCTATCAGTCTTGCAGTCCTGAAGTGATCAATGAGGACTCGCTACCAGCTTCTAAGGAGTCACTTCCACAGGAGCACTTGCTCAGTACTCCAGATTAGGCCCCATCTGCCTCGTAGCCAGCATCAGCGAACACTCGTACACGGTGTTGGAAAGTGCTCGCAAAACCTACCTAGATGCTGGGGAAGGGAGGGGAAGGGGCCATTTTATGATAGCCCTTGTCCAACTGTGTGCTCAGAAGCAAAGAAACAAGCGATGCGACGTGTTTCTCGAAATATGTCTGCTCTTTGCTAGTATAGGTAAAATACACAGTAAAGAGCAGCCGCGTCGACCATTTTGCGGACACACGTGACCTTGACCGACCCCCTGGTGTAATGGTAGCTCAAAATTGGTGTGATCCATCACATGCTATGACATGTTCGTATGCATTTGCTCGTTACATGAAGACATGATACAGAGAACAAAGTCTTAATTACGTATGCAGCCACTTGAGATCCCATCCCCACTTAGCTGCATGCAATGTTTTGTAAACAGAATCGAAGCCATTCCATTATGTACTGTTTAACACTGTCTTGCATTAGTCAAAGGTAGGGGAACCACACAGCATGCATCTGTATATGACGTGGTGTACGCAAGCCTACGGTAGTATAATAATTAGGCCCACATCTTTATATGCACTAATGATGATACTAAATACAGTACAGCAGGACACTGGCTTCCCAATCATGTGTATATGGCTTCAGCCATAGCTAACATCTTATGCATGCTTTCAACAGCTAGGTGCATAATTATGGTTTCATGGTTGCTTGTCCCATTACATAATGTTCATTGCACAATACACATAACACCTTGTGCATGTCATGCAATGTCCATGGTGATGCACTTTGAGTGCACATTTCTTCAAAGTGTCCTGCATGCACACCTTGGATGACATACAGGCAAATGAATGGAGGTGATAGATATATCACTGTCATGTGTCATGTGCAAGTCATGATACAAGTGCAATCTGTGTTGTTCAAACAGGGCTAGAAATTGTGAAAATATAGTATTATATGAAAACGCCCTGGGCTACTTTAGGTATTCTTCAGTTTGGCCAAAAGCATAATACAAGCAATGCATACAGTGCAAGTTAGTTTAAAGTATGCCCATGTGAAGCCATATGACAGTAGCTTTACATGGGACCCACTGGAAGGAACATGAATATGGTATAACATTTGGAGGAGTTTTATGGATTTTTTAAGTAACCAAATATTTAATATGGCTTTCACCCTTGTGTAAAGTGCATGCATTATTCACTTATATATTCACAGGCAAATACTTTCTGTATGGTACATATTAATAGTGATATGCATATATAGCCATACAATGTCAATTTAACATCAGATCTCAGAAAGTTACGAATCTTGGTGGGCATAGTCAGGTAGCCCATCTGACCACTATAAATATCTTCAGGGGTGTATCATTAGAGGCATAAAACACCCAAGGTATGAGGGGAATCAAGTTATATCCCCAATTTGCGTGAATGTGGCACCTATGCAGTAGCATAGACCTTAGCACAGTTGGCCAACCCTGAGGTACAGGATTCGAATTCTACTGCAACCGTACATTCTTATCGAAGGCCTGGGTACGAGGCTATAGCTATAGCTAGCTATTATAGCTAATAAAATACTATAATAACTTCTGTTCCATTGGAAGGTTCTAATTTATGCTGATAGGTTCAGCCAACAGTGACAACAAACATTTTAATGTCACAATATATACTGTGGATCTCCACAGCCAATCCTAGACTGAGGTGCAAGTTGTATAATGTGTCTCCATATGGATGGATGGCCAGAGACACAGAGGAAGAATCCGATGCACAATGCATACATGCAGTACACATTATTTTGATGCTATAGTCCTTGCAAGCATATATAATATAATAGTCTGTTGAAAGTTTTGGCTGCAGCTTTGAGCTAACTGACATGATGACAACCTGTTCTATAGAGATATCTTGCTAGTGCACTCTCTGATGCTTCAATGCAAGTACAGAAATGGAGTACGAAACATATGGAAAACTGCCTGTACCCAGAACCAATATTACAATGGCAAGAGTGGGAACATAAGCAAAGTACAATTTTGCAGCTGTAGGTGCTCCCACAAGTTGAGCAATGGCTGCCAAAACATGCACTTTCATTGTAGATAATGTTAAGGTGCTCAATGTCAAATGTTCTTTAAAGTAAAGTTGGAAAACTGATTCATCCAGCGCAAGCATATTTCTGATATTGTGCATTCATCTCCATGACCATAATGCATTGATGTAGGCTTATACTGGGAAATCCTGAATCACCTGCATAATTATATTGGTGACTCAGCAGTGTTATTTATTGTTCAAGTACATTCGAGGTAGGCCAACCTGATTTAATTGCCTTCACGTTGGTGTATGTCCTGAATCCATCTGCCACAGGTACACCAGCTCTGTCAAAGAAGACACTGTACTGAGATGTGGTAAGGGTTTCAGTTCCTACCTGTACAACGACCGAGCTCCCCACTGAATTTGGAGTTTGTAGTGTCCCTGCAATAGCTGCTTTGAAAGGTGAAACATAGCTTCATCAATGTATTCCAAAGATGACTCAATACAAGCATGTTTGCTGTGTTGTCATCTAATTCAATACCAGAAAGCATGTACTGCTTCAATTATCCTTACTTCACCATCCCAAGCATTGGATAAAGGGATGTAGGCATGGATGTATTGTTTCTTTGATTGACAATGATGTTCAGGAAATACAAGGAGACAGGTTCTCCCAACTGTGAGCGACAATTGTAACCTTGGTCTGAATGTTTTGCTTATACACTTGCTCAGTGACTAC
Organism: Ianthella basta; assembly: GCA_964019415.1. Taxonomy (NCBI): domain Eukaryota; kingdom Metazoa; phylum Porifera; class Demospongiae; order Verongiida; family Ianthellidae; genus Ianthella; species Ianthella basta. Next base: position 4,591,194 of record OZ025877.1, on the reverse strand, counting down.
TTGCATTGACTGTAATAGCCTTGGCTTCTTAGTTAATCTGCATTGAAAAGGGAATCCAAAGCACATAACTGCAAGTTAATAACCCAGGGAACAGGTATATACCTAAGTGAGGCAATTGGACTTAAGCAATTTAATGTATATACTATAGATAGAGGATGAAACATGGATCAAGCAACATTAATATTGAAATGCGATGGTAACTAAGGTGACATGGAAGAACAATGGCTTCACAGTTGATGCCCAAACTAGTCTGACAGTATTGGTGCAGGCAAGTTGAAGATAGATGGAGAGAGACCTCACCTCACTGAGATGTACAACTATCTTTTTGAAATAGGTGAGAGCTATGTTATGCACAAAATGGTATCTTACTATTATGCATAAAATGGCGTCTTGCGCGTAGCAACGTCTCCCGAAAACTCGGTAACCCCAATGTGTGAACAACACGCTTTCGGAGCCTATACTTCGAAAGAATACAGCTCGGTTAATTTTCAGCAGTTTCGTGTTCGAATTAGTTCGATAGCTAATTCGGTTCGTCAGTTACAGCTGGCGAAGAAGAATATGAAGACGAAAATGGATGTTTTCGAGTGTCATTTTCTCGCCGACAGACCACGTTCGCTTGCCTTCCAAGTCAGTTTAGTGTATGAATATTTCGTATTTAGCCCTACGAAACCTCGTTTTGGCGTTTTTTGACGCTTTTCGCGGTTTCGCCCCTATGCCAATGTATTGGGAATTCGAAACACCCTGTACCATCCCTACATAGAGAGTACTATCGTACTCTCTGATATGAAGACGAAAATGGATGTTTTCGAGTGTCATTTTCTCGCTGACAGACCATGTTCGCTTGCCTTCCAGGTCAGTTTAGTGTATGAATATTTCGTATTTAGCCGTACGAAGCCTCGTTTTGGCGGTTTTCGACGCTTTTCGCGATTTCGTCCCTATGCCAATGTATTGTGAATTCGTAACACCCTGTACCATCTCTACATAGAGAGTACTATCGTACTCTCTGATAATGATAATTATATCAAACTTAGTATCCACCCATAATTATGGCCATGTCATACATTGATGCCGCTGAAGACAACGACAGGCAATGGCTGACTACACAAGATGCACCAGTCTGAGAGTATGACTATCCTGAAATAAGCTAACAAGCTCAAAGGCAACTGAAACAATCTGTCCCATAACTGGTCACTGTGTATGCATTAAAACACCTGGAAGAGTTATAAATTGAGAATATCACACTTTCAACATTGTACCATTGTGTCCAAATATGGTCGTATATGTTACGCGCATACTTCCAACCTGCGCAAACCTCCAACTATTGTCCACGTGACCGGTTCACAGCAGCAAAGATCAACCGGTAATTTTGACAAAATGAATGGATCAAATGAAACGCTGACACTTCAGCCTTTTGCCAGCATCTTGGGACCTTCAGGGTACTTTGTTCTGTACAGCCTCTGCCTTGCTGTCATCTGCCCAGCACAGCTGTTTCTGAATGGGCTAACCATGAGTGCCCTGCTGGTGAATCCAATCTTCAAGAGCATTCCTTCACAGAGAAATGTCCTCATCAACATAACAGCTGTGGGGCTCTTGACCGGTTTGGGATTCATCTGCCGCAACATTGCAGGAATTATGCTGACCTCAGGACTAGCACAGGCTGGCAGTGGCATGTGTGCCTTTGCTCAGTTCATTTTACACACTGGCATCCTCACCCGTAACCTGCTGTGGGTAACTCTAACTGTGGTCATATTCATTGTGATTCGCTGGGGAGTGAAAAGGGTCAAACCAATTCCTTTGCTGGTTGCCATAATTGTCATTTGGTTGGTTACAGCTGCCTCTGCAATTCCATACTGGACTCCAATGTATGATTTCAGCAATCTCTTGGATGGAGTCATTTGTCTGGCCCAGCTTACCCCTTCTGCCTTCATTCACCAGATCCTAGTCACCTTCACCATGGGACTGCCAACGCATTTCGTTGTCCTGGCACTTGTGATAGCAGCTGTTGTGTATGTTAGGCGCAGCATGCAGAGACAGAACAATTTGTTGAGACTTGCAATGGTGAAATTCGTAGGTTTGCTCCTCATTGTTAACTTTGTCATACTGGGAGTGAATCTCCTTGCCATTGTACCATTTGTGTTCAGACAGTCAGCAAGTCTTCCAGTACTGGCGTCCATCAACCTGCTTTCTACTAGTGTGCTGCTAAGCCTCCCCGGTATTGTAACCCCACTGCTAATGGTTGCTACCTTCAAACCACTGAGAGATTCCATGAAGAAAATACTGACCTGTCGCTGTAAGGATGTCAAGGCAGAGAGTATTGCAACATCATCCACTCCACAGTTGTAAGATTTTCATCCAAGAATGGTTTAGCACTGGCACGTAACACTATATGCAATTTGGCTTATTTTGTTTACTTCAATACTTACGTACTTGGGTGTACCAGAAACACTACCCTATTCATACATTAACTGTTTGTTTCAAACGATGTAAAGTTCTTGCCAGTTGCAGTGAAAATTATTGCTAGTTTGTAGAGCAGTACTCAGTTGGGTTCATGATATACCACACATGAAGGGGGAACTAATCATTGAAATTTCATGTGTGGTCATACGTGTTGAAAGAGCATTTAGAATGCCAAATACTAGATCATGTCTCCCTGTGTCTAATGGTTCTAGGTTTATTCAAATGCAGTTTGATGTTGGTATGCCCAATACCACACCTTCCCATAATACTTAAGATTATGTTGACATCACCCTGTTACCAAGGAAACCATGTCTGAATAAGAATCTAATGTTTTCCCTGGTAACGCAGTATATTGGGTATTATGCTTCTTCCCAATGGCATTGTACCAAGCAAGCTGGATACTCTGAAGTTCTATATAAGGTGATTGGGTCCCATGGGATCAATGATGCAATGACAACTGAGCATAGTGACTTTGGCAACATCCCATTTTAGAAAACAATTAGAAATTGTTTTGAAAATATATTGGACATGGTTTAGAAATAGTTAGAAATGGTTAGAAAATGTTTGGAATGGTTTAGAAAGTGTAACATCCAATAACATGCAGTCAGGGACTAACACCATAACACTATCTGAAGTAAGATTTTAACTTGTTTCAACGAATGATACAGATTCTCTCTTAAGAAGGTGGAATGTTTTCTTTGTGCTCAATCTGTGGCTTATGCAAAAAAATTGTTATGAAGTAATCATCAAGTAAAATGTTCGTAGTATTTTGCATAATTACTGTACAGTATAATACAAACATAATATTTCAGCACTGACCTCAGTCTTCATATTAACTGTGACACATGTGTAGCACTTTCTCACATCTGTTTTGAGGTATAAACCACATTGTGAATACATAATGAGATACTCCCTTAGTCCTATATCTGGCAGAGAATTCATAATCATCACATCATTCTGTTGAGTCAAAGATGAGTCATACCATGAGGTTTCTATTATATGGGCTCTTCACTTCCAACAGCTATTGCCTCTTTATTTTTTTCCTGACAAAATTGTTTTGTTTCAAATGATACTGGGAATAAACCCATGCGCATGGACACCTATGTACCTGCCGAGAACAATTTTATGCATAGTGCAAAAGCCACATTTAAACATTAGGCACACAGTGATTCAATAATGTGCCGGGAGAGTATCCCATTCAGCATGCTCACCCACAGTAGTATTATAAGTACGTATACTCCCATGACTCACACACTCTATATATAACAGAATGAGACAACATGACTGGAATCGTAGCAGCTAATAAATTATTATTATAGCTTAGTACAACCATCACAGTTGTGTGATGAGTTGAGCAGCTGTCTGGCGCCGCACTCCCATCTTCTCAATGATCCTGTCCTTGAAGCAGCTCTCAAACGCAGTGTAGGTGCTGCTGTACAGGGCCACAAAGCATACCTCCTTCAATGCACAGTCCTCGGGGTAGGCATAGTCTGTGAAAGCACGGATGAGTGTTTGCGCAACCACCTGCAGAAGGAAGGACATGTACAATGTGTGAGTGAGTAGTGTTGGAGAGAGAGGGAGAGGAGGGAGGAGGAGGGGAGGGAGGGCAGGGAGGAAGAGGAGTGGAGGGGAGGGAGGGAGTAGAAGGGAGGAGTGGAGGAGACATTATTGAATGATACTATCAGTCGTCTGATCAGAGCAACATGCATACATGAGCAATGTGGCCATGGTATTATACACTGTTCACTAGAGGTAAGTAGTCGGTATTGTGCATTGCTGGCATGCACAATGGTACAACATCATGACTCTCTATGTACTGTAGCTCTGGTCACTCACTTTGTTCTCAAAGCCATCCAGCCCTGCCCCCAGTGCCGGCACCACCAGTGACGCTGTCTTGTGCTTGAACGCTTCTTCAAGCACTGCGTGGCAGCCAGCGTGGAGTAGGCTAGTTCCTCGTTCCAACGAGTGCTCAATGCTTCGCGGTGTAACCACACACACTACCATCTTGTATCTCACAGACTGAGAACCGTCAAGACTAAAACTCTGTGCTTCACCAGTTTTCATTCTACCATTGCAGCGGACATACTCGGAGGAAAGACGACTAAGCAGTCCTTGGGTAGCTTTATTCACTACCCTGAAACATCCTCTACTGCGGCGGAGGCGGGGTCCAGTCGGCACGGCAACCATATCGGCAGACAGGTTTACAACATTTCCAGATCGCAGTTGCAACGAGGGACCATGGCCCTCTGCGTCAAGTACCAGTGGCATCACACCTGAAGGGCTATGTGATGATGGAGTAGGAGCGGTGCTAGGCCGTGCTGGGGGCTCACCCTCCCTCCCAGTGACCACTGGCTCTACATCTACAGGTGTATTACTGGAGGTGTGTGTGTGCGAGGAGGACAGCCTCTTGAACCACTTGCCAAGAAGTGAGCTTCCAGGGCTATCCGGACTAGACACAGCTTTTAGTATGCCTGCACAGAAAAGACATGCAGATTAATAGTCTCCATACAGATAATTATGACAGGTCGCATTCAACTGCAAAATCATAACTACAGCATTGAAATGATCACAAGTGTATTGTGTAAAAATGTATGGAAACCACTCTATATGAAATTTAGCACGCAAGAGCTGCATACAAAGAAACCCACTTGTATCCACATGGGTGGACTCCTCAGGAAGGCTATCCTCATCCTGAGCACTATCACGATCTGGTGGCCAAGATGGCTGCCTCTGGTGAATGTCTGACAATGGCTGACAAGACATCTCATCAGGCTCCCCATCAACCCAACCAGCTCCTTGCACCCGAGCTGATTTTTCACACCTATCAAGCCTACTCTCAAGCAGCGAAATTCTAGCCTGCATCTCAGTCTCTCTATCATTCCTCAGTTCTTCTCTCTTCTCGCTCTCTGCTAACAGATCTTCTAGGTTCCTGTTTCTGGTCTCCACCATCTCCAGCTTATCCACCACCATCGTGAGGTGGTCCTGAAGGTGGGTCTGTAAGTGGTCCTTCAGTTCTCGCCATGTGAGGTCAGCCTTGCAGCCTGTCTTGAGGAAGGGACAGGGGAGGGGCTGGTTGGGACACACCTCCAGGTGGGATGACAGCTGGCTGCGAGGGAAGCTGGACAGCTCACACATGTGAGGACACACCACTGGGAAGTGTTGGCAAGACTCAAAGTGGGAGGCCAGACTGTGTGCGTATGAGGGGGAGGGAGGGGGGACAGGGATGGAAGGGGAAGGTAGTGTCAAAACTGTAACATGAACTTATGAAAATGGTGGATGATTGCCAGTTCTACTGTAACATAAGCTTGATCAACAAAAAAGCACTAGAACTGCTGCTCTGGAAGGATGTGCACTAACACTCCATAGATCCCGTTGCCATGGTAAAGTGCATCTAAACAATGTTTCTAAACATCGTTGACACCCGGGGTGTTGTTTCACGCCGTGGTCTATTTCGTCTAGCCGTGTTCTAATTCGACACGCGGCGTTCGCGCCTATGCTCTAAATAGCGATTTAGAGCAAGGGCGTGGCACGCGTGGTGTTTGCGCCTATGCTCTAAATAACGATTTAGAGCAAGGGCGTGGCACGCGTGGTGTTCGCGCCTATGCTCTAAATAGCGATCTAGAGTATGGGCGTGGCTTGGGCCCATGGTCTATAGCAGAGAAACTGCAGCTGCGCTAACAACAGTAGCTAACTCCACAACATACGATACAAAAGTCGCTCGGCTTACTTATTTTGTCGACAAACAGGGTAAAGCAACAGTCCGGCATGCAGTGGCCTACGACCAGAGCCGAGAAAGGAACTGGTTACGAGCTGGAACAGGCTTAGGACACCGCTCTGGGAAACGCTGTGGCTGACGGGGCTGACAGTGAGTAAGCTTACGTTTAGCTTACGCGCCGCATCCACTGCCGACCTTTAGGAATGTCTGCTGCGAGATGACAAACCCAATAACCAAATGACGTTTTCTCGGCCATTGTCAGAAATTGCTAACTACTTCCGGAAGACGCAATTACGAGTAGTTAAACTGATTCGCTGCCGCTCCTTGCCCAATCGTTGGGATCTATAACACTTAAGTGCTGACCAATCAGTGTCTCTGAAGATTTAGACCACTGGGCACTCGGGCGCTTCACGCCCTCGTGCCTCGTGCTCTAAATCTTAGAAACACCTCTTCGTCAGCATTTAACTATTACATAGTCAAACAAGGCTGGACTGGGAGGGTAGGTGCATGGGTAATACAGAGCAACATGGACTAGGTGGGCAACTGCCAGGACCAAATGGACATGTGTATATACATGGACAGAGGGGAGAGGAACACATTACATTACAGCTGTGCCTCCCACACCTGGCCAGCTCCATCCACATGAACTAGAGGTTTCACAGGACACATGTATGCACATGTGCAATTCTGCATATTGTCCGAATAGCTCACTTCTTCCCTGTGGCCTCCTCTCCACAGTAGGGGCAGCTATGCAGGCGACAGGGACACTCGCTCTCAATGTGCCCTGTCAGGTCTGCCCTCCGTATGTCCTGACGACAGCCCAAGTGACACTGCACCAACACAAACTGGCAAGGACCACTCTCCTTCCCGGCAGCCATGTGGGATGCGAGGTCACCCAGCTCCCCCACCCACTCACAGCCTGCATCCCGAGCAGAACAGTAAACCTGCATGATGGGGGGGAGTGACACATGTAGAGAGTGACTAACAAGGGAAGAAAGCTGGATTGAGGGACTCCCAGTTGATCTGTCACTACATGTTGGGCTAGCATTATATATTCAGTGAATGTCCATTCAGTGTTGATATATACTGCACATTCACATGCTATGCATGGAAGAGCGGCGGATTGACCATTCTCTCGCATACTATACACTGCGAAATAAGGTCTCTATAGCTAAAAGGCGTGTGCACATCATGCAGGGTGCTTAGTGCATCCTTGGACTCTGCTACGCTTTGCTGCCATGGCTTACCTTGAGTTCTGTGATCCTGCACTTCTCCTTCCTGTTGAGCAAGGTGTGCACCACCTCCGCCTTGCACAGGGGACACGGGTCTCCTCTCTTACGGACCTCGCTGATGCATGCGGAACAAAAGTGGTTGCCGCAGCAGCTCGTAAGGTGAGGCTCCCTCATCAGCAACAGGCATATCGGACACTCCAACTCTGAGGGAGGGGGCGACACGAAGGAGGGCGGCCACGTTGCTTGGACTGTTCTTGGACTACTTCCTTGTCCAGTAGCCATTTTGACATCACGTGCATTATAGATCTGTATTGTGCAATATACATTGCAATGTGCACGATGTGTAGTTGCACAATATACACTGCATGATCCATGATGAACTTAAACGTAACGTGCACTACAACATAATAACGGAATCCAATACACGTAGTATTGAATCCATAATATTATCCTTACCCATTTCCACTTTCAGCTGATAGCCAGCCATGTAGGGAAGCTAGCTAAATGAAACAGAATGCACTATAGCTTTGAAACTAAATTGTTGCAGTAGCAAAAGTATGGCATAGATTGATAAAGCATATGCATCAGATGACTTTGAAGTGCAACTTTATTAAAGTGCAGAAACTGACAGTGAAATATTAGCTATAGCAAAACACATGACTGAGCACAACAAAAGGTGAAACATGCATGTGCACACGTACGGTTTGGCAAATGTCACTATAGCTACAACTGAAATTTGAAATGCATAATGGCATGCACAACTGCATGGTGTACATGGTAAACCAGCCCATGCCTATAACGTATACTATAATACACACTGAGCATATTTGTATGCATATATACATGCATAAATCTCATCCTGCATCACATGTGGCAGAAGCTATACGTATACAATGGTGAGGTGTACAGCAGTGGTCTCTTACACAGTGTCAGTTAGTAATCATGCAACTTAAGTGTACGTCTAAGATTATGCATTGTCACACATGTTAGTGGATTATATTATACTAGCAAGTGTTCAGCTCGCAATAGGTAGAAAAATACAATGGCAGAAAACCATGCAAGTCACAGCATTAAGAGGTTGTAGTATCTGCCTTGGTCTGCTTGAGGTGACAAGACAGTATGCGCTTCATGGATACTCTTACTGGTTTGAAAGCAGCCACCATCAGCAGGGGAGTCAGAATACCAGGGAGGCTCAGAAGCAGATAGGTAGACAGTAGGTGGAACCACACCAGTACAGGTAGACTTGCTGACTTCCTCAGTGCAAATGGTACAGTACCAAAGATGTTGGCTCCAAAGGTAACGAAATTGACAATCAAAAGCAAACCGGCAAATTTGACCATAGCAGACTCCAAAGTGAAGCCGTTCCCACGGGTGTTTCTCTTTACGTATACAATTGTGGCCAGGACAAGGAAGAGAACAATGATGTGAGAGGGAATTCCAATACCAAAGAAACATACAGTCAGATGGACAAATGCCACAGGAGTCAGCTGGGCCAGGCAGATCACGCCATCCAAAAGGTTGTCATAATCATATGCAGCAGTGTAGTACGGAATGGCTGATGTGAAGGACACAAGCCACATGATGGCTAAGGCTACAAGCACTGGAACTGTCTTAACCTTCTTCACTCCACAGCGAATCACTATGAAAATTGCTACAGTCAGAGTGGCCCACGTGAGGTTACGCATACTAATGGCTGTGTGGAAGACACTTTGAGCGAATCGACAAAGCCCTCTGCCGGCTGCTATCTGTCCAGATAAAATTAGTATGCCAGCAATGCTGAAGAACATAAGAGCGATAGCAGTGAGGAGTCCAACAATAGCAATAGTGGCAAGAATGTTCCTCTGAGAGGGCATCTTCTTGAAAACAGGGTTGATGTAAAGTGCAGCCACCACTAGAACATTCAGTAAGAGCTGCACTGGGGATATCACTGCCAGTGACAGACAGAACAGAGCGAGGTATCCTGAAGGACCCAAGATACTGGCAAATGATTCAAGAGTGGCAGTAGCATTTGTCTCATTCATGGTACACTGTTGCTGCTTTGAAAGTGTTCTATCTTACCAGCTCAACCTCAAGTCTTTATATACTCACGTGCACAATCTAAGGTCAAGCCATGACAGTGGCTTCCGTCTAAGTGCATGATGTAGTGCAAGTAACCACTTCCTTCTTTGGATATTACATCATTGTCTGATGCTATTTATAGCAGCAGTCAGGGGAATACCATTTCAGAAGTCAGCATACAACACATCATTTGAGAAAATCTATATAGCAACTAAATTGATACCTAGCAACCTGTGTGTGATGGATTATAATTACATTTTTCCGGGCAGGATTCAAAGCAAGCTAGTGCAAATATATATTGTACTATGGCGAATCTTCCTTTAATCAACAAAAGATTACCAGCAGGGTTTGATGAAGTGGACATGTGATTAGCACAAGCCTTGCATGATCATTGTGCGCATGTACACGGCAAAGTGAGTACATGCCCAGTATGCTCTGTAGAAGTGCATGCATACCCTTTTACCCTTTACTGTGTGCTCAGTAGTATAAGTGCATGCATACCCTTTTACCCTTTACTGTGTGCTCAGTAGTATAAGTGCATGCATGCCCATTTTCCCTTTCTACACTCTTAGCCTAGCATATTCTTCTAGATGTTTGATAGCAATAGCCCATTAGCTAGCACATTTAGGATCCATGATGCAGTTGCAGGTAGAGGAGAGCGTTAGCAATAGTGGAAGCAGAAGAATGGGGCTGGCTATGCGAGACTAACGGATCCAATTAAGGCAGAACCCTCCGCCCCTTGGATCACTGGTGTTTACGTTTTCTTACACATTATCTGTGCAAGGAATAGTATAATGCATAGTCTCTATACCCAATAAATGGTATACAGTACACTTAAAATTAATTCCTATGATTTTACAGACAGTATGATTACACCTTGTATTTTATGCAGCAATTATTTCTTATAATAATTACCTACTAGGCTATATAACAGTATTGTGGTACCTTTGCATCTTCTCTTCATGTGCACATATAACTATTATATATAATAGTATCTGCAGTACAGCCACACATGATGATACACAAGAATGCGACACTGGGCACAGTATGCATAGCTGCAGTTAAAAACATATAAGGGCAACACAGCTTAAGTGATAAGGACATTCATTGGTGCAACTAGACAAATATGGATATGAATCATGACTGCTAGGCAGTGTAATGGCACATCTCACATCTGAACAGCTATTTGTCATGCGTGCTGTGCAGCTATCAATTCTGAACTGAAGGAGAACACTGCTGACAATGGTAGTCCAACTTACTCCAGCACTCTAATAAAGTATTGTACAATGACGCCCTGCTCATAGCTCTACTTACATTATAGTGACCCAGTGCATTTAATTTAGTAAGATGTTATGCGTGCTTATTATGTATGTGTAGGTGGATTTGATGAACCATGAAGCTCAAGTGACAGCTGCTACAGTGGAGTTTTGACATGTAGCTAGCTTGCACTAGCTACATACATGGATTTAGCTAGCTGCGTGCTAGCTAAATCCACTAGCACATGCACATTCACACACACTGTGACACACATGCCTACAGACTCACACACATGCATGCATTTGCACATGGGACAGGAATTCCTTATTACCTGACATTACAAAACAAGGTATTGGAGTTATTGAAGCAGTGTTTGCCAAGCAATTACATGATGAGGGACACATGGACACAGCTGTTGACCATTCACAGGAACAATGGTGATACTAAACTTATGCTGTGTATGGATATTAGGTGGTGGTAGACATGCAATACTTATTGATCACTTTGGCTCAGATTCTGTGGGATTCTTGGATAGAAGTCTTGGTCATCTGGCAGGGTAGGGCTTTCTGCTTTCAGAGGCATGCTGATGATAGAAAAAGAAAAAGAGTTGGAGGTGTCTGGTGTCAGTGAAGCCTCTGCAGTCTGCACCAGCACCTGCACCCACACCCCAACACATGCTCACACACATGCACACACCCACACACATGCACAACATGCAGGGACTTGCAGGACCACACAATATGAAGGTGTTTTACATGAAAGTAATAGGCAACAGCCTGGAATGCACTACACTTATGCAGATTCAGAAGACAAAACTTGCATACAGTCCATATCCATGTACCCTTCTGCCTTTAATGTGGCCATCACAATGGACACATATTGCTAGAAATCTTGTGAGGAATCTCTGTATGCTCAGCACAATCACAGCTGCCATTATACGTTCACAGGCTTATATTGTGCAGCTCAGAGTGCATCTATGACACCCACATGTGAATTTTATTTCCCTGTGTGTGAATGATATTGAAAAGTTTATATTACACCAAGTGTCATCATTCACACTGCAGCGCTTATGTTTTTACACTGGATGCAGGGGAAGATAGCTCCAGTGCACTTTCCACTAAAGTGAGAAGACGACCAATGGTGCTGGACAGTGATGATGAGGCAGACTAAGGACATCCAGGAAACTCCACTGCTGATAATATCCCAGAGAAGAAGTGCAAAGTCGAAAAGAGCATTGATGGCAGTGTACCTTTGCCCAACCCCTTCCCTCTACTAAAACACTTCAGTGCAGAAGTGGAGGCAGCCCTGAGGACAAAACAGTTCAGCACTTCTGCACGCAGAAAATTTAGCCGTAGCATAGCAGCAGCTATGGCTTGTTATAAAAGATACCCTAACAGTCAAGATTATCAGTATGTAGGTACCGCTGTAGTAACAGCGTATCCCTTGATGAAGCCGCCTGCTGGCTCTCCTGCTAGTAAGTTTGCATTAAATGGTTTATGTTGTTGCATGCTGAAGCCATAATGTCATATAAATGGTAAATAGTGTGGTATATTCTATAACAGTCAGGTTTGCCATACATTGACTTCCTAGGAGCACTGTGCTCTTGGAGGGTTCCAATGAAGCATCAACTACAGGCTGATCTTTTGAACATTTCATTGCCAAGCGTGTGTCTGACATGAATAAAAATTTTCATAGGAACTCCAAAGAAATATGTACTGTGGCCAACATCATAAGTCATATTAGGTCCACTGTATACTGCTGCTCTGTCTGTTGAGGCCACTGTTAGAAGCTGCTAACTGGTACTATTGGCAGTGCCTCCAAGTAGATGCTTTTACCTGTGTTAACCCGGAAATGGGCTATGGAAAACGCACTACGGAAATAGTAGTGGTATGCACGGTTCATAGTCTGATAGACACATTTATTCATAAGGTGAGGTCTCTCCCAATGAATAAAATTATGCAAGGTTTCAGCATTGCTTGCGGTTTCTGATAAAACATGGCTACCCCAGCACCTCAACCGGTTTTAGGTGAAGACTTTTCAGAAGGTGATTCTAACATGGATTCTGACTCTGTGATACCTCAGAAGGATAAGAAAGTTTCCACTTGCAAATTCCAGGCAAGTTGGTCACTACCCAGACTTATTGCTCACAGTACAAAGCTGTTCATTTGCGTACTGCTGCCTTTGCTTGAGCTACTTCACTGTGTCACACGAAGGGTTTAACGACATAAAAAACGACATGTGCAGAGACCTGTACCTGATGCAGTCACTGAAGTGGCTTACAATGATTCGAGCTGCATCCTTGCCAACGCAGAGATATATGTTGGGGACAATACATCTACCTATCGTTTTCGTATCCAGGAAGAAAGCCAGGATATTCAGTGATTTTACAGCTCTGTTGTGCAGTTCTACCAAGCATCTGTGGCTAAGGTGCTGAAAACACTTGATTTTCGGTCAGGTGTCTTACGTCCACTTGCCTTTTTTGATCCTAGCAAGTGTCAGAGCATGCCTAAAGGCAGCCACTTTCTTTTGCCTCCAAACATGTCTACCCATATCGTTTGACAAAGCTCAAGTTGGTTTGGAATTCAAGGAGTTTGCTTTTGATGGGGAAGTTTCGGCCTTGGCTGGGGGCAGTCAAGATGCTGTAGCCTTCTGGAAGGTAGTGCTGGACATGCAGTCACCCATGGGAGAAAGAAAGTACATCAATCTAGCAACATTGCCCTTGCACCTACTAGCCATTCCTGCATCAAATGCAGACAGTGAGAAAGTCTCAGTTTGGTACGGTGAGTCCAAACAGATTTCCGGGCGTCACTGTCATCAGAAACACTAAAATCTATTTCAGGTTGCTTGTCCCATGAACGTAAAACGGGAAATCAAACTGACCAATCAAATACTCTGTACCTGCGATGACGTCGGAGCATGCTTCAGTGAGATCAGTTTCAAGTTCTGTACATGGCGCGCATGCTGTTTTGGCTCTTTTCATTCTCTGCCTGTGAATGGTGGACGTCAACTCAATCGTGAGGCAGTTATCCAGCCAGTGTAAGCAACAGCATCCAGCAGCAGATCGGCCACTGGCGCCTGTTCCATCAATGCCCATTAGTAAACAGTGGCCAATTCCTGGCAACGGCAGCCAACAGCAGCCAACAGAAGTTTGACCACTTGTACCTGCTTCCGTGGCGTCTTACCCAATAGCCAGGCAACAGTCGCCAATTCCCGGCGACGGCATCCCCAGGCCAGCATCTGCGACAATCGTCGTAGAAGACCATCAGGTAGAAATCGAGGTGTTTAGCCCAGACAGGCCCAATGCCAAGTGTGAGTATAAGAGTTTCATGCTATATTTGGGGTGCCTTACTTCTTACAGTTCAAGGTTGCTGAAGGAAGGAAGGAATTTTAGAGCAGCTCGGGAAGGAGGTTATCTGCTTTGACCTACAGTTCAATGTAGGCTACATGAAGGGTGCCCAGAGGATTTGTTTCAGTAGGAGTGATGATGTTGGAGCTGAGCTGAAGAAGATTGCTGTCATTGAGCACCCTTTTGAGTATACCTTGAAGAAGAAATGGCAGTTGATGTCGGTGGTGTAGCAAGGGATGTATTTTCCGCGTTTTTACTGAAGCATGCCTCCATCGTTTCGATGGCACATGTCTCTTATACCCAGCTGTACCTGCCTCTGTCAACATGGGAACAATTTCAACACTGGGTGCAATCACATCACATGCATACATAGCTACTGGAGTATTTCCTGACAGGGTTGCTTTTCCATGTCTTGCAGCAGCTCTTCTTGGCCCTCATATTGTCATCACCGATGCCATTCTTGGAAAATCTGTTGTAAGCTGCCCGAGCACTCATGAGGCTTTGATACTGTGTAATGCACTCACTGTGCAAGTTAATTGCTGAAACTGCGCGCTATACTTTTCTTGTGAAGCCTGTAGCAGCACTGAGCATGATGAATGCTTGCATTCCTGAAAGACACAAGTCTTTTTAGAAGGACATGTCTGTGGAAAGGCTCTCTATTCTTCCCTGTCTGTCTCCACTAGCAAGGTGTTGAGTATGCTCCAAGAGCCTATCATACGAAATCAATCTGAAGAGGAGGTGTGGCAGTACCTGCGGGCATTTTGTTGGCAACATGATGGATGATGAGCTCCGTACCTTCCTACGGTTTGTAACAGGAAGTTTTGTCATCAGCATCCCAACTATTTCAGTGTCACTTAACACCCTGGATGGTATTGCATGGCGGCCGATATGCCACACTTGTTTGGCCTCACTGGAGCTGCCAAGTACGTACACATCACTGCCAACATTTGTGTCAAAGTTTCGTTCTGTCAGACGACCTCTTTTCTTGGAGGATGGATGCACTTTAAGTCAACATTACTGACATCACATATTATGGTCTCTCACACAGCTATATTTAACGGCACATTGATCAAGCATGCTATCTGTTGTAGTGTTTCCTGTTCTCTTATATAATTTGTTGACTGTAGTGTTTTGAGTTGATTGCCACTTGGCTTTGAGCATGGTCAGTGCTGTAGCACATATTCTGAAATCGATTCTATTGCTATGTTGAATACTTCAACTTGATACCTCTTGTAGGTATTGTTACAAATTTTCAATATAATGAATGCAGAAATTGCAAGACAGGTTGGTATATATCAATGCCATAATTGTCACTGTTTTGGAGAGGATTGACAGTGAGTTGTGGGTCAGTCAAAGTTGGTGTGAGCAAGCGTGTACCGTCCTTCTGGAATTGTTATAGACTCCATCTCTGTTGATGATATGGGGTCATCATTGCTTATACCATACTCTTCACCTACATTCTGGAAAAATCGAGAGCTACTAGGCCAGATGAATGAAGCTGTAAAGCTGTAAAGCTCCTCATACAAAACGCTGTTCTGGAGAATGGTGATTGGCTGTTCTGATGCCATGGTGGTTCCAACCATCTTGAAATGCTTTGAGTGCTTGGTTCAGCCTTGGAATATACACGTACGTAGTGAAAGGCAAACAAATGGAGTTCATCGAGTGGATCAAGCAAGTTATGCTGCTCGAGAAAATAAAACAAGCGATAGTACAGGAGTATTACACTCCTGTGTACATAAACCCATAGCCTCTCTATTCTCTGATTGTGAACAGAGCTCCCAGTAATCATGCTTCCCTGATTTGTCCCTTGAATTCACTCCTGAAAGTGCATCTGCTGCCTCTGCAATACTACTACAATAGCAGAAGAATCAAAAGCAATGGATTTATAATTATACCATATCCGGTCAAAACATTTGTCAGAAATGTTAAGTGAACAAGTGTTTCGAGTTAGATACCTCTTGGGGATGCCGCCCCAACTGGACATACTTGCTCCCTTTAGTCGGTGTATCAATATTATAATCCTGCATGCATAAGCAACACATTCATATGCATGTACACACTACATAGACACATATGAACACAAATTGATGAACACACACACACACACACACACACACACACACACACACACACACACACACACACACACACACACACACACACACACACACACACACAGAGAGAGATAGAGATAGAGAGACACGTACAACACTTGTACTACCATTGCCAAAATTGGTCACATGGCCCCCAGTTAGGGGATGAGCCAGCAGGAGGGAACAAGACCGCTAGCATTGACGACACACAGACAGATGCATACAAGCAGCATGCAGGAACTCCAAGTTACTACAGTCGATAATGTTCTATAATGGCAAAATGCTGTTTACCTATGCACGCTACGTATAAGCATGCGCCTGTCTTCTTAATACTAGGGCATACAATAAAATGCAACCAGCCTCGCTTGAATGTATATAGCTAGCTATTTCAGTAAAGTACAGTGCATGAGTGTATCTTGGCCAGGGCAAGTACATTTTGGGCAATAGAACTGTAATCTGCTTTCACTGGCTGTCAGAAAGAAGGGATAGCAAGCCAGACGAAGCACTGGATGGCAGCTGGGCAATCGACACCTACATATTTGGAGCTGCGCAGGAAAGCCCGTCCCTGCTGAGCTAACACAATGCGCGCTGTGCGCTTCACCTGAGGGAACAGTGAAAGTGCTTCCGGCCATGCGGGATAAATGATGTCAGCCAATATGGCAGAATCACCAACAGGCGTGTAACCCTCGCTGGGACGTTAACAACAATTTGAACGCAGCACGCAGCGATGAAGTGGAGTGTTGAGCAGTTTCGTGGCCAATGGTGGCCAAGTAGAGCGTTTTGTTGTCGTGAGCACCTGCGGAGAACACCGGGCTACTGCACAATCTAGGTGCCTCGGGTTGACTGGGACGGATATACATATATATATACATACATACATATATACAAATGGGGGATGACAACGCATCACGATTTCTTGCCTCGCCTTTCGGCTCAGCAACAATTTAGAACAGTAACTGCGCATGCTTAAGCTTTCTATGCTGCAGATGGCAGCCAAATCTTATCATGCATGATTCACTGCACTCACAAAGTTCCAGGATGCCCCGTCACTCATCTGAAGCAGCTGAGTGAAGGCCTTCCAGGCAGGCGCCATCATTGTCTGATGCCATAGCAGCAGTCAGGGGGATACCAATTCAGAAGTCAGTAAACAACACATCATTTGGCACAAAACTATAGCAATGTATTTGATACCTTCCAACCTGTGTGTGTGGGGGGGGGGGGGGGGGAGCCATTACATATTTCTTACGGGATTCAAAGCAAACTATGGTAAATTTACATGTATTATTGCTTGGCAGATCTTTAATTCTTTAATGAACACAAGATCACCATCACTGCTCTATCAAGTGATTAGCTAGCACAAACCTTGATCAACACTTGTAGCTACAGTGAAAAGTAAGTACACTCTCTGTATGCCCTATAGTAAGTGCATACATATCCATTTACCCTTCACTACATTCTAGCATATTCTTATAGCTGCTTGCTAGTAATAGCTCATTAGCTGACACATTTAAGATTCAAGCAACGCTAGAGCTAAAATCGAGACAGCTCTACCATACCTACTTTGCAAGTATATCTCCCTGGGTAGGTACTATGACATGAAAGTTGATATTTCGTAGGTTGCGGTGATACCACGCCAGTCTTAGACCCCGCGGCAGCTTTATCCCAATATTTGTTCTCCAAGCAGCCATTTTAGTCACGTGCAGGCATCAGGCGCGAAATGGTGTTACTTTTGCGCGAAGAGTGACCGATTGCTGGAGGACCACGTGTTGTGTTTGGTTGGCCATGCCTAAGGAAGAGAGTGGTTCGCAGCTGTCTGCGTACGAAAAACAGAGGCTTCAGCGAATCAAAGAGAATGAAGACTTTTTAAGGAGTCTGGATCTTTCTCAGGTAATTTGTCCCTATTCTACAGGACTTACGTAGTTTCGTGCTTGATCTCTGTTAACAATCCAGCGTTTGTTGTTCTGTTAGTATGTATTTGGTTACTGTTCCTCTTCGTTTGGCGTATTGGTGTGTCACACCAAACACACATCCTGCATGGTGTTCATGGGAAGCGCTTAGTACACTATGCTGCATACTCCAGTAGCATTCACATACCAGAGGAGCAATAACCGTTTCAACTGCAAAAGTGTTTATCAGGTACAATAATGAATCAAAGATGTGACTGTTCATGCTATCGTGGGGCAGCTATAAGAAGAGATAAATGGAACATAGTTGAGCATGTTTGTGTATTACCGGTCAGTCTACATGTTATCTGATCCTTCTTCACTTCTGTAACTGGTGTGATTGTAACATCTTGTGGTAGCAATGTACCCCCAGCAACGTGATTGCTGTTATAATCCCTGCATGATCCTTTGCCGCCATCGCCTCAGATTTATTATTAGTCCATGAGATCATTAGCAGTTGACAGCATCTCACATGCATCTATGGGTTTGTATTGCTGTCCAACTGCTGTTCTCATCATGTGGTGTGTGTGTGCTTGTAGGTTGTGTTATGTTACTCATTTGCTCGTTGCAGGCACGAAGTGAACTACAACAACTGCAGAAGAAGGTGTCTGTCTCAAAGAGAGGTCTTCCAACAAAGTGAGTGAGAGCATATAGTGCTGACCGGGAGCCATTTTAACATATGTTGCGATTCTTTGCTGTTTTGCCATCTGACACCATCACACTTGCAAGTGATGTGCTGTCTTTGGTCACAACCAGCTTTACTTAATTCAATGACCCTCTAAATTCTCAATACAATGACAGGCCTCTAGTGTACAAGGTATTTGTACGTTGAATGGCTTGTATTGTGCTGTTGTCTCTGTGTAGGCAAAGTCCTCCCACTGCTGGCACTGAATACGTGCGGCGTGTGTCCCTAAGGCTTCGCAACATGTCACCTGGAGGAGAGGTTCTTCCTGCTAAACCTCCAAAAGAGCCTCTTTTTTCCTCTCCAGAAGTGGTGCGTTTGGTAGTAGTTTACTGTATTCACCTCACCTCTTGCTATTCAGTGTACCATATTCTGACTGTTGGCCATTAAATTTTCCTTTCTGCTTTAGTATTATGTATACCTAGCATGTGACTGAACATCACTGATACTGTACCACAGTTGGTACGTAAAGGTTCTTTTCTTGTGAACTTTGTGTTTGTTTGTTCGCTTTCAACCTTTTCTCAGAAATGCAGAGAGATTGGACCTGTAACTATGAAGTGTGAGAATGATGTCGGTGAAGAATTGCATCGTCAGTTTGTGGATGCACTGAAAACATGCTCAGAAGCAGTGAGTTTTGTAGTGTTATTCATGTGAGTCGGACGTAGCCACAATACATATGTGTGTATCGTACTATCACAAGTGGCTGGGAGTGAAGGATGTATGTAATCTGTTGATTGTATTCATTGCTTGCCTCAATTCCTCCTGTAGGAGGAGTGTACTGAGGAGAGGTCTCCTGTGGTGGCAGACGAGAGGTCAGTGCATACTTGGGGGCTGTTAACAGTAATCCCTTCTTATGGCTAGTATCTAACACTTCTTATCCTTTTCTTAGAACAGGTATATTTATATTGATGCTGTATGGAAGTACAGTATAATGTGTAGAATATTATATTACTGCCAAAGGCACTTCCATCCATGTGTTAAGACCTATCTGTTATGTGGTATGTATGTTTTGTGTGTGTTTCTGCATGTTGACCATTCTCACTTTGTCTGTGCTGTGCTTGTTGGCAGACGGTACCTGAAGGAGATATCCAAGTTGCGACTTACAGACACTCACGTTTGTAAAGTCACCAAACACAGAATATTCTCTCTTGTGGTGCACCCATCAGTGTCACATCTTCTGGTAGCAGCTGGTGACAAGTGGGGAGGAGTGGGCTTGTGGAATGTAGTGAGTCTGACTATTTGTGAATAGACCAGCACACATTGCTGGTTGGGGTTGTTTATTGGTTAATTTACAAATACAGCAAAGAAGTTGTTAGAAGTTACCTCTGCAAACTGAACTAATGTACTAACATAATTTTCTTACACCACTATTCACGGACATGCTTGCATGGTTTGCTTGTGTGCGGTAGTTCAACCTTGGGCTTTCACTTATACTATATACCTTTAGTACCTTGCATCTCTTTTGCATGCTGTAGGGCTCCAGTCTGGGCCACGATGGTGTGTGTTACTACACCCCACACACCCGACCCGTCAATGCCATCAGTTTCCCCTCTTCCCCGTCATCCTGTAACTATCTCTACACTGCCAGCTATGATGGCAGTGTCAGGTGCCTTGACCTGGAGAAAGAGGCATTCATGGAGGTAAGACCTGCACATTGGGATGGTTACTTACCTTGCCACTGTCACTGTCCATGTAGGGGATGGAATATCATGCACGTACCACATACATCGTATTTCATGTTACTTGCTACCTCTTACTGGACACTTGAGCTGTGAGTGATAGCGTTTGGGATATTTTATGGCTGATGGTAGATAAATGCTATCTGCCATAATCATGACATGCAAGGAGTCAGCATTGTGTTTTTGAGGGTCATTGCTGTGGTATGGGATAATTTTGAATTGTTTTAGCACTCACAAATAGGATAACATTTCACTGAATGCTCATGTCGCTAACTGCCTCTAGGCTTTGGCCTCCTAGATGTGACGTCCACCCCTAACTGTGTGTCTGTAATGTGCTATTGGTGTGCCCACTGTTCACTATTAACTTTACTTACATTGTATTTATTGTGCAGGTGTATGGCAACAACCCGGAGAGTGACATTGCCTTGTCACACATGAGTCTGAGCTCTTCCTCCTCCTGGCTCCTGGCCTCCTGCTCCAATGGACAGGCTGTTTTAGTGGACACACGAACTGAGGGAAAAGCTGCCAAGGTTTGGACTCTTTATGGGAGGAAGATCAAGACAATTCACATCAACCCACAGCAGGAGGACATCTTCTGCACAGCTTGTGTGGATGGGTAAGAGACAGTACTAGTTATAGTACACATTGCAGCGAACTCTTCAGTACTTCCTGATAGCATCACTATTAGTAATACATAATTACATACCTGTATTCCGGGACTCTGTTATAGTATACAGTTCTCAGTTGTATCATGTGTTCATACTCATGGGAGGAGTTGAATCACAAGTGTGATCCAGTATTTCCTGACCATGCTGCATTACTTACTGTGTTGTCACAGCTGACCGGCACAATCTGTTAGAGGCACTGTTATATTCTACTTTACTCCACAATGTGTGTTGTTTGACTGTGGTAGTTTTTTTGTGTTGCACGGTACATTAGAGAAGGGTTTCATGATGGATTTACTTTTATGATTGTTGATAAACCATGCCCTGACCTTACTCCCACAGTCAGTTGTCTGTGTGGGATGTGCGACAGATGAAGCAGAAGAATCCAGAGTGTCTCTTTGACTTCAAATTTGGGAAGTCAGTGTCTTCTGCGTATTACTCACCTCTGACTGGTAACCGGCTTGTATTGACCTCTCTGGATGACAGGCTCAGGTGTGAAGGGGCACATGTATATACATGGGTGTATTATTGTTGTACTGTATGTATGAGTGTATTAGTGTTGTACTGTATGTATGAGTGTATTAGTGTTGTGTTGTTGATGTCTTTGCTGTATATCTATGTGTGGAAGTCATTACGTACATACCTATAATGTGATCATTAATTTTGTGTTTGATTTTGCATGTGTGTGTATGTGAATGTATTATTAAATTATGTGTGTGAACATTGTGTGTTTGTGCATACGTGTGTGTGTGTGCATGTGTGTGTGTGTGTGTATGTGCATGTGTGTGTGTGTGTATGTTCCTGAATTAGCTAATGCTCGTTACTTGTGCAGGGTACTCCAAAGTGACACTCCAAGCTCTGAACCACAGCTGACACTGACCATTAGACACAACAACTATGTGGGGAGGTGGCTAACTCCATTCAGAGCAGTCTGGGACCCAAAGAATGACAGCCATTTTGTTGTGGGCAGCATGTCCCACCCCAGACAAGTAGGCATGGCACTAGTGCAGGATAACTCACTGTCTTGGTCTTGAAAGATTGTGATAGAGCAAACCTTATAGTGCTCTGCCCCTCAGAGATGCGGAGAGCTACCATAGTGCTGCATGTGGTGATGATATGTGATTCAGGCTCTGCTGATTTAGGTAGTATCCACGATTGGTTGGCGTTGGTCTATATTCATAGTGCAGTAAGTCAGTGTCCTTTTTAGAGGAAGTCTGTGATGCTTCTGTTGTACAGAACTTCTCCTGTATTCACACGCAAACGCCTGCAATATCTTCTTTCGTGTTTCTCATTGTGTCATGTGTGTCTGTAACTTATTGCTCCGCGCACTGCTATACCTATCCACTTAAATGTACTCCCATTCTTGTTCCCCTGATGCCTTCAGTTGGAGGTGTACTCTGTGCAGCAGTCTCACCCAGTGGCCACCTTCCAAGACGAGCACCTCAGCTCTGTTTGCTGCATCAATGCCTTTCACCCCAATCTTCACACCTTAGCTGGAGCCAACTCAAGTGGCAGAGTACACTTGTGGGAGCAGGTGTGAAGTCTCATACCTCATTTTAACAGAAGTTAACTATCACAGGTTCAGCAATACAAGCACACACACGCCTTATATCAGCCATGCAAACATTACTGGTCTAGCTACAGGAACAGAGATATACAGTAGGACACTGTTTCAGTTGGGTTCATGCCAGCACAGATTGTACATGCTGATGATTTTAATCTTTAAAGGTAATGTGTTCAGCTATTTACTTATATTTTGGTGTGTTTCTTTGCATGACTGTGAAATGATGTAAATAACCGTGTTTGTGGGTGTGCGTGTGTCACAAAATTCGCTCAGTATGTCTTATGCAATAATTACAGTGTGATTACATACCAAGAAAACTTACACACATTCATTTAGCTGTTATGTTTATGTTGCTAGTTAAACAAAGTAAGCTAATGTATACATAGAATATACTTCCAAATTATGATGTGTCACATGTGCACAGTCCAGATCTGAAAGAACATGATGCTGTACTTATTTCCTCAATATCGTGCAATACTCTCCTTCTTTCTGAATGCCTGCTTCATTTAGGGAGGCATACATATCAGACGGACTGCCACCGCTGGCCACATACATGGATCTACTTGGTGCAGTGCACGGTGGCTCATAGTAGCGAGGCTCAGAACCATCTGATGGCAAACCAGCTGTTGCTTTTGCGTAACCTTTCTCTTCAAGCACTGCCATTGTCTTGTCAGAACTAGTAGCAATGGCAAGTTCAATTTTTGCAAAAATTGGTTCATCTACGTCTTCTGAGATTGATCTGTTGCAGTAGTCATTTCCATCTTTGTCCATGGCTGACATAGCCATAGCGTTAACAGCAGAGGGAAAGTGTTCTTGCTTCCTTTCTCTTCTGCAGTATGCTGTAGATATTATATATGTACTAGAAATAATAAAAATTTTGTACAAAAATTGTAAGGATGTAGGGATGGCATAAATAGGACAGAAACAAGTAAAGGCTGTTACACAGTGGAGCATTAACCATGGACTCTACATGCAAGAATGTTGCACCTCATAGTCCTACATCTTTGTATGTAGGGACAATGCTCCACTGTGTAACAGCTTTTACTTGTTTCTGTCCTTTTTATGCCATCCCTACATCCTTACAATTTTTGTAGAATTTTTTTATTATTTCTAGTTTCTGTACTTTTTATAGTGGGCAGCTAAGCTGAAGCAACACACTTAGTCTCAACCACAGGGCATTGGTGCAGGCATTATACCTCATTTCTGTAATCCTGGATCTCAAGGTGTGGCTAGCACCTAGGTTCCGCGCTAATAGCCAAGCGAGAAACAGCGACCTGAAGCAAACCGTGGTGGGGAAATGCATGACTGTGAAAGTCCTTCAAACGGCGCATAAGCTACAGTCGATTTCAGAACGGTTGGCCAAAATGGCTAATGGCAGAACGACCAAATGGCATGACGTCACTATTAGTATAACTGCTTGCCATTATGTCACTCTTATTGTATAGTATTGCCATTTGCCATTTGCCTTTTAGACAACCATTCTGAAATCGGCTGTAACTGCTGCAGCTGCTACCAATGGCTCCAGTCACTCTGGTTTCATCCGCTTTAATTACATAATTTGAAAATGGCGTCCGTCCTGCTTGGCCAAGCAACATGGCAGGAATTGTGGCAAGTGCCGTCTTCCACACTAACTCGTGCCACCTTTTAACCTACAAAGGAATGGCCAAAAATGGTGCTATATGGTGCGAGAAATATTTCCTGGTCCCTCTGGTTCATGCACTACGGCTGTCAAAGAAAAATAAGAAGAAGAGGAATAAAAAGACAAAACGTGGGAAATGTCGAGGACGTGATCTACGTTTAGGCGCACCTTCACTGTGAAGTAAGGTTAGTTATGCACTGTTCAGTCCCCGCTTCGTCATGGTAAGCTTCGTTTGCTGGTTTTCGGTCCTCTTCAGGAGTAGCGCAACTTTTTGTTTGTATTACAGCATACAAACAACCACTGCCATCCCTACATAGACAGCACTACCATGCTGACTGATGCACAACATTGCTGTCACATAACTATAATAATTATACTAATGATGCTGCATGCATGTACAGCTCTCACCTCTCCCTTTGCACAAGTACCAAATCATCAATATTACCACCAGGGTACCGATAGCAAGAATGACAACAAGGAGTGAACCACCAATGATGGCAGAGGAGTCTGCACAGTATACATAACAAAGCCCAATGCTGCATTTATTTAATTTTCATTTCATAACGTTTGGTACAATACTGTGGCATGTAACATGCAGCCACTAGCATGCATGCAGAATGAGGCCTAGAAGTGCCACTTGTGTAACACAGGTCATAGAGCAGGATGTACAGTGATGCATGGGCATGCCACAGCAAAATTAAATTTGGAACCTCAGAATGTTGTGTATGTCACCTCGAGCTTTGTCCTCAGTGATTACACAGCATCCAAACATTCTAAATGGTTATATATGAGACTCTACTGGGGCTGCAATCTATTATTATAATTAATACTCACTGGCACATGTGGGGATGCTGCTGGACCACTGTCCTGTAACTCCACAGGTTCTTAAAGAGGATCCAATTAACATATATCCTTCTCGACACTCATACAGTGCAGTGCTCTGATAGCTTGTACTGTTGCCAGCAACACGGCCATTTGTCAGTTCCTCCAAATCAGGACAGTGAACAACTGAGTGATATGTAGATTGATGCTACCTAAGTACATTGCTGAACCACCCAATCAAAATCATCTAAATCATAATCGGGAAGTAACCATTTTGATTTCATAAATCTCTGTAGGGCACTGAATTTTGCATCCTGATAAAATTTCTATGAAGTGCCAACCACCTTAGATCATAGCCATCAGGATTGATCGATGTGATGAAAACTGCCATGCTTGGCATAGACTGGTAGAAAACTGAGAGACGATCATGAGTTTGAGATCAACCAATCTACAGTTAATCTAAATCTTTAAACATGTTTAAAACAAACAATGGATAATTAAGTATACACCTCGTCCAAAGACTTCTGCATGTTGCAGTCCAGAGAGGTATGAGCATTAGTGTAGGGAATGTGCCCCCTAAGTCCTCCACCAATGAATATGACCCACAACTCCTTGCATGGGAGCACATACATGTGCTCTTTACATGAGCTTAGTTTATTAGACTTCTTTAATTAATTTATTATTACCCAATGAGATAACTAAATAAATCATGCATGTATCACACTGAGATCAATGATGTATATCCCAATTTTTTT
Source organism: Ianthella basta (assembly GCA_964019415.1). Lineage (NCBI taxonomy): Eukaryota > Metazoa > Porifera > Demospongiae > Verongiida > Ianthellidae > Ianthella > Ianthella basta. The sequence continues at coordinate 4,565,287 of OZ025877.1, read as the reverse complement.
ATGATCAAATCTATAACTCTGTGGAGTCAGATTGGCTGGCATACACACTGTCATAGCTGCATGCACTGGTGATGCCAGGCCATTGTTGGTGCACTGGAGCAGGGGAGCCCACTAAAAGCAGGCTTCCCTGCTAGTTCAGTGATATAATATAGAGAAATAGTAGAGGCTGGAGAGCAGTACAGACGATTAGAAACGTGTGACGTCGCAAAAGGCATAAGACATCCGGTGGAATTATTTAATTTCAGCTAACTATGACTGCATCTTTCCTCTCCCAGATCTCCCCATGCATGTTCCTATAGCTATACAACATTTTACTGTCATCTGTTGAGAAATGAAGTAGTCACTGGCTTCCAGTACAGGATGCTAACAAGAACATGTTGTCAAACATAATATATACTGACATTCCTTTACCTTAATTAGCTTGTATAGACACATACTAATTTACTACTTTCTTACTATAAGATAGCGATGAAATTGCTTGTACATTATCTGTAATATTTCATGGCTGCATGAGTCAGCCAAAGCATACCTTGACAAGATGGCTGTCTGTCAGACCACCTTCCATTTGCCTGGCACACCCTGGAGCTGTTCCCTTGTAAGAGGAAGCCTGTGTCACATGTGTAGTTGATAGCACTGCCATACTCCACTATGTCAAAAGTGACTGAGCCATTGACCGGGGGTGCTGGACTGTTACATGTGACAACTGCATGGATGAAATTTGTATACCATCTCTACTAATCTGGGATATACTTACTGTAATGTTATACATTGCAATTGCATGCATAATGTACATGACTGAATTCCCAAGGTGAAGGTAGGGGCTGGTAGCAAAGGGGTTAGGAATTTCTTTCAAGACACAAGCTGCATAGTGCAACTAACCAGCCAAATTCACTCCACTTACTGTTGCAGGTTGGTTGTGTTCCTGACCACTGTCCACTAGCCTGACAGGTCCTGGACCAGCTTCCTGTCAAGCGGTATCCAGTGTTGCAGCTGAAAATGACTCTATCATTGTAGTTCCTCCCTCTGTAAGTACGCTGTCCATTGCTTGGTGTGAGGGGCAGGCTGCAGGTGACAACTGTAATAAAATGCAGTGTCATTTGTACATGGTAGGGATTCACATCCTACTTACTGCACTGTTGATTCTCTCAGGCCAACGTGTGCATTATAGCTAAGTACTTACTTAAGCATGTCGGTAAACTGCCAGACCACACTCCATTAGTTTGACATGTAATAATTGGGTTTCCCATTAGCCTGTACCCTGTGTTACAGGTGTAAGTGACAGTGTGTCCCTGTGTGTATCCGGTGATGCTCCTCACCCCATTTACAGGGATGCCTGGGTCACCACAGAACCCTGAAATACAGATAATGCAGAATTCTTTGTATACAATTATTGCATGCGTATTCCCTGACGTTATGATAGCATAAATGATAAAATGCTATTCTTTCTTACTTAAGCATGAAGTATTATTATAGCTATATATAATGAAATGGCAGCTAATATGTCACTGCATGCAAATGCATGCAGTGCACCAAAGCTTGCATACGTTTGCTCCACTTACTGACACATGTAGGTTGTGTTCCTGACCACTGTCTATTAGCCTGACAGGTCCTGGAGCTGCTTCCATTCAGGTGGTATCCAGTGTTGCAACTGAAGGTGACTCTATCATTGTAGTTCCTCCCACTGTAAGTACGCCCTCCATTAGTTGGTGCAGTAGGTATACTGCATGTGACAACTGAATTGAAATGCATTGGGATGTTATCATCAATTAAAGAGATAAAGAGATTTCGGTATAATGAATATTTGCTAATGAATCTTGTTCCTTCCTAGAAACATTGCTGCATGTACATGCCATTTATACAGTCATACATACACAATACATTGTATACTTACTGTTACATGATGGTAAGGTGCCTGACCAATATACTCCTGTGAGACATGTTCGTGAACTGCTCCCGGACAAGATGTACCCAGTTGGGCAGGTGTAAGTAACAGTATCCCCAATTGCCGTTCCAGTGAGAGTACGACTAATGCGATAGCGATACCAGGGTCACTGCAGCCACCTAAAGTGAACACAGATGTCTACAGTTTTATAAAAGGCAACATATTAACTTAACATTGAGTGAGATTCACTTTCATTGCAGTGCAATGAAGCCCTGTGCAAGACAGATACCTGTGGGCTAGTTCTAACTGACCTTCATAGAGAGATGGCTGCTCTACAGAGGTATAGATTGTAATGTTTTTGTGCTATTTGGGGCCAGGGAGGCTGGCTTTTTTAGAGGGTGTCTGCCTCACACAGAGACTATCTTAGACAGGTTCCACTGTATTGTGTGTACATGCACACTCACATGTGACACCTGCATCTTCATGGTGTCCACAATTATGAGAATACAGGGTATGTCGAGTACATGACAGAAGGGATGATTCAGTTCCAGTGCAATGCAAATCATCCAGAAGAATTTGCCCTGACCCCTGTCCGAAATGGGCTTCCCGATGGGCTGTTATTGCTGTTCTATAACCAAGTTGCTGGCATACCACTTTTGCTTCATTCAGGCCCCAGCTGTCATCACAAACAGTGTTCCACTGACTGTTATACCAAACCTCAACTCTCCCTTCATAACGGTTGGACCCATGTACCAACTAAGCGAATGTTACCACTGCTTTGGCCTGCAATAATCAATTTACAATACCAACTGTGCTTGCTGACATATCAATACTAACTCATTTTTAACATTAGCAAAACCACGATAACGTAATAGCATGAAATTAGTTCAAGTCATGTTAAATATGGACCACCAATCTCAGTTCATGTCTAATCCTCACTCACATGTAGCACTTGCATCTTCACTGTGCCCACAATTGTGGCTGTAGATTCCCCTGTGTGGACACGAAAAGAGAGATGTTTCGGTTCCAGAACACCGCAAGTCATCCAGCAAGATTTGTCCAGACCCTTGACCAAAATAAGCACTCTGATGGGCCAATGCTGCTCCTCCATATCCAAGTTGTCGGCATACAACATTTGCGTCAGAAATGCTCCAGGAATCATCACAGACTGTGTTCCACTGGTTTGAATACCATATCTCAACTCTGCCTACTGAGGATGCATAGCCATTGGCGAGACGGAGAGAGCCACTTGAGAACCTTGTAGAAGTGCCTGCAGTGCAAGACCATAATACAAGCCATCATTATACAATGATATGCCATAACTATGTCACAAGTTATATGAATTCATGTACGTAGAAAGCAAACTCACACGTAACACTTGCATCTTCATTGTGTCCGCAGTTGTGAACATTGATCCCGCTGTGTCTGCACTCCAGAAGAGATGCTTCTCTCCCAGTACACAGTAGATCATCCAGTAGGATGTTTCCTGATCCCTGTCCAAAATAAGCACTCCGATGTGCTGTTACTGCTCCTCTGTACCCAAGCTGTCGGCAGACCACAGTTGCATCATTTAAGCTCCAACTGTCATCACATACAGTATTCCACTAGCTGTTGTACCAAATCTCAACTCTTCCTTGGTGAGTTAAAGTCCCACCAATCAGTCGAACGTCACCATTGCTGTAACCTATAACAGAACAGGCGTAGCAAATATTGCACACGATGAATGATTAGCATGTTACTAACTTCAATAAATTACTATTATTTATCCGCAGCTATAAACACATGATCACATAATGTATCATCCTCTTCTGAAGCGATTGTAAACGGCAAAGTCTTGAGTCATGCAGTACAGGATGCCAACGTAAGGAAGATAACTTGCTAACCTACAGTATTCTATATTGGGCTGCTTCGGGGTGAAGACAAGAGACTGGGAGTAAGCGGGGCAGGCTGGAAAGAAATGCGCCCTAAAACCAATTGGACCTGGAGAAGTCACGCCAGTACGCGTATACCTGATCATGGTTCTGAGGCAGTTAAATCAGATGACCGTCTGCGTACCCTGTCGCACACTGTCCACTGTCCGCGTACTTGTTCGCCATCCGTGCGGAACGTCCTCAAAATAGAAGGATTGTTCCAAAGTCTTACGGCTTTGGTGTATTGCACCTACCTTGTGTTGTAGGTAGGGAGAAGAGCAACACCGTAGTAGCAAAGAGGAGGATCTGCTCTGGCATTGATCTGTACCCGACGATAACTATCAAGAGATGCTTTCTCGTCAGGTAGTGCTTCAAAGTTTAATACGCCAGCAAATGATAAAGAGCGGTGTGGCGTTCTTATATATAGGTGCGACATCCATTTTGTGACACTATGAATAATTGCGAGGGTCGCGATTAGAAAGTGCAGATTAGCGCACATTCGGCGATTCAGAGATTCTCCCGGATTTAGGTAGCCACAAGTATAGTCTACGTTCTGCCAGCAAGTTTGAAGTGTATCCGAGCTTCCTTCGCTGAGAAATCGTCAGTTGAATGAACCATCCCCGCCATTCGGCGCACTCTTCTTTCCACTAGAATTTGACAGGATAGCTACCTCTACAACCCACTTTTAGCCTGTCAGAAGCAATCCCGTCGCGAATTGGCTATATAAGTGTGGCATAATTGGCTATGTAAGTGCTGCATGGGGCCAATCTGTGCCCTAGTGCCAATGGGCAAGGTGCACATAAATAATGATTGATTGATTGATTGATTGATTGATTGATATGCCTGGCTGATCACTCCTTCTCTGTAGGTAACAATTATTGAGCAATTCTGTCTTTTCATGTGAAAGAAACTTGTATTCATGCATTATCAATCTTGAATCAGCATGCAGCATTTCCTCACACAACACCTTACAAAGAGATTACAGGGTGTTGCATTACTACTCCTGTAAACCGTGCATAATAGTACAGTTGATGCTTGGTGCTGTGTCTTGTGTATATGTTTATATACATGACTACAATGTGTGTGCAGCCATGCATATTACTAATTAGGTTATGAAGCAGCAGTAGTGCCAAGTGAAACCTTGGGATCATGCACCAGGCCAACAAATCAAATTTGTCTAACCATACCAATGCAGGAGTTACCACTGTGAATGAACTTAGACCACTCATAATAACATATTTATACTTATGATGTTGAATGGGCTCACTGCTATTATGTGAATTATACTTATACAGACCTGGCATAATCATACTGACTACAGTTATAGTGACGGCTTTTGAGTTGAAACACAACAGGAAGCAATCAATAATACAGGATTTGTAGCTGCAATTTCCTTTGCCAATTGTATACTCACATGTGTGTGTGATATAAAATGAACAGCAGTGGATTTCCCTTCATTATTTTTAATGCAATATAGGAGTATACAGTCATTTAAAGAACACCCTACTGTTTAAATATAAGCACGCCGGGTAAATGGTTGCAGTGACATTAATATTTGGGGCAGAGCGTGCAATGTGTAGGCATCAATTGTCAAGCCCTTAATGGTGTCAGTTGCTGCAGCTCAAGGAAGACATTACTTGTGATGAAGCAGTTGCCAGCTTCATTCAGCTACTTATCCATACTTTGCCGCAGAATAGCCGTCAGTGATGGGGGCATGGTTATATGTCATACATATAATGGCTTCTCTGGTAATGAGTATAAATGAGTGGGATGAATAGTGTGAGCAGCCATACCGTTTTACTAATAAGATAATGAAGCTGCAGTAGCAACAAGGGAATTGAACCTTAATGTAAGTGTTTGTAAACAACTAGTACTGTAATTCAACTTATAGGTCATGACTCATTATATAGGATTCACAGCGCTTTCTTTGTTATAATGTTCAACTTTGTCATTGCATGTTGCAACACCCATGCATACACATTAAAAGCATGTTGGTCCTTCTGATTGTTACAGATTTTGTAATGCATAAGAATTATGGTATTCCTGTGCTGTGCTATATATGCACACATGCTTTATATATCATGCACAAATACATTCTTGGCCGGAATGCTATGAATTGTTCCTGATTGCATGTGTCAGTAAAAGTGTGAACTTGGACTAGGTATAATTATTTCAAGTATTTATCACATAGCAATGTGCTTCTAGAACATTACATTCTTATATTCTGCATATAGCCGCCCCTGTTCAAAAACTATGCGTAGTTATAGTATAAACGTTAACATGTCCCATCTAACCAAGTAAACATACCCTGTATCCAGGATAATAGTTATTAGTACTTTTATATTGAAGCACATTATTACGTAGTAGTCTAGAGTTGTAAAAAAGTATGCAAGTATAATACATATAATTATTCACATAATTTAGTATGTTTACAAGTTCATATAATTATACAGTCTTCTGATACACATTAAGCCACATGAAGTAAATACTAATGGAAATTAGACTAAGCCAGTAAATATCTATGGGATGATCTATATATGCATGGGATAAAGTTATGTTCAATGAAGCATGCCAAGGTGCGTAGCATTTATACTGAATAATTAGGAAGTATCAGAACAGGTCAAGTGCCCAAGGCCCAGTACGAATTGTAAGGTAATAATTGTGGTTTGCTACCTATAATTTATATGTAGTAATACGTAGGATAGGATGAATGCCCTACTTTTGCCAGTACAATTTAATGGATGCGACTCAGACAGGCAATAGCTAAAAGGTGAAAACGCTATGTTACACGTCTTCAGTGGCTAGCAATGCACTGACCTGACGCAGCATATTTTCTTCCAGTCCCCGACATGCTGTAAGCCACCGACCTACTCAGTGGGATCTTGTGTAGCTAACACTTCATCCTCATGCTCCATTATCGCCAACTGCACCAGATGCAGTCTCTTTCCACCATGCAAACTGAACTCCCACTCCTACCTGGTAGGACCCTATAGCTCATACTCTAGCTGAATCATAAATGTTACTCTAACATCAAGCAAGGTCATACAAGGTCTTTGTTGCTTCTCAGCTAAAAATGTTTTAAATGAAGTGAATAACTAAGTGGTAGTTACTAAAAGTATATACATGACTGCATTTTGCAGTATACCCATATTTAAAATATGTAACAGGCAACACCAACACAACACTTCAGTGCATGGGCATAATTGTCAAATTAGGTATAGGCAAAATATAGGCATGGCTCTAGTATCCGCATCTCAGTATAGGCATCTCAAGTACTGCAGAACCCAGGCAGCATAGAAATATTTTCCACATTTCTCACATACAGAGGTATCGGTAATGCATTTACAACCTTAGAAAGAATGCCACACAAGAAGCAATCACTACCAAAGCAAGCAATCATTTGAGTGCTATTTCAACAGTGGCTCATGAAACGCCACTGGGCGAGTGTAGGGGAGTTGGTGGATATACGGCTGCATTAACTGAGAACACCCACCAAGGAGAATCCTGGATGGACATTATTATACATTTGCAATGATATTGATATGCACTCTCAAATAATGATGCATGGTTTGCCATAGCAATATGTTGTGTGTATTCTCAAACTGTAATATTACATTAGTGTAAAAATTAATGCATGATTACCGTGTACACTTAACTTCATTTGGTGTAAAATTATGTATAATTATAAATGCTTTGAAATTGCATTGCAGGCATAAGCCTGCTGAGTATCCCAAGCAAGGCCTATGCGAGGATACTGGATGAAAGGATAAGAAGCGTGACAGAGAGCAAGGTACTTGAGGCTCAGGGGGGCTTTAGAAAGGGCAGAAGTTGCACGGATCAGCTCTTTACCATAAGACAATTGAGTGAGAAGATGATAGAGAAGAACAAGAAGATGGTGGTGACATGTGTGGATTTGGAAAAGGCGTATGACAGGGTGGGTAGAGATAAGTTATGGAAAGTGCTAGAGGAATATGGTGTGAAGGGAAGACTGCTGAGGGCCATTAGATCATTGTACAAGAAGAGTGAAGGGTGCGTCAGAGTAAAGGATGAATTGTCAAGCTGGTTCCCAATAACACAAGGAGTGAGGCAGGGCTGTGTCATGTCACCATGGCTGTTTAATGTCTTCATGGATAAGATAGTGAGGGAAGGAATGGAGAATTTTGTTGGAGGTGTGAAGATGTCAACTACTGAAGTGGGTGTAGTGCTATTTGCAGATGACGTGATGCTACTAACAGAGAGGAAGGAGGACATGGAGGCCAATTTGAAGGAGTTGAAGAAGGCAATGAGTAACTGGGGAATGAAGATACATTGGGGCAAGACTAAAGTGATGATGGTTAGTAGGAAAGGAGAAGAATGCAAAGTGTGTGTGGATGGGGGAGAGATAGAACAAGTGCAGAATATGAAATACCTAGGAGCTATCCTGAGTGCAGATGGGACATGTGAAGAGGAAATTGAACAGAGAGTGGGAGCAGCAGCCAGAGTGATAGGAGCAATGCGGAAGGAGGTGTTGGAAAGGAAGGAGTTGAAGAAAGCTACGAAGATGAGGGTGTACAATGCGATAGTGCTACCAACCATGCTGTATGGCAGTGAGACATGGACAGTGATGAAGAGACATGAGAGCAGATTAGGGGCAACAGAGATGGCTTACCTGAGAAGAGTCGAAGGAGTGACAAGGATGGACCGAGTAAGAAATGCAGATGTGAGAGAGGCAGTTGGACAAGAGGAGGTGATGGAGAAAGTAAAAAGGAAACAAAGAACATGGAAGGAGAAGCTGGAGCAGATGGAAGACAACAGATTAGTGAAGAAGGTGTACACTGAGGAAATTGCAGGGAAAAGGTCAAGAGGAAGACCTAGAAAGAAATGGATTGACAGTTTCTAGCTACAGATTTGAATAATACTACATATTGACTATAGACTATGCATACGTAGATGTTACACTGAACTATGACAATGTCATAAATTTTTAAATACTGTAAAGATAGCGGTGACCTCCTGCATAGGAGATAAGCTGTGGTGATTGATTGATTGATTGATTGCTTTGAAATTGCATGGCACTGACATTAATGTGCATGAGCCATACTATCTTTCCCACATCTGATATTATATATGCTAGCTGTATGTTTACAATAGCTCAAGGTTTTACAGTACGATAGTGCTCACATGCATATGGTGTTGTGCTGTTCATGATCTTGATCAAGGCATGCCACCATGCAGGATGCTTGCCGCAATTGTTCACAAAGACATTAGCTAGTCATGGACACTATTAAATGAACGATCTTTATAACCGAAACTGCCTGAACACAAGATATAACAGTTACTGCATGTAACGTTGATGATAGCTAGTAGGGTGTAAATGCTGCCTCATCTAGTAATAGGAAATTCTAGAATGACTTATTGTATGTTAGTTGTGTGTTCAGGTACGTGTGGTACTTCTTTCGATTACCCCTGGATCTCTGCTGTAAGGAAGAAGAGTGTAGCTTAATTAGCATAATTGTAAATTGTGAATACATTCAATAGTCAATTAATGGGACACTATAATCATTTAACATGTAGTGATGCTGTGTTTCTATGTAGCTATATAATTATTTACCATATTTCTATAGTTCCAGTATTCTAGTAGTGAGTCGCAATGTCAGTAAAGATTGCAATGTCTTTTGGCAGTCCAACCTTGCTTTCATTCATAAAATAGGCACTCTTGTTTAGTCTCTGGTGTTGCATTACCACCATTCCTAGGGTCTTCATGCTCAGTAGTAACCAATACTTATTGTTGGTCCAATTAATTGACTGTATAACTTGTGGCCTCTGTTTGCATCACTATTGTTTCAACCGGAGCATGCAAGGGGTTAGGTATTATAGAAATGGTGTTTCCATTATTGTCTTTGCACACTAGCTGCTGCACATTTGTCAGATCAGTACGTAGCTAATACATTTAAAATTACATCTCAGGTAAACTTATAAAATTATTGGAGTGGGCAAAGGACATAAGTTCACTGAAATGGGACCATATACTCTCAGCATTGCAAATAATCATGTTTATATCTAATCTTATAACTAATGCAGAAAATAATAAATATAAGCATTCTTAAACATTCTTGCTTTCTGCATTGATTTCATTGTAAATTATGAAAATAGAGTAAAACCCTGACAAACACCTAGAATGAATCAATACTCACCTGTGCAAGAAGGTGGACTCCCTGACCAGTATCCAGTAGGTAGACACATACGGCTTGAACTCTCTGACAAAACATATCCTGTGTTGCAGGAGTATGTGGCTATACTCCCCTGAGTATGGCCATTGGCACTTACCCTTCCATTTGCAGGGGAGTTAGGGTCACCGCAATCCCCTACAGTATAAGAAGCATTGTCCTATTCTAATGACCATATTGAAATTAATACTAATATGACAAATATGTCTTATATGAATGACTCACACACCTGGGGAAGTGTTCTGACAAAGCTGATGATGATGATGATGATGATGATGATGATGATGATGATGATGATGATGATGATGATGATAATGATGATGATGATTGATGGATTGTGGTCTCTGTATTGGTAATAATTCCTAGCAGCGTGAGTAATTGTAAAAGTAGATTGTGAAAAGCCATCAAGCCAGGGAAACTGTCTCAACATATGGACTAAATTACACATGCCTTTATGTGTAGCATTATTATCTTGTGATCCTCACACAACTGCTGAATCTGATCGTTTAAAATTAACATTCTTCACTTGTGTCAGGCTTGTAGAAGTCTAGAGTTGATCATTTACCAACAATTAAATCAGAATGACGGAAGCACCCCGCACCACACCTGACTCCCAAATGCCACCTCCTCGTGAGGAATTCAGCCGCTGCCCCACTGTGTCAGAGGAGGAAGTTGCCCTAGCGATCCGTTCTTTCCCGAATGGCTCTGCAGGGGAGCCAGATGGCTTAATGCCACAGCACCTCAAGGACATGACCGGAGCCTCTGCAGAGAGCGGGGGTCCAGTGTTACTGTCAGCACTCACTGCCCTGGTCAACATCATTCTCCAAGGCAAAGTTCCAAGGACAGTCCGGCCGCTTTTCTTCGGCGCCAAACTTACAGCCCTCACAAAGAAGATGGAGGGGTGAAACCTATCGCAGTTGGTTGCACCCTCCGCCGGCTTGCAGCAAAGTTAGCAGGGAGGTGCGTAATGGATGCCATGGGAGAGCTCTTGGCCCACGCCAGTTGGGGTATGGCACCAAACTAGGCTGCGAGGCTGCAGTTCATGCAACCCGCCTCTACTTGAGTAATCTTTAGCCTGGCCAAGTCATCCTCAAGCTGGACTTTCAGAATGCTTTTAACTGCATCCGCCGCAACAAGATGATACAGGCTGTGAGCATTCTGGCTCCAGAGCTTGCCCCTTTTGTTCATGCCTCTTACGGTGAACCTTCCTCACTTTTCTGGGGAGAGACCTCCCTCATGTCATCGGAAAGCGTACAGCAAGGTGACCCCTTTGGTCCCTTGCTCTTCTGCCTCACCATCCACAAGCTCACCTCCCAGCTGGGGTCTGAATTTTGCCTTTTCTACCTTGACGATGGGACCCTGGGTGGAGATGCTGAACAGGCCCTTCAGGACCTGCGTTTGGTGGAGCAAGGTGCAGGAGAGCTAGGTCTCTCCTTGAACCATGTGAAGTCTGAGGTCATCAGTAAAGACCCTGCTGCCACAGGTACCTTACTTGCTGCAGCTCCCAACCTCCAGGTGACTGACCCAGACTCTGCCACCCTCCTGGGTTCCCCCCTTGGCGGCATTGACAGCATCAATGAGTCCATCCATGACAAGGTACGTGGAATGCCTGAGAATCTTGGGTAACAGACTCGAGCATCTTCACACTCAAGACTCTCTCCTCCTCCTCCGCCACTCCCTAGCAATCCTGAGACTGTCATACATCCTCCGAACCTCTCCTTGTTTCCTTTCTGCAGAGCTCCGAGTTTATGATGATCTGCTGAAGTCCATCACTAGTAGCATCACCAACAACTCTCTCCAGAGCTCAGTCACAGCGTGGCCCCAGGCCTCTCTCCCAGTCAAGAATGGTGGACTGGGCATCAGGAGTGCAGTCCAGCTTGCGCCCTCTGCCTTTCTGGCATCTACTGCTGGCTCCTCCACCCTGGTTGCCCAGATTATCCCCAGGCACTTGCAGAAGTTCCCAATCGTTCCCAGGGAGGAGGCATTCAGTTGCTGGTCACAAGGACACAACAACCCTCCCCCACCCGACTCAGTATCCCACCGCCAGAGAGAATGGGACTCCCCAAGAGTTAAAGCCTCAGCCCAAGCCCTACTTGAGGATGCCCCAGATGCAAGATCCCATGCCCGCCTCCTAGCTGCCAGCAGAAAGGAGTCTGGTGCCTGGCTGAATGCCCTCCCGGTATCAACCCTGGGGCTACGCTTGGATGACGAGACAACGCGTGTGGCTTTTGGGCCTCAGACTCGGCACACCTCTCTGCCGTCCACATGAATACAGTAATTGTGGAACCATGGTGGATGACCTGGCCACCCACGGCCTCAGCTGCCGTTTCAGTGAAGGCCGACATCCCCGCCATGCAGCTGTCAACTGCAGTATTCAGAAGGCTTTGACTTCAGCCAGGGTACCTTCCAGTTTGGAACCATCGGGACTGTACAGGTCTGATGGGAAGCGCCCTGATGGTTGCATCATCCTGCCATGGAAGGCAGGGAAGGTGTTAGTATGGGATGCCACATGCCCAGACACTTACGCACCCTCCCACATCTCCACTGCAGCCAGAGGAGCAGGTGCAGTGGCTGCACAAGCCGAGCACTTGAAGATTTTAAAGTATGCTCACCCTGAATCGAGCCACCTTTTCGTGCCAATTGCGGTGGAGACATCAGGCGTGCTGGGCCAAGCAGCACTGGACTTTGTGAGTGACCTAGGACAACGTCTCCATCAGGTGACTGGAGAAGCTAGTAGCAAGGAGTACCTCCTGCAGAAGCTCTCAATAGCTATCCAGCGGGGAATGCGGCAGCAGTGCTCGGGACTGCTGAGAGAGACAGGGAACAGGATCCCTTCTGGGATTAACCGATTGCATGTGCATGTTCAACGACTTGTCATTCTTGTAATTTAACTTGAGTATTTTTTTGGGGGCGCCGAAGGCGCCCCTATATTGTTTTCAGATTTAGGTCTTCGTATGGCTTCATGTTCGTATATATATATATATATATATTTCTGTCATTTTGCAAATGGCGGCGCTCACGTCGTTTTTTACAAAGCTTTAAATCCTCTCTAATGACGTTTCGCCGTGTTTGAATCGAACGAAATGTGGTCATGAACATGTGTTAATAGAGTGATACTAATAAAAAGCCTAAGGAACGTCTCTTCTGCGAGATACAGCTCCAATTATTACTGACGGACATTGCAAAATGGCCGCGCGCTCGACGCTTTCTGTTTGCTAGGCTCAAAACCATCTTTCTTTAGATTTCGTCGTGTATCCAAAGAACGCAAAGTGTTTCTAGAACATGTTTAAGTAATAGTATTGTGGTAGGAAGCTTACTTAACTGTTTTTCTGCGAGATACAGCCCTAAATACAACAGAAGTCTAGTGACCCGTAGGCCAATAATGGAGGACCAGCGAATCATGACACATAATTATAGCCATGATTCGCTCATATAGTCATCATAGGGTAGCCTTTTAGCCAGCACACTCCTCCTCCAGGCACAAAGTAACAATTGCTCATTCAGAATGTCATATAGATCAAAAAGCAGTAGGCAAACATTTGACAGTTTGGTAGGGATGCTTTCACTGGATATGGCTGGCTGCTCTGGAGACTTGAAACTCTTGCAAACCCAACGGTCTAGTGTGTCTTGATGTATCTTTCAGGCCAACAACAATACTGTACCCCCAACTATCTTATTTACTGAACGTACATGGGAAAATTGCTAGCAAGTAGTTCGAGGTTCAGGGGCGCCCTGGCGCCCCACGAGTTTTTTAACTCGAAATACTTGTTAAGTAATCGTTTCCTGCATGCTATTTTGATTTTGATGTTATGAAAATTGAAAAAATTGCAATAATTATACACAAATGCATAAAAAACAATTAAATTAGCCAACATTTATTGTGCAAAACATATCACTGGTAAAGCTTGCAATCTGGATTCATTTAGCGGTTCAATGGACACCAAATGTAGTACATAAAATTGTACAGTTTTTGTTTATACTTTGCTACTGGAATCTAGCTTGAATGCTAGACCATTGATACGCTACTGTTAGTCTCTAAAATATGTCGTCAAGATATACTCACGTAAACAAGAAGGCGTACTCCCTGCCCAGTGTCCAGTGGGCAGACATCTGATGCTTAAAGACCCTGACAAAACATATCCTGAATTGCAGGTGAAATTGGCTGTGTGACCCTCAGTGGTTCCACTGATGTGTCTGTGCCCATTTTTAGGAGTAGGAGGTACACCACAATCCCCTATATTATAATGACACGGAAGAGACAATGCTGATAACTGGACTTGACCCAGATATAGTAGTTCATTTGCTGCATGTTATAATTAAATAACTCTTGTGTAAATGTAGACAGGAACACATAATGAAGAATGTGAAAGGACATCACACCGGTGATATTGTACTGATCCATATTGGTACTACATTTTGCATAAACCTGCATGTTTAGGTAGTACCTCATGATCATCAGAACTGCTCATGCTTCTTATGATGATTGCGCAACACTCCTCACTCTTAGCATGAAGTCCTTTGTACATCACTATCTAGAATCATTATGATTAGACTAATACATATAGTGTGTACTAATTGAAACAGTAGTAATGAAGGTATGATGTGTACTAATCATATTGTTCTAATATGATGATGATGGAAAGAAGAAAGTAGCAGTTGGTGTTTGCTGGCCACGTAGATTAACTGGGTGACAGCTGGATTGCGTACTCTGTATTGATAATAGTTACTTATTTCTAGAATATTGCACAAGTATTTGTAAAAGTAGATGAAAGGTCATCAAACCAGTGAAATTGTCTCTATATTGGGACTAAATTGCACATGGCTTGTTGTGTAGTATCTTGCGACCATCACATGACTTCTGAATCTGATTGTTTAACAATCTTCACTTGCTTCAGGCTTGCAGAAGTCTAGAGTTTATTTCATTCATTCTAACAATTAAATAATCCAGCGTTGATTGTGCAAAAATTATCTCTGGTAAAGCTTTCAATCTGGATTCATTTAGCAGAAATTCAATAATGGACACTGAATGTAGCACATATATACAGTTTCTGTTACTTTGCTACTGGAATCTTGTACGAATGCTATACCATTGATATGCTACTGTGAGTCTCTAAAATATGCCGTCAAGATATAGCTACTCACGTAAACAAGAAGGTGTACTCCCTGACCAGTGTCCAGTGGACAGACATCTCATGCTTGAAGGCCCAGACAAAATATATCCTGCATTGCAGGAGAAATTGGCTATGTGACCCTGAGTGGTTCCACTGAAGCTTCTGTGCCCATTTGCAGGAGTAGGAGGTGCACCACAACCTCCTGTATCATATGACAAGGAAGAATCAACGCTGATTACTGGACTCAACCCAAATAATTATAGTAGTTCATTTGCTGCATGTTATAATCAAATAACTCTTGTGTAAAAGTTGACATGCAGGAACAAATAATGAAGAATGTGAAAGGACATCACACCAGTGATGTTGTATTGATCCATATCGGTACTACATTTTGCATATACCTGTTTGGGTAGTATACCTCATGAACATTGATGCTCAAAACTAGCCGCGATGCCCACCTTTGGCAAGCCCTGAGCTTAGTCCCGTATGCCTGAAATACTTGGTAAAACAAGTCACTTTATGTAGTGCATCATTCCACTGGTAAAGCTTTCAATATCTAGATCAATTTAGCAGACGTTCAATAATTCAGGTTGTTTTACTGCATAATAACTTATGATCAGCAGCAGATTATAATAATTAATTTTCTGCTACTTTGCGACATGAAACAGGGAGGACACCAGAAGGGAGGAAAGGTAGGGAGGACACAGAAAGGAGGAAAGGTAGGGAGGACACAGAAGGGAGGAAAGGTAGGGAGGACACACCTCCCTACCTTTCCTCCCTTCTTAGACCAGTCAGACACAGCCATGGCACTAGATCTGCATCATGCATCAAATAGCCTCCATTTACTAAAAGTCAAGGCTGGCTTTGGGAAGAAGAGCTTTGCCATCCAGGGAGCTCAAAGCTGGAACTCACTGCCTCCCGGGTTAAGGCGCATCCAGCACCCTGACTCTTTCATGTCTGCTACATGCACTCACATACTATCCCATTAGTTGTGACCATGAACGATGAGCTTAATTTTTACTTCACAGCATGATTCTACTCCCTCCATGTGCACAGCCAATTTATTGTATTAGTAATACATTAACCTCACTTAATCCTGTGCCATCAACTTTACTCCTGTCTGTCATCCTTTACTCTGCTTGTATCATGCTCCCTTGTCCTATCACCCCTTATCCTTACACTTTCGTTTCTGGATACCTTGAAAAGTAGTCTACAGGCTAAAGGTTTCTTCAGTTTAAATAAGATTACAGATACAGATACATGTACAGATACAGATACAGATACCAGCTGTACCACTTATCTGTTATAGTAAGTCTTTAAATTTAAATACGCTGTCAAGATATACTCACGTAAACATAAAGGTGTATTCCCTGACCAGTGTCCAGTGGACAGACATCTGACGCTTGAAAGCCCAGACATAACATATCCTGCATTGCAGGAGAAATTGACTGTGTTACCCTGAGTGATTCCAGTGTAGCTTCTGTGCCCATTAGCAGGAGTAGGAGGTGCACCACAAATCCCTATATCATATGACAAGGAAGACAGAGTCAATGCTGATTACTGGCCTCGACCCAAATATAGTAGTTCATTTGCTGCATGTTGTATTCAGGTTATTCTAGTGTAAATGTAGACAGGAACACATTAATGAAGAAGGTGAAGGACATCACACCAGTGATATTATATCGATCCATATTGATACTACATTTTGCATAATTATATATACCTGTTTGGGTAGTACCTCATCAGGACTGCTGATATTCCTTTTGATGATTACTCAACAATCCTCACTTGTTGCATGAAGTGATATACTCTTCCGAGTTTGGTGAAGATCGGTGGAAAAGTGTAGGAGGAGTTTAATTGTGGACAACAAAACATGATGTTTTCCCTATCACGAAGATATGACGGTGAACCATAGAAGTGGCAAGAACACGGACAGAATGACTTTAAAACAAATTTTGGCTTGACCAGGTTACTCTACCTATGCCTCTTTATAAGCAACTACTTTCCGTGACGTTCCATACAGAAGGAGTATATCCTGAACATTGAATGTACGTTAAGTTTATTATAATGGATATGAACACAATGAATATTTGTTTGTATCAATTCTGTGGGAGCATTTAACAGCGAATCATTCAGCTATATCAATATGTCATGCACATACACAGTTGTAGAATATTATATATTATGCAGACTTACTATGACAGGCGCCATTTGTCCACAAGTATCCTGGACAGCAATAAGGATTACATGTTCGCTTGTTGCGATATGACGTGCTGTAGTGTAAACTTCTATGTGCTCTGTAAAAATGTTTTCAAAAGTAAAGATTAGTAACGAAGCATTTTACATTGTAGTCAACAGTAATTGGTGTGTGCTACAATATTGCACATTGGTGTACTAGTGCCTACAATGCTGCTGACTTCAAAATTAATTTACCTTTGTTCATAAACAGTCGTGTATCTGGTGCACAGTTTCCCCCACCCCCAGCTACATTCGAAGATAACAGATTTTTGCCTTGATTGTTGGTAATAGGTCGTCACATAGTACCATGATATATATGATGATGTGTGGTTCCTGGCTCTGTAGCATGTCCTGCAATTATATACATATAAAATTAAAGTTCATGGTAATGAATTCAGAAACAGCAGCACTGCAAAGTTCAGATAGGACATGCATTACTTTTGCCCATTCAATGATGTACAGAATTGATGAAGGATATAGCTATGGCTGCAAGTGCTGTAATGGTATTCACCCATGTGACATTCCTGTTTGGGAGCACCCATTGCTGGGACAACTGGAGCATCTTCCATGAGCCTCATTCAAGAGAATGAAGACAACCACCAAAAATAGGTATATTCGTAGACTGTACCTGATCAGCATGTTTAACACTCTGCCCACTCAAGTATATTGCTCAGCTGCAGATCCTATCCTGAACCAAACTATTTATACAAAAGCACACAGTTCCTGTTCCTGTCCAGTGGTTAGCTATATTTAATTTTAGTGAATAGATTTTTTCCTAATGCTACAATACCATGGTGTACTGTAGCTAGTATGAGTTAGTGAGACATGTATACCTGAAACATATATACATGGCCATGGGGTCTCTGCCACACTACACAAGTCCTCCATAGGTGCAGACAGGTTAGTACTGGTACTATGACGTATTACTATAGAGTGCAAAGGCCGGGTTTAGTTCCAGAGCTATGAATAATTGCTGCTAGGCTGCATAGTGTCAACATGGCTATGAATATAATTATTTCCCACTTCCTGTCCAGTACACATGCATGTGCAGCAATGCAAGTCTCAGTGGCTATGTAATGTAACAATTGTAATAATCACATGCACAGAAAGTAAGATCTGGTTGTGAGACAATGCATATCAATGGCCCATATGGCCAACGGCTGTATCACTGTGTGCCAACAGAGTATCAGTGGTGTCTTCCCAAACAAGAAGGCCCAAATGGATATCTGAAACTGTCCAAATTAAATCATGCACTAGTACTTACTAAGTAAGTATGACTGTGTTGCTACTGACATGCTGTTAAGTTATAAACTTGCATGTCCTCTCCTGTCCTGAATTGAACGAAATTAGACATGATCACTCAAGCAGCATGGCCCTCTGGCT
Source organism: Ianthella basta (assembly GCA_964019415.1). NCBI lineage: Eukaryota > Metazoa > Porifera > Demospongiae > Verongiida > Ianthellidae > Ianthella > Ianthella basta. The sequence continues at coordinate 4,546,557 of OZ025877.1, read as the reverse complement.
TTTCACTCCACTAATTCCACTGACACATCATTAGTATGTGAGTGCAAAGTTCTCTAACCATCTCTCAATCTAAATACAGATTCTACGGCTAGTTGCAATTGTTCAACAAGCTGGGATCAACATGCACATGAGGCATTGCTTGATGAACCTGAACGGGTACTATTGTCTTTTTCTGTATAGCTCTAACTTACAAAGCAATTGCAGCTAGAGGAGATAGGAGGTTCAGTGGTTATGTAATTATAATGACTGACTGAAGAGATACTTAATGATACAGAAGCACAGTATGTGTGTATATTCCTACCAGATTCAGTGTGACTTGGCTAGGTACCTAGTTACTCATGCATGGGGATTTCCAATTAACTCTCTGCCACAGTACACAGGTGCTATATAGGGTGCAGTAGCAATGACATAATACTTGAGCACAGTGGGTTTAATACCAGTAGCTATGAATATTTCCTACTACCTGCTAGGCTGTCAACAAGGCTATGAATATAATTATTTCCTAAGTCCTCTACACATGCACGTGCTAATGCAGTGGTCAAGCTATGTAGTCTTGATGGATATGGTATGATTACTACCATGTCCATGGACAGTCATGGTGAGAAGTTGGATAAGCTAAACTAATTGGGTTGGAGCCTCTAACAATACCCTGAATTATGTGGATTACCAAATCTCTACACTCCATATTATTATATTTTGTTAAAGGCCTGGTACAAGGCTAGTGTGTGTATGTGTGTGTGTGTGTGTGTGTGTGTGTGTGTGTGTGTGTGTGTGTGTGTGTGTGTGTGTGTGTGTGTGTGTGTGTGTGTGTGTGTGTGTGTGTGTGTGTGTGTGTGTGTGTGTGTGTGTGTGTCAACCAGCTCACCCTGTCTAGTCAGGTAGGCATTGTGGTGACGTGATGCTGCAGAAGGAACTACTGCACCTCAGAATCTCTTGACTCACCAGAGGGGTGACCCACCTCAAATGTGGGTGGACCTTGCAGACTGGGAAAGGAACACTTCCTTTGCCAAGTATACACTTCTCAGTTGGTGATGAAGACAGTAACTACACCCGATCTGTATCGGGGTATCAGTCTGATAGTATGTACAGCTGGAGACTCATTAGCATACCACTATGGACAGAGGCTCAGCACACATGATAGAGAAAATGATGAGAATAGTGGTCACTGTACTATTATATTATAGACTCCCATTGACTTTAGTGGTACAGGGTTTGCTTCTGTAGCCTCGATCCTCACAGGCATTTGCTTCACGAATGAAGGACCAAGGACCTTTCCACCACATGGTATCATCTAGTACACCTGGCAAGGATTTAAATATACCTTCCTTACTGCTGAGATGAAGATCAGATCAGGACTGGAGGAGTGTAGAAGATGAGGCTCACAGGCTGAGTGCTACTTATACATACATAGCTCTCTAGAGTGTGTAGTGTACACAATCAGTATATAGTGCCTATCATTAGGAACAAATCTGAAATAGCATATTCAATAAACTCTGTGTACTGCCAAAATTATATAATGCTGCTTTTTGTACGTTATCATCTTTTGCTCAAGGATCCATTTCTGAAAGCTCACGGTTCATTTATTGGAGGTATTCAGGCAGACAATCGCAAGCATGAGGAATGCCCCCAAATAGAGGTCTTCTCTACCACAGCAATAAATGATTGATTCCTAGAATCTGTCAACTATACGTAGAGGGAACATGCATGCATTTTGACTATAATTATGCAATTGTGATTAACATGCATAAAATCATTCCATCATTGTGTCTGTCATAAATGTGTGCACGTAGGGGGAAGGAGACGAATGTATACATGTACATTTGTGTTTGTGTGAGTGTTTGTGTGTGTTTGTGTGTGGATATACATGCATTTGTGTGTGTGTGTGTGTGTGTGTGTGTGTGTGTGTGTTCCTGAATTACTTAATGCTTGTTACTTGTGCAGGGTGCTCCAAAGTGACACTCCAAGCTCCGAACCACAGCTGACACTGACCATTAGACACAACAACTATGTGGGGAGGTGGCTAACTCCGTTCAGAGCAGTCTGGGACCATAAAGTGACAGCCATTTTGTCGTGGGCAGCATGTCCCACCCCAGACAGGTAGGCATGGCACTTGTGCTGGATAACTCACTGTCTTGGCCCTGAATAACTGTGATAGAGCAATCCTGAGCTGAGAGTCGGTCTTACAGTGCTCTGTCTCTCAGAGATGCAGAGAGCTACTATAGTGCTGCATGTGGTGATGATACGTGATTTAGGCTCTGCTGATTTAGGTAGTATCCATGATTGGTTAGCCTAAGTCAATATTCATAGTGCAGTAAGTCAGTGTCCTTTTTAGAGGAAGTCGGTGATGCTTCTGTTGTACAGAAGTTCTCCTGTACTCACATACACACAAACGCCTGCAATATCTTCTTGCGTGTTACTCATTGTGTCATGTGTGTCTGTAGCTTATTGCTCTGCACACTGCTATTCCTATCCACTTAAATGTACTCACCATTCTTGTTCCCCTGATGCCTTCAGGTGGAGGTGTACTCTGTGCAGCAGTCTCACACAGTGGCCATCTTCCAAGATGAGCACCTCAGCTCTGTTTGCTGCATCAATGCCTTTCACCCCAATCTTCACACCTTAGCCGGAGCCAACTCAAGTGGCAGAGTACACGTGTGGGAACAGGTGTGAACTCTCGTACCTCATTTTAACAGAAGTTAACTATCACAGGTTCAGCATTACAAGCACACACACACCTTATATCAGCCATGCAAATGTTACTGGTCTAGACTCAGGGACAGGGATACACAGTAGGGCTCTGTTTCAGTTGGGTTCATGCCAGCACAGATTGTACATGCTGATGATTTTAATCTTTAAAGGTAATGTGTTTGGCTATTTACTTATAATATTATTTTTGGTGGGTTTTTTGCATGACTGGGAAATGATGTGAATAACTGTGTTTGTGGGTGTGCGCGAGCATGTGTGCGTGTGTCACAAAATTCACTCAGTAAGTCTTATGCAGTGTGATTACATATCAAGAAAAACTTACACACAGTCATTTAGCTGTTATGTTTATGTTGCAAGCTAATGTATACACAGAATATAATTTCACATTACTGCATGATGCGTCACATGTGCACAGTCCAGATCTAGTACTGAAAGAACTTGATGCTGTTCTTATTTCCTCAGTATCGTGCAGTACTCGCCCTCTTTCTGAATGCCTGCTTCATTTAGGGAGGCATACATATCAGACGGACTGTCACCACTGGCCACATACATGGATTCACTCACTGCAGTACACGGTGGCTCATAGTAGCGAGGCTCAGAATAGTCTGATGGCAAACCAGTTGTTGCTTTTGCGTAACCTTTCTCTTCAAGCACTGGCATTTTCTTGTCAGTGTTAGTAGCAATGGCAAGTTCAATTTTTGCAAAAATCGGTTCATCTACGTCTTCTGAGATTGATTTGTTGCAGTAGTCATTCCCGTCTGTGTCAATGGCTGACATAGCTACAACATTAACAGCAGAGGGAAAGTGTTCTTGCTTCCTTTCCAGTTTGCATTGCACTGTATGTAGATATGTAATATTGCAGCACTATCCACAGTGACTGCAGCGTATAACCTTAGTATACTGTAATTAGTGATGCTGTATGCAAAACCTAAAATTTAATAATTCTCACCTTTTCCTTTACACAAGTACCAAGCTACCAATATTACCACCAGGGTACCGATAGCAAGAATGACAACAAGGACTGAACCACCAATGATGGCAGAGAAGTCTGCATTACATAACAGAGCAAACAGCGAATACTCCATAATTAAATTTCATGTAAGCCATAACTAATTGTCTAATGCCTATAGGTTATAGCCCCAAGCTTCATATCATTCGTTTACAAGCTTTAGGATGTTTTAGATGTTGTATCACCTCTGGGCTTCGCCCTTGGTGATTGCAAGATTGTTTTCGTAAATGGTGCTGAGACTCAGATTTGTGTTATAATCTAGAAATAATATTGAAGTATTGTTGTAGCATCCAGTACAAAGTTTTCTCTTATCAAATGTTGCAGTTAATGAGGTGTGCTATGTGTAATGCAATCATAATTCATTCATTGTTTAAAATTTTACTCACTGGCACACGTGGGTATACTGTTTGACCACTGTCCTTCAGCTCCACAGGTCCTCAAAGCAGTTCCAATTATCATGTATCCTTCTCCACATTCATACAGTGCAGTGCTCTGATAGCTTGTACTGTTGCCAGTGAAGTGACCATTTGGCAGTTCTTCCAAAGCAGGGCAGTGCACAACTGAAGGATGGACACAATGCAAATCTTGTATTTAAATTTTCAATAGGGAAGCTAGTGGCCACATCACTCCATAAAAACTTGTGGGCACTTAACTTTCTTATCCTCAATTAATATGTCTATCTAAGTACACACTTGACCCTCTACTGTCTATGAGATGCAACAACCTCAGGTCATATCCATAAGGCTTATGGTGATGGAAGACTTCATGCCAGCCCTAGCTGTTAAATTTCATATTGGCTTAGATTAGTAGAAAAACCGACAGATGATTATTGAGAACAAAAGCTTGCTATTTTACCTATGTCTTACGAACAAATGCTAGACAACAAATTTATAATTATTTGTAATTACATGCAAGAAGCGTAATGAGTTCAATGAAATAGTGAAATAAGCTTGTAAGTAATAATCAAACCCATTGAAAGAATTGAAATAGATGCTCGACAGTAATGTCATTGCCACAGCCAGTAATGGTCTTGCAAACCCTGGCAGGACAATTTTAATTAACTTTTGCCTGCATTTCCTCTCCTAGCACCTCTCCGTAGTCCTACAATGTTTGTTACTGTCTGTCGAGAACTGAAGAAGTATTATAGTCCCTGACTTTGAATTCAAATATGGGCATTGTACTAGCTACTATGATGCACAGGTAGTACATGTCACCATATACGTTACTTTCATGTTAATATTGCATGGCTGTATGAACAGAAGCATACTTTGACAAGATGGCTGACTGCCAGACCACCTTCCATTTGCTTGGCACACCCTGGAGCTGTTCCCTTGTAAGAGGAAGCCTGTGTCACATGTGTAATTGATAACACTGCCATACTCCACTATGTCAACAGTGACAGAGCCATTGACCGGGGGCGCTGGGCTGTTACATGTGACAACTGCATGGGTGAAGTTTGTAAAGATCACTATGAGTTTGGGATATGACTGCAGTAATGTTAACATGACTCAATTTCACAAAGCAGAAGAACACTTCCGTTTATGTTATACAGTTTACATGTACTTGCACATGCACCAGTATAATTATAGATCAGTATTCTTTGAACAGAACTTGGGATAATAGACAGCTATAATTATTATGCAATATTGCTCCAGCACCCAATGCAGCGTTGTTCACTTGCAATTACTATCGCAGATATAATCACCTGCAAGTAAACATCCAGCTTCATTATATTCCATATTGCTATAATTATAATGTGACTGCACAAAAATAGCAGTGAAACTGAGCACATGCAAACAGTATAGTTTATAATAAGTATGGGGTTTATGTAGAAATCATTTTTGCAGAGAAAAGATTGAGGGATGCAGGATTTTGTAGCATACAATACACCCATGAATTTGTATATGAGCTGGTTGGAGCAGTCAATGTGCCTCCGAGAATTACGTGGAACTGATTGTATATATACTAAGCTCAAGAAAGAATTCCTAACACATAAAAGCAAAACAACTCACATGGATGATACTATACAGCTGCATGTAAGAATTGGACAATGGTGTTAGGAAGTTCTTTTAAAAGAACAAGCGGGCAACTCCATGTGTAATGGTGAGTGATACCGACTATTGCATCTGCAAGCCTTGTTTCTTATGTCAACATTTTTTGCTAAGGAGGACAACTGCTGGTTTTATAAGTCATACATTGAAATCTGACTTAGCTCCACTTACTGTTGCACGCTGGCTGTGTTCCTGACCACTGTCCATTGGACTGACAGGTCATGGAGCTGCTTCCTCTCAGGAGGTATCCAGTGTTGCAGGAGAAGGTGACTCTGTCATTGTAGTTCCTTCCACTGTAAGTACGCTGTCCATTACTTGGTGCAGATATGATAGCACAAGTTACAACTGCAGTAAAATGTAGTCAGACAGTTCCTAAAAGTATTGATGGTACAGTAATACTGATTCACACTCTATTGTGTTCTGTTTATTCCTGCTGATATGATATAAGCATGCATTAGCTGAGTACCTAACTATTTACTAAAGCAAGTTGGTAAACTGCCGACCACAGTCCATGCATTAGTTTGGCACATCCTGGTACTGTATCTCCTAAGAGCCTGTACCCTGTGTTTCAAGTGTAAGTAATGTTACTCCCAACAGTAGTTCTGGAGTAGTGTCTATGTCCATTAGAGAGATACTCTGGGGTACCACTAGACACTGAAGTACAGACATGCATACCTTAAATTTGTTGTGCATTGTATATATTACAGCGAAATTCTATAATATAATTATATTATATCAAATGATAAAGTGAAAAAAGTGTTCACTTACGGGAACAAGTTGGATGACTCCCTGACCACTGGCCACTTGTCTGACATCTCCTACTAGAACTGCCTGCAGTCAGCCTGTAGCCTACGTTACAGGTGTAAGTGACTGAACTCCCAACAGTAGTACTGGAGTAGTATGCTTGTCCATTGGAGACATGCCCTGGGGTACCACACAATCCTGAAAGCACAGAAATCCATACAATTTCTCATATATTATTGAATACTTCATATTTGTTGCTACTGTGCTAGCAAAGAGAATGCCATGGTTTTCACTTAAGTTGTACATAAATGGTCAAATTTTAAAAGTTGCATGTCACACTTTGAAAGCCAAATATCCACTTACTGACACATGATGGTTGTGTTCCAGACCACTGCCCATTAGACTGACAGGTCCTGTATCTGCTTCCTCTCAGGAGGTATCCAGTGTTGCAGCTAAAGGTGACTCTATCATTGTAGTTCCTTCCTCTGTAAGTACCCCGTCCATTACTTGGTGCAGATATGATAGTACAAGTTACAACTGCAGTAAAATGTAGCCAGACAGTTCCTGAAAACTATTGATGGTACAGTTATACTGATTTGCATTCTATTGTGTTCTGTTTATTCTTGCTGATATGATAGAAGCATGCATTAGCTGAGTACTTAACTATTTACCCAAGTAGGTTGGCAAATTGTCAGACCACAGTCCATTAGTTTGACACATCCTGGTAATTGTGCCTCCTAAGAGCCTGTACCCTGTGTTACAAGTGTAAGTAACGCTACTCCCAACAGTGGTTCTGGAGTAGTTTCTATGTACATTAGAGAGATTCTCTGGGGTACCACAGGGCACTGAAGTACAGAAATGCATACCTTTATTGCATGTGCATTGTATATATATATATTACATCGAAACTCTATAATAAATATTATATCAAATTATAAAGTAAAAAGGTGTTGACTTACGGGAACAAGTTGGATGACTCCCTGACCACTGGCCACTTGTCTGACACCTCCTACTAGAACTGCCTGCAGTCATAACGTACCCTGTGTTACAGGTGTAAGTGACTGAACTCCCAACAGTGGTACTGGAGTAGTATGTTTGTCCATTGGAGACATGCCCTGGGGTACCACACAATCCTGAAAGCACAGAAATCCATACATTATCTCATAATAATTCTATTATTACAATTGAATACTTCCTATTTGCTGCTACTGTGCTAGCAAAGAGAATGCCATGGTTCTTACTTAAGCTGTACATATATGATCGAATTTTAAAAGTTGCACGTCACACTTTGAAAGCCAACTATCTACTTACTGACACATGTTGGCTGTGTTCCTGACCACAGTCCATTAGACTGACAGGTCCTGGAGCTGCTTCCTCTCAGGAGGTATCCAGTGTTGCAGGAGAAGGTAATTCTATCTCCATAGTTTCTTCCTGTGTAAGCCCGCTGTCCATTACTTGGCGCAGAATGCATATTACAAGTGACAACTGTGGGATGTGTGGGATGCAGTGTATGAATTGTTTGCTATTCATAAATTAAGATCAAGAGTACTTGTGCACTAAGTAATAAGTAATAAGTAAGTACTCTGTCCATTACTTGGTGCAGATATCATAGTACAAATTACAACTGCAGTAAAATGTAGTCAGACAGTTCCTGAAAACTATTTGGCTCACATATGATACAGTTATACTGATTTGCATTCCATTGTATTGTTTATTCTTGCTGATATAAGCATACATTAGCTGAGTACTTAACTACTTACTCAGGCAAGTTGGTAAATTGCCAGACCATTGTCCATTAGTTTGACACATCCTGGTAATTGTGCCTCCTAAGAGCCTGTACCCTGTGTTACAGGCGTAAGTAACGCTACTCCCAACAGTGGTTCTGTAGTAGTATCTATATCCATTAGAGAGATTCTCTGGGGTACCACAGGACCCTGAATAACAGAAATACATACCTTAATATGTTTGCAATCATTGCTGTAATGGGAAGCTTTCATAATTGAAACATGCATGAATATGCAGTTGTATAGCATTGCATACCACAAACTGACAGCCAGTTCCACTTACTGACACATGTAGGTTGTGTTCCTGACCACTGTCCATTAGCCTGACAGGTCCTGGAACTGCTTCCTGTCAGGAGGTATCCAGTGTTGCAGGAGAAGGTGACTCTATCATTGTAGTTTCTCCTACTGTAAGTACGCTGTCCATTGCTTGGTGAGTAGGGCACGCTGCATGTGACAACTGTAGCAGAATGAAGTGGGATACATCAGTAAAAACTATAAAGAAAATTTATAGATTGGAGTTGGTCATGTCACGTGAATGAACACTGACAACTGAAACTCCACTTACTGACACATGTAGGTTGTGTTCCTGACCACTGTCCACTAGACTGACAGGTCCTAGAGCTGCTTCCACTCAGGCGGTATCCAGTGTTGCAGTAGTAACTGACTATATCATAGTAGTTCCTCCCTGTGTAAGTATACTGTCCATTACTTGGTGTGGAAGGCACACTGCATTTGATATCTGTTGCAGAATCAAGAGATAAAGACCCACTCAGCAATCTTCACATTCTGATACTCTCATATTATATGATAATTGACATGCTGAAAAACAGCAAGCAAGCCTGGAAAGCATAACAAGTTTCATAGAAATCATTATGACTATAAATTAGGTAAATACAAAGACAAAGCAGGAAGATGTGTATATACGTTGTTCCCAGAATGTCCATGATGCTGAATGTTCTATAATAATATTTATATAGCTACGAGCAAGTGCGGCCTTCGGCTGCACTTGCTCTGTGTCGCGTCGCCCAGTGGACAACGCAGGCCATCCATTACCATTTGGGTGATTGCAGCTGGGTGACACTGCCTGGGTATAGTGCTGATCTTGTTTTCATTGTAATGCACTTGCATGCACATAGCTATAGCTACATATAGCTACACCTACACTATGTGAAAAGTATTGCTTGGTCATGTCTTTCCTTAGCCAATACGGCAGTGCCGAAGCCAAGCAGGCTTTCTGCCCAATAGCTTACTTCGCCATTGAGAAAGGGCTTTCAGCAGCACCGAGCGCTGACAACTAAAGTACCCTAATATTAACGAAACAGCTAAAATACCCACGTACCGATAGCCAGAGCAGTTTCTTCGCACCAGAAAATAACAATAAACTTCTGCGCAAGTGTGCGTCGCGCCTGGGAGACCCAAAACTGAGGAGCGCGGAGTGTCTAAGAGACGGCTGGCTGCGAGGCACATGCGCACTGCCAGAGCGGCCATGTTTGCGGTACGTCATTGCGTCGTCCAATCAAATGCCCGTTTATAATGTAGTCTTAATCTCCACTTTGCCATCTTATCTGGGCTAATACCAAATCATCTATTATAGTCTATCTCTTATTGCTGTCAGTATTTGTTGTAGATATACATTACATCTTGCACTGCCTTTACTAATGAAGATTGCATGCTATACATAAAGAAGGCTTAGCCCTCTGTGACCTATTAAGTATTCCCCCAAACTATGGCCCTGATGGTGTTACAGCATCATTCTAAGCTGTTCCGGAGATGACCACTGCCCCCCCCCCCCCCCCCCCCCTCCCTTCCCACACACAGCCCTGGTCCCTGCTCTGTAATGAAACATTTCACAGTATTGATTGCATGATTGACAATATTTGTTCAGTGCATGGATAGATTGTGACGTTACCCAGTTCAATCTGAACAATTATTGTAACTGATCGATATCGATGTTCGACTTAGTTGGGTGATGAACAGCAGACATGGCCTATAATATCTATTGTGCCCCTCCTGGGCTCAATATCGACGCTGAAAGTTCTTGTGTGTTACTGACTTCAGCCTACAATTTTGCATATGCAACTATACATGCACAAGTAAGCACACAAATGTATTCCTTTCTAAAACTAAACCCACTTACAAGCCTGAGTTATACCTACTTGACTTACTTTGTGCCGTAGCTCTAGGTAGGCAGATTAGCAGCAGCATAGAGGCGAGTAGGAGGGTTCTGTCTGCCATTTTCCTCCACCAGATTATAACACCCGCGGTCGGTGCGTTGTCTCAGGTGCAGGCAGTCCCTCGGATAGGCCAATAGGTGGTTGGAGATCCAGAACTGTGTATAGCGATCTTATATTCAGGGGGCGTGGAATCTATTTTGGGACACTATGAATAACGTGGCACGTTCTATGCTGTATATACAATGGCGGTTCTCAACAGCGTTCGTGTGTGGTGAGATGAAGCAAACCCCACCTTTGCTAGTGACATATAGGACATATTCAAGCCCTGGTCACTGGTCACTCCAGCTTGTAGTTTCCAACGACACCTCTAGATCTTCGTCGCTACTTCGCACGAGTTCACCGCAACTGTTCCGAACAGGTAGAGTTCGTTGGGTCATAGCTAACAAGACGCTCGGTCCGCCATCGAAGAGCTGCGGTTCCACTTCGCCTTGCAATTGCTGAGCAACAGACCCATACACAGATGTTGCGAAGTTGCATGGATATGACTGTACAAGCTCAGATTTTAAGTCTCTAATTATGAAGCGCTCATATCCATCCTGGCAACCAAACAGACTGAATATTGACTGTCTGACAATGATTTCTGACCACCTTATTATTTCCCTTGACAATCATCTATCATTTTATTATCCTCTGTCCTAGCCATATTACATGCCATCCCTCCCTTCATGTTTTGTCCTTGTATTACAGGTAAATCAGGACCTGCATGAAAAACTACAGCTAAGCAGATGCAGCACCTCCTGTAGTAATATAAATGATGATGATGATCATGATGTAGAGCAAGTATGTGATGTCATCACAACTGCATGTTGCAGCACAAGGAAGACTTTACTTGTGATGAAGCAGTTGCCATCTTCATTTCAGCTGCTTATCCATATTTCACTTTGGAAAATATATAGCTAGTTGTCAGTGATAAAGGGCATGGTTCTATAGATGTCATACATAGCTTCTCTGGTAACAAGTAGGCATAGGATGGGATAAATCCTGAGCATCCATTAATGTATATCACCACCAAAATGGTGACAGATATCATCATTATCGATATTAATTATCAGACAATTAATGTATGTCCTTTGGTCATGTATTAATTACTTTTACTTATAGCTGTTGCCAATATGTTTCTTGTACTATATTTCTTTCCAAGGCAGTGCACATGTGTACCTTCAGGAATGGGATGTGTGTGCAGCCATACAGTATAATACTATTACGAAAATGAAGCTACAGCAGTGACAAGTGAAACCTTGGAATGTAAGTTGTATGGCTATATGAAACTACCATTTATAGTCACAATTTATAAGGATGCTTGTACCCATGCATAATCTGATTTGTGTGCTTGTAAACAACTGTTATGCAACAGTCAGTAATTGTATAGTGATACAGCGTTTATAGGTCAGGACTCAATGATATAGACTTTCGTGTTGTAATAATTATTTACTCAGTCACAATTGCATGCAGCACCCATGCATACAAACAGTATGTTGTTCCTTCTGATTGCTACAGTACTTGTATTGCATAAGAAATATGGCATAATTCCTGTGTCGTATCATACATATATATGCACACATGCTATCATACACAAATTAAAGCCTTCCTGGCCAAAACATCCTATGCTCAATTTATTGTTCCTGATTACGTCATCAAAGTCAGTAGCTATTGTAATACCGTATGGCTGGAAATTTTGGCAGGGAATTTATTTTGGCAGATTGGCGGTTTTGAGAGCAATCCGCCAATATTTCTTCCGCCAAAATTTGTGCAATCATATAGTTTTCCGTATTAACAAGTCTGGATGCCCCAGGTGGTTTGATTAATTGTCAGCATGGAGTTCACAACTGACAGCAGAACGCGGACACTACGTTTCCAAAGAGCTTTGGACACCGGAAGTGGAAGAAGAGTGAGGATGCTGAAAACAATTTGAACGCCGTCTTATATGTGGTTGCTGTGAAGACTGACGTTGAGGTCATTGTTGGAAACTTACTTCGGCAGATTTCGGCAGCCTTTTCTCTGTTTCTGCATTGGAACGGTACAATTGTTTGCGAGGTCATAGGCTGCAGGCTAGCGTCAGTAGATCTACCAAAAGAAGGCTTGAGAGTCCTTTGCACATTGCTGCATTCGTGGGAAAGGCTAGGGATTGGAAAGAAAATAATTCAATTAAGGTCAAACAACAGCATGTGTACTCTTCAGACAGAGACTCTTCAGCAATCTATATAGCTCTTTTCGTCCGGTTTAGCCATTTTGCTATAAAAATCATTATGGCACAGACTTGTCACACTGCCAAAGTAAATTCCGCCAAAAACAGAAACTTCAGCAATCCGCCAAAATAAATTCTTGCCAAAATTTTTGGCCATACAGTATTACACTTGGACCAGGTATATATTATTTTAAGTCCATTTTCAACATGGCTCATATAAACGCCCTTGGGCGAGTGCATGTGAGTTAGTCTGGTTGCTAGCATGTCTCCATAATTATACAGCTATACAGATCGAGAGCAACCCACCAAGGATAATCCTTTTTCGCACGCATGTACATGACATTGTACTAGGCCTCCTGCAAGTATCTACATAAGCTAGGGATTACGTGTTTTGCAATTGCGAGAGGTAATGTGTACACTAGTGCATATACAAAAGAAGTGTGTACCGGTCTGCTTAAATAACTGTATTGCGTGAAAAAAGTAAGGATATTATTGTATACTTGCAATTATTTGACATCAACATTAGTGTGAGCCACATAATTAACATTTTCATATGTATATGTGCATATTGGACTATAGCAAATGCTTCATATAAGTAGCTCCACATGCATGTATTCATTGCAGTGCTAGTGTTGTGCTGTTCATCTTGATCGAAGTTTGCAATTGACACAATTTTGGTATTGCTCTAAAGTTTTAGTACCATAACCTAGCTAAACTGCCTGAACATGTGATAATAACTGTAACGTTAATGCTACCTGGGTTTAAATGCTGCCTCTTCTATTGTAGCTACTATAGCAAATGGCCTAAACACTACAGGCTAAAGGTAATTCTAGAATCTATACTAATTCTGTGTTCAGGCTTGGTTCATCTTTTGATTACTCATTGATCTCTGCAGTAAGGAAGAAGAGTCAAGCATAAATGTAGGTTGTGGAAGCACTGAACAGGCTATAACTTATGGAACATAATAGTTATATACATAGCATGTAGTGACAATTCCATTGTAATCATTAATTAATGCAATGGCCTAATTTATTCGGGGCTTCTCTACATGTATGTATTGTAATAATCACTCCTATTACGTGCAGAGACTTGGACTTCAAATTGAGATTGCATACAACCCAATACATTATAATACAAATAAAATTTAATGACTGCGTGTACAGTAGACTTACGGAAGTTTAGGGCAGAAAGCGCGGTAGATTTGACATGGTCCAGTGAATCACCGTAGAAGCCACGTCTAGTGACATTCTGTGCAATTATTGTTGCTTCTCGTTTTGCATCTTCGACTCTATCATTGCCAATGAATACCACTCCATAATTTATGACCCCAGCATCAGTTGCACTTTGAACAGCTGCCCTCAGACGATGCTGAGCTACCTCAGGGGACTTACGGTGTTTGAAGTAGTGAGTCACACCGTCAGTAAAGACTGCAATGACTTTTGGCACGTCAAACCTGCTTTCATTCTTGAATATCTTTAGGCACTCTTGTATAGCCTCTGGCGTTGCAGTACCTCCATTCCCAACGCCTGGCAGGTATGGAATTGGGTCCATTGCATGTATGATCTGGAGCACGGATGATTTGTTTGTGTTGTCTGCAAACGTCATCTCTCTTTCAATCAGTCTCACTCCTTCATCCTCTAGATAAGCTGCATACTTGACTACTGCAACTTTGCTTTCTTTAGGATGTGGTCCAATAGCAAAGCCACTTACAATGTCATAAACAATATCCTTCTCCTTCTCCCAAAGGGTATACGATAAGTTTGATTACCCATCAGGTCCAAAGATACTCCGAGAAGAGTCCACAATCATGCAATAGTGGGTTGGAACATCACATGGTGGCTCTGCATTTTGAAGAGAAGATGTGAATTATGCATATGCATGTCATTAATTATCTAGCAATGTAGGTTCTTCAAGTGTTCTTTACATACCAGCTCACTTTCCTGATGCTTTGAGTGTTGAGCGGTCTTATTGAATGACAATGATTGATATGAGTATATGAGCATCCGCTAGTGCTGCTGTATAAGAACTAATATGTATTAGTTACTTCGCACCCTCGGGCCTCGTGCTTATAAATCAGCAACATCCCTCAAGGAGGTGTTATAAGTGATTTATTTGCCGAACAAAGGGAAGCGTGGGTGAATGTTAATTGGTTTCTTGCCAAATAAGGAAAGCATTAGGGGAGCGCGGGCGAATCCAATGCATTTTCATTCTTTAGGAGAGTTAGCTAGCGAGGAGCCAAGCGAGTCAGGCAGACATGTCGGCACGCTACACCTTCGGAAACCTCTTCCTCTACGGAGGAGACTTCTTGCTCCGTTCTTGCAATGCGATCGGAGGCGCAAACAAGACTTGGCTGGTGAATTGTGCGTCGGCGGAAAGTTAGCCGGACGGCATTGGAGGCGGAGGGAGCCAAGCTGGCTCAGAGGAATCTGACGGCGGGACAGGACGGTGGGTCCGTGATCAGCTTCGGCGGAACTGATCGTAATCTGAGTCTCTGTTCGTTCGGGGGCTAGCTAGCTACTTGAGATGTCTTTCCGCCGTGACCGGGTCCTCTCGTGCGGAAGAATCGACCACCATCGACGCACAAATTTCGACAGCTGCAGTACGGTAGAACGGCAGTAATCAGTTTGCGCAGTTCTTCCAATAGGATGAAGCTTTTTGCGCCCTTTTCCGTGACTGAAACTACAGTGGCACCATAGATATTCAAAACCCAACCATATTAATAATTGGGTAGCGTACGAGTTACTGTATGCTTCATTGAACTGTTCTTGTGTTTCATCTGAATGCAAGCACTTGCATGTGAAGTGTTGTTGCTATTGATTGAATCACAGTGAACCCGATTAGATATTTTCATGAATCCGATTAGATATTCTTGCTCTCCAATAAGATATAATCGCTCTCCTATAAGATATAA
This sequence comes from Ianthella basta, assembly GCA_964019415.1. Classification (NCBI taxonomy): domain Eukaryota; kingdom Metazoa; phylum Porifera; class Demospongiae; order Verongiida; family Ianthellidae; genus Ianthella; species Ianthella basta. The sequence goes on along the minus strand of OZ025877.1, from coordinate 4,530,933 downwards.
TCGCTCTCCAATAAGATATAATCGCTGTCGGATACAAATTGTCACCTCTCACTGCAAGTAGCACTTATATAGTCACTCAATAAACATAGCAACCACCTAGCAACGGCAAATAATAGAAGTTAACCTGTGGGATGCCTGCGCCCCTGAATACTTGCAAGCACCCTGTATGCTGTGAACGATCAATCCAGTAAACGTAATTTTTTTCCGGTGAAAACATTTCTGCTGTAATTGAAAGCACCATTACACCATGAAAATATTGTCATGCAGTGAACACACAACACATGTTACTTGCGTGTGACTTCCAGCCAGTTTGTACAGATGATTTACCACACCCCAAGGGACCGTTCTCCTTGTCAATCCTGAGACTGACCGGTGCAGAGGCTCAAGAGGCAGCAGTTGAGCAATTGTCGAAGAAGTGGGGCAGTCATGTGACCTTCAATGCGAAAGCGTTTGTGCCATGTCTATGTCATGCATGGTATGCCGTGTTGAAGTTTTCACTAAAGTATCTGCAGTGCTGCCACGAAGCACAGTCATGCCCACTCATCGTGAATTATAAGTTTCTGTTCTCTCGGAGTGTGCACTGCCATGCGCAAAATGTTTCCATGCAAAAATCTTCTCTGTGCATACAAATGGCTCCTGTGTGAACTTTAATACCTGTGAAACTTGTATGTTTACAGTAGTTCATGTAATTTATAGTTTGGGATGGAGCATTGCTGTAGGCCTGAAAGACATATATTAAGATGCCAATTGACTGTTGGTTTATAAGCGTTTTATAGTCTGTGCTATTTTGGACCAGCCAGGGAAGTCATCTAGCAAAACATCCCAAATAGCTAAACTATTTGAATGCTTACTGACTGCTATATTGATTGTTAATAGCATAAGTTAATGTTCTGAAGGGGAATACATGCGTTACTTTATGCCTGGCAGTAGAAAATCTTATAGATACCCTAGACAGAAATGATCTTCATGTCTTCGTCATTGCAACAAAAATCGTGCTGCAGTTTTTGTTGTAAATATAAAAATATGCGCCAATTGTACATTAATGAATATGGGCATTAATGCATTTCTGAGTACCTTGCTCTGTGCAGTTGTATCCAGTAACTCCTGGGGGGCAAATGCATGACCCATCCACTGTGCAGGTTCCACCATTTGCACACTGACACTTTTCACTGCAATCATTCCAGTAGGTACCAGGTGGACAGCCTGCATTAATGAATATAGAGTATAAATATTATGTTCAATAATGCAATTATCTCTTAATCGGCTAAATTAAATCCATGCACGCGGGTAACAGTGGTGTACAGGTCATGCATGTTTGTCACAACAAATGGCATGCTTGTGTGTGTTTGTGTGTGTGTTTGTGCACACACGTGACATATAAAACACAATACATGTACAGAATCTGCAGCTGCACTAATACTGGCAACTATTTAAGTATACCGCATTGAAAATTCTGCATGTTACTGTCTGACACAATTTAAACTGTAATTCAAGTCCTCTTTATGTTCTGATGTAGTGCATACTTGTTAGTGTATGGTCACAACCACTTATCAAAACCTAATTAATTGAGTCTCTTTGCAATTGCATGGTCAGGGATCATGGCAGGGTAATGACATGCATATCAGACTTGCGCAAGCTAAATTGCATACCCACTGTTACTATTAATAGGTATGCATACTAACCTATTAAGCCAGTACAATGAATTATATCACTATTAGTGAAGCTAACTAGGTGGAACAACTTCATGCGCTATACGGTGTATTGAATTTGAGCTACAAAAAAATTTAACATCGACTTACTGCAATCCTGCTTCCTAGTGGATCCAATGCTATGCGTTGTTTGACCAAAGTCACATTTGTGACAAAACTGAGCCCCAGTTTCTGGCTGATGGAAGCCCTTCTTACACTCCTTACATGGAGACAGTCCATTCCATGATGCAGTGCCCGGTGCACAAGGAGCTACAGTAATTGCAGAAATATACCTTACAACAATGTTTAAACAGTACAGTGCATTTGTAGAGTACACAAAACTATACCTCTGCAGTCTCGTGGTTCTTTACTCCCTCTCGCAATAGTGAAGGTCCCATTAGGACATGCTTTGCAGTCAACCTGTTCATTCTCATCCTGGTAGTAGCCAAGTGGACATGGGTCACACCTTGGCTTAGCCCCAGAGTTATTGAAGAAACTACCAGCATTACACGGGACTGCAAAGAAAGAAAACCACTATTATAATAAATATATATTAGCTGATACATATCTTTACTAATATAATATATAACTGACTTACTGCAGACTTCCTGGTCTTGTGAGAGTATTCTTCCTAGTGTACATTTCACTTGCGGATTTTCATCTTTTAGCTGCAGCTCTCCTTTCACTGTAATGTTGAGTTTTTCAAATGTTTCTAGATCTATAAATGTCAAAGCCAAGCCTGTGGCAATTCTCCATTGAGCTTCAAAATATTGAAAACGGAGTCTCCAACTGATTGTGTCAAGGCAGCTATCATCACAGTCAAAAGGAATTTCTTTTGAGAAGGTAAACGCGACGACGAGTGTGCCAGTGTCAGCTACTGCACGCTTACGTCTGCTTTCACTTGGCCTACACTGAGCTTCAATAAATGCAGGAATTGGGACATCTTCTCCATGAATTTCCTTGAATTTCTGCCGCACCAGGCATGTTTCATTTGAACTCACCTGTCCTTCTAATACCATGCAATACTCGATTCTTGATAGCTGTTACATATGAAAGGAAATGAATGGAAAATTGGCGTAAGGTAATAGAACATTTTCAACATGAAGTTGTGATGCAAGAAAGCATCAAAATAGCAACATGATCATGATTGATAAGCAAAATATAGCATAATCATAACAGAATTGCCTGCTCAATTTAGTGGCTCCCTCACAATACGTATGATTGCAGCTGTCACCAGTCCAACTGGTATTTGTACATTATAAATACCTGCAGGAAAGCCCGTCTTCGGCAGGCTTTTCTGCTGTGGCGTGCCAATGATGGCTACACAGCGCTGGCATGTTGATGCCAGCACATCAACTATGGCTTCTCAGGGACTGACACATTATGTGTGTGGGTCCCAATATGTTTATGGCCTATGACATTGTGTGCATGTCAAAAGCCAGCATGTTGCATGTCATACAGACTGACAATGATTGGGGTATTCAAACAGGGCATGCATATGAACATAATATAGTGCAAGGCTTACTCAAGAAAAGGATAAAACAGATAGCCTGTAAATGTTGTCATAAAATTTCGAATTAATTATTATACAACATTGTCAGTGTAATGTGTGCCATAGTACGCGACTGAGTGCATCCAGTTGGCCATGAGAAAACAGAGGCTTGTGTAAGTACATACCAATGGTGTGGAAAGTCTGGTCTTGGCTTTAATTTAGCCACATGATGAGCAAACAAAGTTGCTGAGGCTGGGCAAGAAAAACACCAAGGAGGTAACCGCAGGCAGTCTTGATCCGGCTGCAATTGCTGCTGACAGCGGTCTAGATGATCCTCTGTAAGGACAGGCTCAACCAGTGTAGTCGATCCTGGAGATCACCCGTAGTAGATGAGCGCAAAGTCATTCGTAAGCACGGACGTTTCGCGGGATATGCCTGTGGGCAGCGCGGTCCCTGTCTCTTGGGCATGGTTGGCTTCTATGCGCCGGTTGCTGGCGTCCGTCCGCTGAGCTTCTCCTAGACCACTGGGCACCGTTGCATTGTTACCTCGCGCTCCTGGCAACCATTAGCAAAGATGGCGTCGTTATCCGAAAACATGGCTACCGCAACGGCATTCCCCCAATTCCCTCCGCAGGGGCGTCGCGCGTGTCTGTTTCTGCGTCACAGCCGAATCGAATGGAGGTAAGCCGAAGTGCTGCATCAGGAATCTCGTCGGTTTCGCTTCGCAGAACGCTAAACGCTCCTAAGAATACGGAACGCACAGCAACTGGTCTTCAGCAGCCAGGTGGTTATTTGTAACAGGGTTGTCTGTGATGACTAAAATATTCGACACCATGTTTTTAACCGAGTGACAATTGCATAGGTGTGCACATGGCGTCATATTTCTAAGGCCTCGTTGGTAGTACAGAATCGCAGTACAGCTTATCATCAGCACGATAGGGCTGTCTATGTAGGGATGGCCATGGTTGTTTGTATGCTGCAGTAGAAACGAAAAGTAGCGCTACTTCTGAATAGAAGCAAGAACCGACAAAAGGAACAGTCAGTGAGGAAGGGGGTTGTGCAGTGCTAACCTTACGTACTTCCAAGCGCCAGTACGCCGTCTTGTAGAAAGCGTCGACGCCTTTTCCCGTGTTTTGTCTAAGACTTCTTCTTGTTCTTCTTCACCGTCAGCTGTAGCTCCCAATGGATAGAGAGTTGGATGATATTATAGCTTACCTACATTTCTATGACAATTTTGGTTGGTATATAATTGTCTTTAGTAGGTTACATGGCTCTGTGAGCCAGTCCGCAAATAGAAGATTCCCACCCTTAATTCGTGAGACTATCCTAGGCGCAAGACACCATTTTACAATGACGTAATCACATATGTACCATGGTTGGTGGCTTCAGACGGTTTTAGAGTTATGGGCTAATAGCTCCACAATGCGGTCAAATGAGTGTTCGCAAGTGCATACGTGACAAGCTTTGGCCACTGTTAGCACGGTGCTTAGAAGGAAATCCGCAGTGGTTGTGCCAGTGGGCTGCCATATTAATTACTGTGTTAATTGATTCCGATAGACATTTCTGAGTTCGTGTGTAGCCTAGGTTCTAGCTGCCACTTTGGTTCCACTCCAGAATAAAAACATGAGGGCCATATGCCTGCATTGCTGTCCTGTGGTTGTGGCAATGTATATATTATATCTGAGCTTACACAACATAAAAGGTGCAGAGAAAGAGTAAAACGTTTCTACAAAACTTCTACAGATGTAGGCTGGTATATAAAGTGCAGAAACAAGGAAAGGCTACTACACAGTGGAATATTCGCCATTGTCCCCACATGCAAGAGTGTAATACTATATGGTGCAACAATCTTCAGTGTAGGGACAATGGTGAATGCTCCGCTGTATAGTAGCTATTCCTTGTTTCTGTACATTTATGCCAGCCCTACATTTGTGCTAGTTTTTGTAGAAAATTCATGAAACATTTGCCACTTGTTCCAAATACTGACTTTCTTGCAGGTGAAGGAATATGGAAAGCACCCAAGTGTGAAGTATCATCATCATCATCATCATCATCATCATGAAGTATAAACAATACAAATGCAATGCTTGGACCAGGTTTAAAATATAATAATATTATGCTAAGCTGAAACATCATTGTTTCACAATAAATATGCTCACGTTGACAGTTGGGAATTTCCACTTGATCTTTTTGGTAGTCCCACACACCATCACGGCAGTATTGTGGAGAAAAATCCGCAGACGATCCAAACTTGAACATGTCCTTGCATGTCAGGGTACATTTCAGATCATTTGGTCCTCTCTGTACACACGTGACTGAACCATTTCCAGAAACAGGAAGCTGCTCTTGTATACATGGTGGAGCATCTCCTAGAGTCCAGGTATGTACATTATAGAAGTGTACACAAGTAAATGACTGCACAGGGAACTAAGAATTATTAATCAAGATCTAACATAAGGATTTATATTCTGTAGTAGTAAGTACAAGTTGTGACTTCATTGCTATACAGTAGGTATGCATGCATTATATTGCCCATTCAGGTGTTAGCATACTGTAGTAAATTCACTCAGGAACACCCAATTTGTTTTTTCTCCAGATATCATAATGCAGTTGGTGGAGTCATTAAAGATAGGAAAATTGGACACCATTAGAATTTAGAATGCACAATGAATTCTGAGCTCAGACAAACAGTGAGTTAGTCAGCACCAGCTTTTCCACATCTGTATCAAAAAGCAAAAGCTGAATACCGACTTTTTTGCCAAGCAGAAGCAGTCCTCTGCTTTGGAAAGGGCATATGGAGCAAATGGCGTCACCTTTCGTTGTGTCCAGAACGACGAAACTGCTGGTGGAGCACTTGTTGCTACTCCCATATTGGAGACACCAACCGGAGATGTGGCAAAGTGGGTAGAACGCTTGCCCTACAGATAATTAGGAAAGTCCTGGAAAGATCATTAACTGTCCGCACTACGAATTGAGGGAGAACTATGTCTCTCTTCCACTGGACTAAGCGAATAATTATGTAACTAACAACACGTTCAAGCATGGTGGCACTGAATCTCATTGGACAGAGGTCTTATGATCAGCATGTAATTTAAAACATTTCGACCACATTGGCAGGCATTGCGCTGTTTAAATTTAGTGCTTTCGGACGACCAATAAAGGTCACGGTTGCATAATGCACTCACCCTCGGCTTGTGCATTATGTAACCTTGACCTTTATTGCGTCGTTCTTGAGCGCTAAGATTAAAGAACTTAGCGCGCTGCCAACTGTGGTCTAAATATTACTTTAACCTAGTCACAATGCTCGACGTTGTATACAATAATATTACACGGGTGACAGCCATTTGATCCGAAGAGACAATTGACCAACAACCAGTATTATATTCAGGTCAACTTATGCTTTATCATGGGGTTTCAGCCATGGAAGCAAACTGATCTGACTGCATATGACAGTTTGCCCTTCCTCATCATAATATGATGCTATAGGTAGAGAAGAATCATGATGGAATGGTCCTTACTGGTGTGCTGCTAACTGCTGTCACTTAGAACCTGTGTACAGCAAGCCAGTATGGAACTATGGCAAGGTTCCTCTACTTGTAACCTGTGAGCGAGCTGACCTAACCTTAAAACCCTAATCCAGAAATAGTGAGTGATCCCACTCTATCCGTACGCACGATTCTAATAAAAAAATCTGCTAAATCACACGTAAGTATCTTGAACACGTTAGTCAGCCAGCTAAATGTAATTCAAGAGTTTGATGCTTACTTTTGCATTTATTCCCTTCCACTGAGTACCCTTCATTGCAGTAGCATTGAAATGACCCCAGTGTATTTGCACATCTGTGCTCACACTTTGCAGCTTGAGTAGTCTGACATTCATCAATATCTGCAGAAGTATAAAAACACTCTATTCCTACAGAACATAGAGAATCTGTGATCTGAAGTGATTCATAAAGGACAACTTCAGCTATAGTAGGTGACTGGGTGAAATATGTGGCACTATACATATATACTATCACCTTAGTCAATTATCCTCTATCCTCTGCATATAATTCCATGGAGGTGTAACAAATATTGATGCAGCATTGGATGCAAAAATGAAAGTGAGATTTGTCTTACATTATGTTTAAAGTGAATGTGTATTGTTATATCTGTACTGTACGGAATGCGTACCTTCACATGTATTCTCATTCACAGCATTCACTTGGCTTGCAAATCCTGATTTACAGTGACATTTGTAATTGCCAATGCCATTGGTGCAAAATGAAGTACTTGGATTGCAGACATGCTGTTCAGTTTGACATTCATTGAAATCTACATAAGAGGAGAGTAAATGCTTGATATGAGACATATCCTTTGCACGCACTATGATTCTTATCATAATAATTATAATTATAAAGAAGCAAATTAATCAGCTAACTTACCTATACAATTTTCATCTCAACACCCTCCTTGTATTTCGCTGGTAAATCTACTAATTAATATGCGACTTTCATGGTGGAGATATCCGGAATGCTATGGAAGGCACAGACTTCCATGCATATCCCCACAGCCAGCATATCTGTTCTAGGGACTAAACATGGCCCCAGTCCTTGGTACCATGAGAAGGAGGCAGGAAAGCTGGAAGCTGTCTTTGGCATGTGCATGTTCTAACCCTTGCATACATGATAGATACATGTTGTATTAGCCTAGTTGTGATTGATGAACCTAAATATTATAGCTAATCTTTAGATAGTACGCAAAAGTTTCACCAGTATTGGTGCCTCAGCAGGAAGCTTGCAGGCAGGAGCCTTGTTTCATGGCAACCAGTGATTGCTGTTCTAGTTTCATAGCTGTGAAAAGACGAGAGTGGCTAGGAAGTTCACACATGCATGGATTTGTTCTTACTATTTAGGGTTCTCAACAGACGTGAGTGGCTAGGAGGTTAACACATGCATGGGTTTGTTCACGCTATTTAGGGTTCTCAACAGTCTTAGACGTTTTGGCAGCTTCAGCTACCACTTCTCCAGGGCAGGCTTGAATTGATACTGTTTATCTTAGCTAGAAACCATTTTCCAAGTGTGATAATAATGGTGGAGAGGGGATGCTAATGGATATTCACAAAGGCTGTACTTCTGCTTCTCGCCTAGATGGATCGTTGTTGCAGCGTACTTAGAAAGATTCCATTAGCAGCTAAATAATGCATATTAATGAGGGTCATTGTAAGTAATTGCTTCATCATTATGCAGTCTAGCTACTGTGTAATTTGAGGTTGTTGTTTTGCTGCTGTTTAGATATAAGCACAACAAACCGCAGGCATTTGTATTTGTATCATCACTTCTGCGGGAACACTGAAAGCTGATTAACAGCAAAACATGCTGCTACACATGTGAAGCTCACATACCGTTAATAATGTATAATTATATGCAGACTTACTGTGACAGGTAGTACCAATCTTCAAATATCCTGGACAGCAATAAGGATCACATGCTAGGTCGTTGCGATATGATGTCCGGTAGTGTAAATCCCGATGTGATCTGTAAAGGTTTGGTAAAGATTATTACACAGTATAAAAATGGTAATGAAGCATTTTACATTGTAGTCAACAGTAATAGGGTTGTGCTACAATATTGCACATTGGTATACTAGTGCCTACAATGCTGCTGACTTTGTATTAGTTCACCTTTGCTCATAAACAGTCTGATGTCTGGTGCACCGACTGGTCCAACCACATCCTATGGTATAGGCTTGTCTCCATGATATTTGGAAATAGGTCGTCACATAGTATGGTGATAGATATGATGTTCTGTGGTACCTGACCCTGTAGCACTTCCTGAAATGTAAAATTGAAGTTTAAGGAAATAAATTCAGAAACAACAGCACAGCAAAGTTTGGATAGCACATGCATTATTTTTGTCCATTCAGAAAGCACGCAGTATTGATGAAGCCTAAATTATTGCTATAATAGCTGCAAGTGCCTGTAATAGTATTCACCCTTGTGACATTCCCGTTTGGGCGCACACATTGCTGGGACAACTGGAGCATCTGCCATGAGCCTCACTCCAAAGAAGGAAGACTACCACCAAAGATAGGCAGATTCGTAGACAGTACCTAATCAGCATGTCTAACACTCTTCCTACTCCAGGATATAGCTCAGCTGCAGATCCTCATTCTGCGCCAAACTATAGGTATTTATACAAAAGCATGCAGTTATGTGATTAGGGGCTGCCGCTTTCGGTTTGATATTTCGTTCTATGGCTTCATGTCACTCTAGATCTTCTGATGGAAAATATGCTGGTTTACATAATACGCTAACTGAGGTAGTATAACTGTGTTTGCATTTATATAACAATGTATCGACGGATGTATTGAAGATGGGGAAATTATATTGTTCTCTTTTGCATTGCCTCTCTCACGCCGGAAGGACCGAGGGAAGGACTTTGGAACCGGCTTCCAAACGTCGCTCTGCGCGCAGCATAGGCGACTTCTGCCTTCGAAAGTTGTAGAACAGGCAACTACGCCACCTCTTGTCTGAAGACATAAAGAAAGCAGCGGGATAGCACCCAGCAGCTCGGCGACTTGGTTCGCTCAACGCTTTCAATCTTGGCCGCGCCGTTGAAGAACTACAGTTCCCTGTCTCAGAGAAGTGACAGGAGCGACGTAGAACTTGGTGAGCCCCACGAATTCTGCACGCAAGCTTTTGCTAACGCCTAACGGTCTATAGCGTTTAAAGCTTAAGCGCGCACATGCAGTTAGCTAGCTACCATTCGAAATTTCCTCCAGATGGTGCGCGTAGTGCGGTCGAGCGAACTGCCATCTGCCACATCAGAACCCTAGCCGCTGCAATGACTGAGGATGTGCTGTAAAGCACTTGCAGGTATCTCCACCCATGTCCCTTTCCTCTAGTCAATGTCTTTGAGAGAGAATGTACATATGTTTGCATGTGTGTGTGTGTTTAGCTTGTGTGTGTGTGTGTGTGTGTGTGTGTGTGTGTGTCAAGGTGCTAGAAGTAGAATTCACTTATTGAACTTGTTCACTGAGCACCATGCATGCGATAATGCTTGTGAACCTACTATGCACTTTCACAATGTTACCGACCCTAAACAACTGAAGCACCATCACTGTTCATACTGCAAAGCACCTAGCCATGATGGCTGAGAAATTCACTCTGAACATACTATAATATTTCCTTTAGAGTTCAAAGGTGGTCACTGGTGATTAGGGCATCAATGTAAAAGTTAGTAGTAGAAATAGTTCGCATACAGCTCATACCAACATGTATGATTTCACATCAGTTGCAATGTGGTGGGTACAAATTTCAACACCATTACTATATAGTGCCTCAGGTCTTGTTATATGACAAGTAGTAGTTCTCACTTCGTTCACTGCTGGTACTTTTAGGTTTTATTATTTGTATGTGCAAGATTGCTGGCTCCGTACTAGCCAATGGCACCTTCATACTAAATAGAATTATAATATGCATTCCACAATGTTGTGAGAAAGACAGCCTCATTCACTGTTCAACATTGCTGATGGTGTCAGCAGGATTTAATGCGAATGAACCCAACAAAGTAAATCTTCCATGCATGTCTTTACTTTTACATCATTTCTTCTCTCTGTTTTGTTTTGTACTGTGTTCCCTTTTCTCTTCCCTTTTTTCTTCACTGGGCACCTGGGAGAATAGTCTATGGCTAAAGGCTCCCCAGTCTATAATTAAATAATGACCTATGTTCAAGCTCACACCCACCATTGTTTTGCAAGATATAATTGTAAATTGTCAGTAACGTCTTGCTCCTTGCACTACTATTCTGCTCCATTCACATTCCAACCATCTCAACCTTTGGCCACCATGCATTCAAGAAGGCACGTCAGCTCTGCCAGAGCCAACTCAAGTTAATGGGAGAATACATGACATTGTGTGGGAGCAAGTGTGAGGTCACATGATATATTTATATAACAGTAGTTGATTATGACAGCCTCTGCATTACAAGCTGCACATATACCCAGCTAGGCCATAATTGTATTCGCCATGTATTTTTTTACATCAGGGACAGCATAGTGCATATTTTCATGATCAGTTGAGTTTCATGCTAACACAGACTATGTACAAATACCTATTAATATTTTCTAACTGTATTTGATATTTTACTTAGACTTCATTCCTACTGGGGTTGGGGTGAGGAGGGCATGGTTTCATTGAGACGGTGGATATGCCCTTGTATCATTGCAAGAAAACGGCACAGTGCCTAAGATCAATAATTATAGCAAAACCACATTATCTATCGACTAAGTATGCTTATTATGATTATAGCATTCTAAAATTTGATTTTCACATCATTGGCTCCAGAGCGCCATATTCACTACGAGTATCTACTTCACTCTGTTCAGTTTGAACACCCATGCAGCAGTGACTCAAAGCAATACCTCCATATACCTCCACAGCATCATTCCCAGTTTTGATCTCACGCTGTTGGTCATACACTCCCTCCAGGTTGACCCTGCACCTACTCATATTGGTCAAACTTTGGTATAATACCTCTGCTTCACTAGATACACCTTCCTCTTTCCCTTTTATCCTCTTTCAGTCTACTTCGTAGTCAAGGGTGATTCTGCCTTATGAATCAACCTCCTCAACTCAGCCAACTGCACACTTAACCATGCTTAACTTTTCTTACACATACTCCTCATCTCCACCAACCCACTTGCCATCTACTCCTTGGGCAAATGCATGGACATGGCTTAGTCTGGCTCACTAGCTCGTCTTCATGCATGGTTATATTGATTGAGAGCAACCCACCAAGGCGAATCCTTTGTTTACATGCATGTATAAATATTATATAATGTCCTATGCCTTCTACGTGAGCTAGGGATTATTAAATTATAGTATTTGCATTGGCAAGGTGCATACATTGCATTCATACATGCATTCGTACAGTTGAATCTGGGAGAAATATCTCCAGCAGTCCTGTCATGCATTTCTTTCCACAATTATTGCTAATCTTCTCTCTGCATACATACATTAGTTGTGTATATGTGCATACATTAGTGTAAATACAAGAACAGTGTGTGTACTTAATTTATTACATTGGGTGTAAGAATTATGCATAATTATACATATATACATATAATGACATGAGACGATAATTATACATAGGGCACACATGCGCACTGCCCAACATAAACAATTATGCATATATATTTATACAGTACATATATACAGTGTATCAGTACAATTGTAACAATAATTATATACATATTCTGGGAAATATGCAGTGCTAGTGTCGCACTGTTCATCATCATGATTGAGGCTTGCCCCCAATTAATTATTGTTCTCAAGATTAGCACTATTATGCTATTCAATGAACCATCTTCATAACCTAAACTGCCTGAACACACGATCATAACTACATGTATATAGTGTTGATGTTACCCGGGTGTTAATGTTGCCTCTTCCAATATTGCTACAACTGCTAAATGGCCTAAACTCTAAGCTACATTTAATTCTATAGAATCTATATTTGTACTCTGTTCAGGTGTGGTTCATCCTTTGATTACTCATCAATCTCTGCAGGAAGGAAAAAGAGTGCATAAAATTAATGTAGACTGTGGATGGACTCAATAGGCTAATTAATGGAAGACAATATTTCTATAGCATGCAGTGATGCTAAGTCCCATGTTGCCATTTACTAATGCAGTCCTCTAATGTACTCAGAGCTACTCTACACGTGTGTATTATAGCAATCACCCAATACCAACCACTGTATATTCATATTCAGGTTGCATATAATCAAATATAATATTATGCACATTAAATACATGTATGCGGAGCAGACTCACTGCAGTTAAGGGCAGACAGTGCGATGGATTTGACATTGTCCAGTGAATCACCATAGAAGCTGCGTTCAGTGACATTCTGTGCAATTATTGTTGCTTCTCGTCTTGCGTCTTCAACTCTATCATTGCCAATGAATACCACTCCATAATTGATGACCCCAGCATCAGTTGCACTTTGCACAGCTGCCCTCAGACGATGCTGAGCTACCTCGGGGGAGTCACGGTGTTTGTAGTAGTGAGTCACACCATCAGTAAAGACTGCAATGACTTTTGGCACCCCGACCCTGCTTTCATTCTTGAATATCTCTAGGCATTCTTGTATAGCCTCTGGTGTTGCAGTACCTCCATTTCCAACCCCTGGCAGGTATGGAATTGGCTCCATTGCATGAATGGTTTGGAGCACTGACGATTTGTTTGTGTTGTCTGCAAATGTGATCTCCGTTTCAATCAGTCTCACTCCTTGATCCTCTAGATAAGCTGCATACTTGACCAGTGCAACTTTGCTGTCATTCGGATGTGATCCAATAGCAAATCCGCTTACAATGTCATAAATGACGTCTTTCTCCTTTTCCCAAAGGCTAGAGGATAAATTTGATTGCCCGTCAGTTTCAAAGACACTCCGAGAGGAGTCCACAATCATGCAATAGTGGGTTGGAACATCACATGGTGGCTCTGGATGTCAAAGAGAAAATGTGAATACAGTATATGCATGTGCATGTCAACAATGAACTAGAAGTTTGTCTTCCCTGTGTATTAAGATAACCCAATGCCACCATTTTGTTGCGCTGGTATACCATACAATACACGGCAGCCGGTCTAAAGTGGCATAACTGTGCTCAGTGCTCTGCACAATCTTCAGGTAATTTAAGGAAGGGTATTATAATTATAGCCAGCGCTGGTATTAATCTAATGTAGCCATAGTCCTTTGGATATGCAAGAACTGTAGAAACTAGTGTTCAAAAATTCTTTTAGAACTAAAGGGAATATAGAGATGGCCAGCAGAAAAAGCATAGAAGCAAGCAACAGTAACTCAACACCATGACGAACTACATTTCCGTGACGTTCACTACGCATTCCTTATTTCCAGATACAACTACATGGACAAAAATGTCCAGCTAGTCCCATGTAGCTGTACCAGGAAATTAGGAATGCAGAGCAAACGTCATGGAAATGTGATTCATCCTGGTTTTGAGTTACTGTTGCTTGTTTCTGTGCTTTTTCTGCTGGCCATTCCTAAATTCCTTTAATTATAAAGGAATTTTTCACACTATGATATTTATGCATTATGCAAAGTGCAAAATCTGCAATATATGGGCATTAATGTATTTCTAAGTACCTTGCTCTGTGCAGTTGTATCCAGTAACTCCTGGGGGGCATATGCATGATCCATCCACTGTACAGGTTCCACCGTTTGCACATTGACACTTTTCACTGCAATCATTCCAGTAGGTACCAGCTGGGCAGCCTGCATCAATGATTATAATAATTATCGCTTAATAATGCAATCATTTCCACTTCGGCTAATCAAAAATTCATACACATTTGATGGTGGTGTACATGCCATGTTTGTCATAATAATTTCTTGTGTGTTTGTGGGAGTGTGTGTGTTTGTGTGTGCGTTTGTGCGTGTGTGTGTGTGTATGTGTGTGTGTGCGTATGCGTGCATGCACTTGACATTGAAAACACAATGCAGGATTTGCAGCTGGAATGGCAGCTGTTGAAGTGTCCTGCATATTCTGCATGATCCAACCATTATTCAAGCCCTCTCTACGATCTTAACTATAGTGCATAACCTAATCATTCAGTGTCTGACTTATATATATTTTGCTAAAAAACATACACACTGTTACCATTAATAGATATGACTGCACAAAAACCTATAAAGGCAATATTACAACAAAAGTGGAGCTAACTATATAAGGGGGACAGATTTGCGCACAAAAATGTGCAGTGAACTGCAAAAATATTGACTAACTGCAATCCTGCTTCCTGGTGGATCCAATGCTATGCGTTGTTTGACCAAAGTCACATTTGTGACAAAACTGAGCCCCAGTTTCTGGTTGATAGTAGCCCTTCTTACACTCCTTACATGGAGACAGTCCATTCCATGATGCAGTGCCCGGTACACAAGGAGCTACAGTAATTGCACAAGTAATACCATGTCTAAATACAGTGCATTTGTAGAGTATATACACAAATCTATACCTCTGCACTCTCCTGGTACTTTACTCCCTCTGGCAGTAGTGAAGGTCCCATTAGGACATGCTTTGCAGTCAACTTGCTCACTCTCATCCTGGTAGTAGCCAAGTGGACATGGGTCACACCTTGGCTTAGACCCCGAGTTATTGAAGAAGCTACCAGCACTACATGGGACTGCAAAGAAACAGAACCACAATGATATTAGCTGATTCTTTAAATTTACTAATAATTATAATAAATAACCAAACTTACTGCAGACTTCCTGGTCTTGAGAGAGTATTCTCCCTAGTGTACATTTTATTTGTGGATTTTCATCTTCTAGTTCCAGCTCTTCGGTCACTGTAATGTCGAGTTTTTCAGATGTTTCTAGATCAGTAAATGTCAAAGCTAAGCCTGTGGCAATTCTCCATTGAGCTTCATAATATTTAAAACGAAGTGTCCAACTTATTGTGTCAAGGCAGCTATCATCGCAGTCAAAAGGAATCTCTTCCGAGAAGGTAAATGTGAGGACCAGTGTGCCAGTGTCAGCTACTTCACGCTTACGTCTGCTTTCGCCTGCCTTACACTGAGCTTCAATGTATGCAGGAATTGGGGCATCTTCTCCACGTATATCCTTGTATCTCTGCCGTGCCAAGCATGTTGTATTTGAAGTCGCCTGTCCTTCTAATACCAGTACACGCTTCTTGATAGCTGTCAATATGAAAAGAAATGAATTGAAAATCACCATAAGGTAATAGAATATTTTCAGCACTAAATTGTGCTGCAAGGAAGCATCAAATAGCAACATGTTCACGATTGACAGTATGAAACACTTGCTGTTTATACTGCTCAAGACAGAGTTACAGCAAAATACAGTGTAATCACAACAGAACATGTATAATATTATATTAGTGGCGCCCACATAATAAGTATGAATACAGCTGTCACCAGTCCAGAAATATACTTGTATGTACATTATCAATATTGTTACCTTCATCTAGTTCATGGGTTGCACTGTCATGATTAGTCACAGGACTATAATACTGTATATGTGTCTATCACCGAACTTCACTAGCCAAAACTTTGAATTAATAAAGCCAAACGTTTTGACAACTATGCAGTTGTCATCGTCAGTGACGAATACAAAACAAAGGATAAGCTCGCTTTAAGTACACTAAAAGGTGAGGAAATGTGTGAAATGAAAACGAGAGGGCATTGAGCCTTTGTCCCTGTTTGATGGTCTGACCTGTGGGGATCTAATGTGCATGGATTCTAAGATTAGTCTCTGGTGTAAATGTGGCTGGTGGTCTAGCACTTTGACGTTGTCCCAATCCATTGGGTGGTGGGCTCCCCAGGCATGCTCTGCCAGGGCAGAGGTGGCTGCTTGCCATGACTCCACTGTGCTCACTCAGCCGTTGGTTAAGGCATCTGCCGGTCTGACCAACATAGGTGGCAGGGCAGCCAGCACATGGGACCTGGTACACCACACCAGAGAGTTCCTTCGATACGTATGTCGGTACCTAGCCACACAGGATTTTCGTGACTATAATACTGTTCTTCATTATGGGAATGACTGTAGCGTATTTGACACATGTGCACGAATAGCTAGCTAGTTTGCAGTTTATACAGAAAATGCAGTGTTTCAATCTTTCAAACAGTGTATGGAGTGTCTATCAGTGTACATGTGTTCTGCAGAAAAGAGTTGCATACTATGCACAAGCAAGTCATAGATATGGAGTCACTCCATAGTGGTCACATGGATAGTACTGCCTGCACTTACACAATCACAGTATAATATACAAATCCAATTTTAGTGTTTAACAACACAGCCACGGTATTCAGCAGCCAGGCAGTTATCTGACTAAAATATACGCTAAGTGTTTTTAAGTAAGAGACAATTGCATAACTGCGTGGATGAAGTCATATTTTCTAAGGCCTCGTTAGTAGTACAACACCATAGCACCACCTTTGTCGAGAAAAATGTGCCACTTATTCCAAAGACTGGCATGCTGGCAGATCAAAGTATACGGAAAGCACCCAGGTGTGTAGTATGAAATATATACAACTGCAATGCTTGGACCAGGTCATAAAAATGAAATATTATACAAAGCTATAACAACTTTGTTCTATGTTATTACATGCGAAGGTATACAGCCCAGTGTAACAATACACATTCACCTTATATAATGTAGGACATGTTATTACACATTAAGCTCACGTTGACAGTTGGGAATTTCCACTTTGTCCTTTTGGAATTCCCACACACCATCACGGCAGTATTGTGGAGAAATATCCACAGACGATCCAAACTTGAACATGTCCTTGCATGTCAGGGTACATTTCAAATCATTAGGACCTCTCTCAACACACTTGACTGTACCATTTCCGGGAACAGGAAGCTGTTCTTCTTTACAAGATGGAACGTCTCCTATAGGCCAGGTATGTACATTACAGAATTGTATAGGTAAATCACTGCACAAGGAACTATATCAACATCTAACATTCATATCCTGCAATAGTTAGTACAAGTTGTGACTTTATTCTAATTCAGTAGCTATGCATGCATACTATTATTATTAAGTTTTATTGCCCACATTAGCGGGCTGGGAACTGGGCACCATTAACTTTTAGAATGCGTATCGAGTTTGATTCTGTGCTCAGTAACGATGTCAAGCATGTCTTGGTTGAAATGCAGAATCCAACCAATCAGATTAGTGCCATTTGATGACATAAAATTGAAATGAAGAATTGTAATAATGATACTTTCAACTTAACCACAATGCTTGACATTGTATCCAAATATATGACTCCAGAACTGGAAGGTGCCATTGCTCACACTCTGATCACTCTTGTAAATATGTAATAACCATCTCTAACACCTAAGATTCTAAAGTGCAATGTGGCACATAAAAGACGATTTAGTGGCAAGTTTGTTTGAGCAGTATATATATATATATAATTTCCCCCAAATCTACTACAGGCCAAATACCATGCTAAGTGTAGGGCTGAGCTAAAGTCTTGGCTCAGAATCATAGTCCACAACCATGTTTACCAAATACACATTTTTACAGCCATGCTATATGACTTCGAAATTGGAAGGAGCCATTGCTCACACCATTTGCAAGTATTACTTAAGGATTCAATGTGCACCAATTAAGGCAGCAAAGCAAGACAGCTGCAGATGTCACAAGACATCTAGGCTATTTACATGCCAACTTGACAGTTCTCTAGTATTGCTTTATCTCTGCATACAAATTCATTGTTACCACAGCCGCTATAGCTAGTTCATGATGATGGAATGGTTCTTGCAGATGTGCTGCTAACTGTTGCCATTTATATAGAACTTGTGTGCAACAAGCTACAGAAGAAGCTACAAAGTACAGAACCATGTCAATGTTCAGATCCACAAATAATTATAACCTGAGAGCGGGCTGCTCGCTGCAGCCACATATCAACTCAGTATATACAGTGAATAATCTTGTTCTATCCGTACACAATATTGTACTTCACCATACATATCTGCTAAGTCCTACTGAAGATTGTTGAACAAGTTAGTCAGCCAGGTAAATGCAGTTGAACTTAATGCTTACGTTTGCACTTATTCTGTTCCAGCGAATACCCTTCATTGCAGTAACATTGAAATGATCCCAGTGTATTTGCACATCTGTGCTCACACTTTGCTGCTTGAGTTGTCTTACATTCATCAATATCTGCAAATGTGTAGAAGAGCACTCTATTCCTACAGAGCATAAAAGAATCTAGAAGGTCAGGGGACTTCATAATGGACAACTCCAGCTATACACAGGTGACTGGGTAAAATTCATACCGTCACTTTAGTCAATTATTATGTGAAAATGGAAGTGAGACTTGTCCTACATTATATAAGGTGAATGTGTATTGTTACACTACTGCATGGGCTGTATACCTTCGCATGCATTCTCATTCACTGCATTCCCTTGGACTGCAAATCCTGATTTACAGTGACACTTGTAATTGCCAATGCCATTGGTGCATAATGAAATACTTGGGTTGCAGACATGCTGTCCAGTTTGACATTCATTCAGATCTACATTAGAGAGTAAATGTTTGATATAGGACATATCCTTTTGAATGCACTATGGCTATTGTCAGAATGTTTAGAAGTGAATTAATCAGCAGCTTACCTATGCAATTTCCACCTACTAAAGTATATCCCACTTTGCATTTGCATTGATATCCTCCATCTCTGTTGAGGCAGTGAGCACGATCTGGATCACAAGTGGCCGTTGCTCTCTCACATTCATTTATATCTGTACTTTGGAAGGAGTTACAAGTAATCACTGAAACAATATTTAACATATGATACAAAGCTCTTCGTCATTTGTCACATTCGTTATATGACCGTGCCATCATGGAAGCCCAACTGTGATATAGCCAATGTGTGTGTGACTGCAGTAACATAATTATGTATTTAGGCACTGCAACTTGTTGTAGATTTAGTATATGACCTGTTGTTTCCTCATTTCTCATTGTACCATGTATCTCTTACAAGGCATGTGTGCCTTATGTAATAATATTATTATACGCGGATAATTAGAAAAAAAATTGTCACATATCTCTAGTTGTCTTCAATGCAACAATGTGCACCAGTTTCTTTATCAGTGCTGTCTATGTAGCTAGGGATGGTGGTTGCTGTTTGTATGCTGTAATACAACAGTAAAGTCGTGCTACTCTTGAACAGGACGAAACTTCCCATGAGGAAGCGGGGACTGAATAGTGCACATAGCTAACCGTGTTTCCCAATGAAGGTGAAAGATATAAAGGCGAAAGATATGTGGCATGTAAAGAGCGCCATCGACATTTCTCACGTGGGACCTGAAAAATACTTCTTGCACCATATTGCATCAATTTGACCTGGCTGCATTCCTTTGAAGGTTAGGCGGCGGTGTAGTTTAGTGCTGAATGTGCTTACATTGACTGTTAACACGGTGCATTGTCAAGGGAGAGCGGACCATTTCCGATGCTCTGTGTACAACTGGAACTCTCTTTGCCTTGCTTGGCACATCAGCAATTAATTTGCAGCCTCCTCGGTGCGTTCCTAGTACTGTTGCAGCCAAGGTAAGCTGCTATTGGGGTCTCCACTCTCCCAGCATCTTCTCTGATTCTGCTTTTCAATGTGCAGCTAGCTAAATCAGTACGCAAGGAAGTTATAATGTACCATATACATTCATATAGAGACTGTAGTGTATACGTCTGATTTGTGGTTAAGCATGTGTGTGGTATTGGTCATGTGCTATTGCTCACCTTGATTCACGTGTATTTCGTCATCTTACATTATGCATGTAAGTTTTATACGGTGTGTGCGCATGCTCAGTTGATGATTGGCCTCATGCTTGTGTTGGTACCGTGAAATGAGTTACCGGTTCCCGCGTGATCGTCTGTTATCGTGTTGTGTCTCTGGGACGGTCGGGTTCCCCGCCTGAGGTGTGCGTGCGTCCGGAGTCTGATGACGTCACATCATTTCAGAGACCGTGCTCAAATAGAGAGGCTGGGGCTCGAATAGCAGCTGGGGTTCTGAGCAGCGAATCTTTAATAGATGCCGGGTTTGAATTGAAGCCGGTCTGGAATCCACACCCTGGCACTCTGCAGCATCTGAGGTGCACACTTAAGGTTATAGAATAGAACGCAACTCAACATGTGGTGATTTACTGGAGTTCCCACTGCAGTAGTGATGTCCACGTCTGAAGGGAAGCGCATCGGGTAGCTACTTCTTTCTGCAGTTAAAGGTATGGAGCAAACGTAGTGAATATGGCCGCTGGCCGCATGGGAGTCTCTGGATAAGGCCGAATTGTGAGCTTGGCAACGTCTGAGAACTTGCGCCTCTACAGCACGTGTGGAACTCAATGGCAGCCATGTGTTATCAGAGATTTTATATAGAAATCATGGCTAGGTATCAGTAAATTTTGTACTGTAACAGCTTTTAAAAAATGTTTGCCTCAAAATAGAAGCCAGGCTCGAATTAAGATTGAGTCAAAAACCTGTTGAAAGAAATAAGCCTCTATTCAGACATATACGGTAACTTAGCTCATGCTCTATACAAAGTAGAAAAATCCTACAAAAGTAAGATGTAGGGAAGGCATAAAGTGTACAGAAACAAGTAAAGGCTGTTGCACAGTGGAGCATTAACCATCGTCCCTACATTCAAGGGTGTAGGACTATAAGGTGCAATGTCCTTGCATGTAGGAACCATGGTAAAGCTCGTACAGTGTAACAACCCTCGCTTGTTTCTGCACTTATTATGGCATCCCGACATCTATATTATATTTTGTAGGAATTTTGAATTATTTCCATAAGGAGTGATGAACCAAGTTTAAGCAGAGCAAGCCCCATGCAATATGTACATTACAATATGCATGCAAATACGTATTTGAAAAATTCAAAACATTTGAAGTAATACACACTGACATGTTCCTTCAATTTGTTGTTCTGGCATTGACTAATTGAGCGCGAGTCGTGAAAACACTTATGTGTGCATGCACCTTACATGCATATGGTGCATGGACATGAATGAATGTAGTATTTGAGGAAAACATCAATTTACCTTTGCACAGTGTACAAAGCACCTGACTTACATACACACAGAGACTGCCGCAAACAATATTATGCCAACACACACACACGCACACACACACACGCATAAACACACACACACACACACACACACACACACACACACACACACACACACACACACACACACACACACACACACACAGACACACACACACAGACACACACACACACACACACACACACACGCTTGTGGATAGAGGAGCTAGAGACACAAAGAGATCAGGTATATTTAAAGTTGTTTGAAGCAGAATTTGACCTTTTGGTTATGCTAGCTGAACAGTCAACAATTTATGCCATAAATATTATGTTATACTTCAACATAAGCTGTACAATTCTGATTCATAGTTTCGCATCTTCATCAAGTGTATGTATTTAGCACGACCAAGTAGCAGTGTTAGCTTCATTCGCTGTTGCCCAAGTTGGAATTGGATGAGATAATGAAGTGCTGTAATAACGTAAGCATTGCAATTAAGTTAAAATTGGCAATCTCTTTGATGCAACCTTGCATCCTGTGTTGTAGTATCTATAATTATTATATATGCATTAATACAGCAAAGAGTAACAGGCTGGTAGGTAAGTTCCAAGCTACTAATCAATCTCGTAGGCCTCTGGCCATTTTTGAATGCACACAGGGTAGTTATAACTGAAAGCCTCCACTTTGGCTGTACGGTGTAGATTACTACCATTTAACACCTTTTGCAATGACATCATATGAAGTCACTATCCAGTGCAGTGCATAAGCTAACAAATTAAGTCAGTATTTTCCTTAACAATGGCTTTTCATCCAGAAGGAATCACAATTATAATTAAAGTTAATTATCTGTTTAAGTTTGCGAGTATATGTGCACTTTCTACTTAATTGTAATCCGGGTCTATAGAACAGAGGCAGTTCGAACAAAAGTCTATAGGCTCTTATTCAAATGGCCACTGTGGTAAAAGTAAAATAAGCATTCTCTTAATTAACTGTACAGCAGATTCGGACACTTGCCATTCTCGCTTTCCCTTTTAATTTTCATTCTCAGTCTTGAAGTGGCAAATGAGGAGACTTCGATCTTTGGAGACAGTGTCTAACTATCCTTGCATCATTGCTTGATCATCATTCATTATCTGTGTACTGCATTATGAACTATGCATACTGAGTGCAAGGTGTGAAGTGTAAAGTTCAAGCCAACTCTGTATTAAGAACTTACCAGTGCACTGGGGAGGTGCCCCAGACCAACGTCCGTCACGTTGGCATTGTCGTACAGCTGATCCTGACAGTTCATATCCAGAATTGCAAACATAGCTTGCTATACCCTCATATTGGCTATTTTCCACTTCGACTCTTCCATTGAGTGGTCCAGCAAGACTGTTAGTACAGTTTACACCTGAGAAAATAATGTTAGTGAGACACAAGAATAATAATTTGTACATAATAAGGTTCCCTACCAACCATGTACTGGTGCATAATATACACACAGTCATGCGTTAAAATTTAAAATAGGATGTACAGTTTGCCTAATTCAAGTTTGATAACAGGTAACATTGCAGAAGAATAGATGAGAGGAAGACTGGTGCAATGGATGAAGCAGCAATAGCTATGATTCCAATTCTTTTTATGCAAGGGCCACATAGTTGTGTACCTCAGGAGTCATTGCATCTATACTTGCAGTACACAGTAGAAAAACATGAAAAACAATCTGTAAAGTGAAAATGCCATCACATTGTGACTAGAGAGACGTATTCCTGCATAGAGACATATGTTCATCTGAATAATAATATATATACCCCGTTGCCACGGCAACCGTGCAAAAATATATCGCGTAAACAAGCCAGCCGGGATATAACAGGAGCTAAGAAGCATATATATGCACAGGGGCGCTTAAATCCAAGAAAGATCACCTATGCAAGTAGGCAGGCTTCCTGACCACTGTCCAGTAGGCAGACACGTGCTGCTTGAGCTCCCTGAGAGGACATGCCCAGTACTGCAGGAATAAGTAGCTTTGTGCCCCTCCGTAGTACCAGTAGCGCTTGTCTTTCCGTTTTCCGGGGATTCTGGGGCAACACAAACTCCTATAAAATGACAAGGAAATAGTAAACAGCGTATCTAGTCTTACCATAGTTAGCTCGCAGACTGTCTTTTGGGTGGATGTAACCTACAAAATGGTGGTCTGGCTTGCGCGACTAATCTTAAGCTTTCCATAATATTATGTAGGAGTGGTAGAAGCAGCACAATAGCTGAAATGGAGTAAATGTATAGGTATAGTAGATGGCAGTATACTATGTATTTTCACAGTTGCTTGACTAATGTTGTAGCCTCCATAATTGAATCACTTCCATTTTGGGAGCAGCAAGGGCTACATATTAGTACAATGGATGTCACTGTGTTAGGCAGCTACTTTCCTAAAACAGCCAGCCTCCATTGCTCAAATAGCACTAAAACATTGCAATCTACTTCTGTAGAGCAGCCATGTACCTCGCTATTTACGTCAGTTAGGATTGCTTGGCATGCACTTAGGGTTAGGACAGGGTTAGGGCTAGGACATGTGATTGTCTTAGGCAGGTTTCACTGAATTTCATTACATTTCAGTTCTCACTATTACTCTGCATTCTAAAGAGTAGCAGTTATTGATAGAATAGCATGGCATAGCATGGAATAGATATTTTCATGAAAAGTTATCCAAACATAGACTGATATTGTGTCCACAATATATTTTACATAGCTATATTGTGTAGCATACCTCATATAGTATATATAGATACCCCAAGATCATCAGGACTACCAATAATAGGTGGTTCTGATGATATCCCAATTCGCATTTAATCTTTGTACCGTAACTTTCAAACTTAGAACTGATGCTTTCCTAATGCTAGCTATTATCCATAGTGTGCACTTGGCCACCTGCTCATGCAGTCTGTGCAGTCACTGGAATGTGTGGGGGAGCAAGGTATACCAGTGTCTGAATGTGTAGTGTCACACACTTTCTGGACAGGAGCAACCACCAAGTTGATTTACATTGGATTACTGCCACACAGAGAATGTCGTAATCTATTTGCATTCCTATGCTTAATTGGTATAGCCAGGCTTGCAACCAGGCACCTGATTTTGCCTTGGTGGCATACAGCTTGGAGCCTCATGCATGAATTAATATTTGAGACAAAAGAGTATCACTGTTCAAAGGGGAGAGGTTGGGTTGTAGCTGTACGCACATACAGAGCAAGTAAAAGTATCAGAGTGTACTTCTGGACATACTGACTTTTAAGGTGTAGATATCTAGGATGTTATATATGGGAGATAGTGGACTTCACTGGAAATCCCTACAGGCAGCAATTCTAGATCTGAATCCAGGAGGAAATGTGCATGTGGCAGCAGTCCTTGGTACCATGGGAAGGAGGCAGGACAGCTGCGAGTGAATTGATATTGCCATGTTCTGCCTATGTAGCTGTAAGAGTTAGATAGCTAATCTTAATTGTATAATTTGGATGGTATGATGTAGTGCCTCAGCTGGAGACTGGGTAGGCAGGAGCTTTTTTCATGGCAACCAGTGATTGCTATTCCAGTTCATAGCTTCTAGTGTTTAGTATCACATATATCAATTATAATTATATTCATAAATCACTTTCTCTTTTAATTACTATCACTAGCAGAGAAGGGCGCCTTCGGCACCCTCCTCTGCTCCGGTGCCCAAAGCAGGTGCTTCCGATGCCAGTGCTTCTAGATCTGATGCAAAGCACTTCCAAACCTGGCTACTGAGTGATAGCTATAGACGCTGCAGTTGCAGTTAGCTATAGAGTTGCATGCAGCTGACTCCTCGTCCACCATGAATCACTTGCAAGGTCAATCGTCTTGTATTTCCCTCCAGATTAAACAGAACTGACTCATGATGGTCTCCTTAGCTGACTCCCCTTGAGCTGGCTCCTGCTTTTCCCCTGGTGCTGTACTCCTGTGAGTGAAGGTTGAGTGATGGTCTTGGAGCTCTGACAGTAGTCTTCGGTTCCTAAGAGCTCTCATCATCCCTGAATGTCTTGACTTCTTGGTTAGTCCGGTATTGCCCTTAATGTTTGGTTGCAATTGCTTTGTTTGTATGAAAGTATTACCATGACGTCATGAGATCATTGCGCAAGCCTAAACCCGCATAACTTGTGCCCTTCCTTTCGCCATCGAGCCGCTTTCACTCGCGTAAGACGGCGCTTTACGTTATATAGCTTATGTCACCCACAGCCTTCTACATTGTGCTAAAACTACAGCAAAGAAGCCGTCGCACCATCTCCCCAGGAGGAGCATTGTAACAAAGGAATTAGCTGCGAATTCTGTAATGTACTTCGCTTTCCTCCGTAAAACAAAAATGGCGTTCCATAGCAAGATTTCGCAGGAAAACCCAGCCGAAGACACCCTCCGGCTAGCGATTCGACATTAGGAGCGCGTTTGCTGCGAACCCCCTGCACGGTTCCCGAGATTAGTGCGGACAAAAAATCGGCCTAGCTCCATTATAATAAGATTGCACAGCTTATGGCTTTTAAAATGAAGTGGTACATTCATACAATCGATGGATCCTAGCTAGTATCACTTTGTCTCACAAGGGAATGTTATGTTTACTGACTAAATCTCTTATGCACATGATGCCTAGGTTATCATGTAAATAAATGAGAAATTCATTATTATCGTGTAGTCTGCTGTGTAATGTGAAGTTGCTTGTATATATGTTACTTAAAGTGGGCTAGGAGTGCTTTACGCGATTTATGGCTCGAGGTGTGGGGGTCTCGTTGCGTGATAAAGCACTCGGCTTCGCCTCGTGCTTTATCAGCAACTCGACCCCCACACCTCGAGCCATAAATCGCGTAAAGCACTCCTAGCCCACTTTAAATGATATAGAGTGACTTGCGCGGGCGGACGGTTGGCCTTCTGTCTTCCATTTTCCGATTGCGTCATCTGCAAGCCATATTCGGCTGATTCCATTGCGTCATCTGTAATCCGATTGGTTGACTCCATTCAAACTTACCTCGCATTCTGGTCAGAAGGAACGTAGAGTGAAGCGAGTAGCAGTAGCAGTAATGGGCGAAAACGGTCCTTCGCTGGCAAGAAGACTCTCAATGCGCCTTAATAGAACAATTCTGAACTGCGCTATGTTCTTTTTATCATCGCAGAAGAACAACTATTTGCTGCCGTTGTTACTATTCGTTTGGCTAGCTAGCTAGCTAGTGCGCAGATGCCCGCTCGGACTGCCAGCTCAAGAGACGCAAATTGGACTAGCGAAGCACCCTTCCTCTGCCATTAGAGCACTCGTTTCCGCCTTTCAGAAGCGAAGGATGGGTAGCAGGCTAGGCTTTAACTTGCGGAGCGGCGAGGTCACACCTCGGCAGAAATGAAAAGGAACTTTTGTAATTCGCGATCTCAGTCAGACCACACTGGACAGAATCCACCCTTAAAAGCGTAAGGAGGAAGTTTGAGTGCTTGCGTTTCTTGCTAGAGTTCTTTATGGCACACCTAGCGCTCTTTAACTTCCATAAAGAACGGCCATAAAGCACGCTGCAAGATTACGCAATATAAAGTACTCAAAATTCCTTTGATCCGCCCACGCAAGTCACTCTATATATATATTGTCATTGCTTAGATATAAACACAGTAGACATAAAGCTTTATAATTGTGTGTATCAGTTTTGTGGGAACAATTAACAACAAATCTTGGTGCTATACATGTGAAGTACAGATATTGTAATATATAATTATATAATTATGCAGACTTACTATGACAGGCAGTACCAATCCTCAAGTATCCTGAACAGCAATAAGGATCACATGCTCGGTTGTTGCGATATGACGTCCTGTAGTATACTGATGTACTTCCTCTGAAAATGGTTTTGTGAAAGATTAGCAATGAAGCACTTTGCATTGTAGTCAACAGTAATAGGTGTGTTACAATATTGCATGTTGGTGTGCTATTGCCTACAATGCTGCTGATTTTGTGTTAGTTCACCTTTGATCATAAACAGTCCGATGTCTGGTGCACCGACTCCAACCAAACCAACCACATTTAGATTTGTAGGATTCTGTCCTTGACGTTTGGTAATAGTTTGTCACATGGTACGCAGATTGATATGATACTAGGTGGTTCCTGGCCCTGTAGCATGTCCTGCAATTATAAAATAAAACTTTAAGTTCAAAGAAATGAATTCAGAAATCAGCAGCACTGCAATATCTTTGTCCATGCATAAAATAAATAGTACTATAGCTGCAAGTGCGTGTAATAGCTATTTACCCTTGTGACATTCCTGTTTGGGAGCACCCATTGCTGGGACAACTAGAACATCTTCCTTGGGCCTCATTCCAGAGAAAGAAGACGACCACCAAAAATAGGCAGATTCGTAGACCGTACCTAGCAAACATGATTAATATTCTGCCTACTCAGGTACGGTTTGCTCAGATGCAAAAATCTTTATCCAGTGCCAAACTATTTATACAAAAGCATAGGGTTCCTGTTCCAGTCCAGAGAAATAATAATTTTAGTGAATTGGTTTATTCCATTAATGTTACAAACTACAGTGTGTATGTTTACACACTATAGTTAGTGTGGCTGCTGAGCTATACCTAAACATAATATTATACAAGCGGGTCTCTAGCTGACAGAATACACAAGTCCTCTAGCTAGGTGCAGACAGGTTCAGTACTGGTAGCTATGACATAATACTAAAGTGCAAAGGTTTAATACCAGTATAATAGCTATGAATATTCCTGTAATACTTGCTGCTAGACTGCATGGATAAAGTGTCAAACATTATAATGGTTTCCTAGGTTGGAGGTATGCGCCTAACATATACATACATCCTGCACAGGACACCATGTATGATTGTGCTTATGTATTAATAATGTAACCAGTCTCAGTGGCTGTGCAATGTGATTGTAATAATCACCCAAGGGGTAGGATCTATAATTATACAGTCATGGTTGTGACACAATGGCCATATGGCCATAGTGTACCATGAGAGCATCGTGATATATAATGGCCCAAATGGATGTCTGAAACTGTCCAAAATAATTCATAACAATTGAACTTATGTAAGCCAGTACAACTGCATTGCTATACTGAAACATGCAGTAAGGTTTTGAGCCTGCATGTCCACTCCTTAAAATTAAGCATAATCATTTAATATTCACAGCATTGTGCACGAGCATACAGTCTGTCTTCTCTAATCTCCAATCTGCACATACACATAAGGAGATGTGTCATATAGCCTGTTCAACAGTTGCACCACTGTACGTACCACTGCATACACTCTGAGAATGCAGTTTATAGCTTGCCCTGGGGTTGATATACTTTCTCACCATTATGATCACCAGCTAGAGGCCCTCGCGGTTGACAGATCATATACCTTCCATAGATCCACAAAGGAGAAGTACAATGTGATGTTCAACTCTCTTGGCTTCTCAGCATGAAGATGCAATCAATACACTCACGACCTTTGTAAAACCACACTGGTTGTCTCAGCCTGTATAGCGATTCCTTTTTATGAAGAGGAATTAATGGTTAGCTGCCATATAATTACCCAAATGAATTCTTGTCTTCCCATGCAGTAGCCAGTGCACAACACTAGTATAGTGACACATGACACCGAGTGTCATGAGTGCCTTCTAATGTATTCATTGTACTGTGATGTAGCAATGAGAGTAGGTCAAAAGCATAGGATGCAAAGCACAGAAATTTTATTACTACTCTTTGCCACAGTACACAAGTCTTCTAGGGTGCAGACGGGTTCAGTACCAGTAGCAATGACATGAGAGAGTGAGAGTGCAAACAGGTTAAGGGATTAGTATTATAACAATGGCTATGACATAATACTAGAATGCAGTGGGCTTAGTACCCCAGCTATAAATATTTCCTACTTCCTGCTAGGCTGTCAACATGGCTATGAATACAATTATTTCCCACATCCTGTCCAGTACACATTTATATACATGCAGTACATGTGCAAGCTAGTCTCAGTGGCTATGCAAAGTCATTTTAGCAATCGCAAAGAAAGTAGGGTCTGCAGGTGATGGTGACATAATGGCCCATATGGCACCCATGGCCATGCAGCACAACCACTGTGTGTTAACAGAGTATCAATAGTGTCTTACCAAACGTAAGGGCCCAGATGGATGTCTGAAACTGCCCATAAACATTTATGTACATCTGTAATAAGTATGACTTTGTTGCTACAGATGCACACACAGTAAATTTGCAAACCTGCATGTCCCCTCTGGTCCTGAAAAGGAAAGTAAACATGATCACTCAATACAGCATGGCCCTCTAGCATTTCACTCCACTAATTCCACTGACACATACTAAGTGCAAAGTTCTCTGACCATCTTTCAATCTTGCCAGTTGTGCCGCGCAGGTCTGACATAAATGCAGAATCTACAGCAAATTGTTCCATGCACAAGTGCGGATCATCGTGTACATGAGGCATTGCTTGATGAACTTTAACTGGCATTATAAAAACTATTATTGTTTTATTGTAGTATCACTCTACAGAGCAAATGCAGTTAGAGGAGATGGGAGGTCCAGTATATATGTAATACTGACTAAAAAGCTACTTTACTAATAGTACAGAAGTACAGTGTGTCTGTATATTCCTACCAGATTCAGTGTGACTTGGCTCCGTACCTACGTGGGGATTTTCCAACTCTCTGCCACAGTACACAGGTCATCTAGGGTTCAGAAAGGTTCAGTACCAGTAACAATGACATAATACCAGAGTGCAGCGGGTTCAACAACAGTAGCTTTGAATATTTTCTGCTACCTGCCAGGCTGTGTCAACAAGCTATGAATATAATTAATTCCTACATCCTTAAGTACACATATGCATGCATGAGCTAATGCAGTGGTCAAACTATTCTCAATGGTTATGGAAGTAGTCTTGTTTCCAGACCCAATATCATGGATTGCACAATAGGGGAAATAGGGACTGGCGCAAGATTAATAGAATAGGTGCGGCCATGGCTATGAATGGCCATGGTGAAAAGGTGGATAAACTAATTGGGTTGGAGCCACTAGCAATATGCAGACTTATAATTATCTGGATTACCCAACCTCCAGACTCCATATTTCCATTGATTTACAGCATATAACCAACCAGGTTGCTTGTATGCTGTATACAAACGGAAATAAGTGGATGGAAAAAACTCTCATGCTAATTTTTCATATGTGCCAGATCATATGATGAGCTGTGGGAGACTGTATTGCTGAACATACTATTACCATGGCATTAGTCTATCCCAGTCATATAGACTACACTACATAGCCTGTTTAGCAGTTGCACCACTGTACGTACCACTGCACTTTGAGAATGCGATTTACAGCTTGCCCTGGGGTTGATATAAATTTTCTCACCACCAGCCATGCAGAGGCCCTCACGGTTGACAGATCACTTGCCTTCCATAGATCCACAGAGGAGTAGTACAGTGTGGTGTTCAACTCTCTTGTTTTCTCAGCATGAAGATGCAATCAATACACTCACGACCCTTGTGAAAACCACACTGGCTGTCTCAGCCTGTATAGTGAGGCCTTCTTATGAGGAGGAATGATTAACTGCTTTACCCAAATGAATTCTCATCCTCCTATGCAGCAGCCAGTGTACAACACTATAGTGACACATGACACTGAGTGTCATGAATGTCTTCTAATGTATTCATTGTGCTGTGATGTAGCAATGAGAGTAGGTCAAAAGTATAGGATGCAAAGCACATATTTCCTACTTCCTGCTAGGCTGTCAACATGGCTATGAATACAATTATTTCCCACATCCTGTCCAGTACACATGTATATACATGCAGCACATGTGCAAGCTAGTCTCAGTGGCTATGCAAAGTCATTTTGAAAATTGCGGCACAGAAAGTAGGATCTGCAGGTGGTGGTGACATAATGTCCCATATGGCCATGTAGCATTTGTACAATCACTGTGTGTTAACAAAGTATCAGTGGTGTCTTCCCAAACAAAAAGGCCCAGATGTATGTCTGAAACTGCCCATATACATTCATGTACTGTACATCCTAAATAAGTATGACAGTACAGAGCTGCTCAGCAAATGCAGTTAGAGGAGATAGAAGGTCCAGTATTTATGTAATGCTGACTAAAAAGCTATTTTACTAATATTACAGAAGTACAGTATGTGTGTTTATACCTGCTAGATTCAGTGTGACTTGGCTAGGTACCTGGGTGGGGATTTTCCAACTATCTGTCACAGTACACAAGTCCTCTAGGTGCAGACAGGTTCAGTACCAGTAGCAATGACATAATACCAGAGTGCAGCGGGTTCGGCAACAATGGCTTTGAATATTCCCTGCTACCTGCTAGGCTGTGTCAACATGGCTATGAATATAATTAATTCATACATCCTTAAGTACACATAATTATGCATGCATGAGTTAAACAGTGGTCAAGCTAGTCTCAATGGTTATGGAAGTAGTCTTGCTTCCAGACCCAATATCATGGATTGCACAATAGGGGAAATAGAGACTGGCGCAAGATTAATAGAATAGGTGCGGCCATGGCTATGGATGGCCATGGTGATAAGGTGGATAAACTAATTGGGTTGGAGCCACTAACAATATGCAGACTTATAATTATCTAGATTACCCAACCTCCAGACTCCATATTTCCATTGATTTACAGCATATAACCAACCAGGTTGCTTGTATGCTGTATTCAAATGGAAATGTGTGGATGGAAAACACTCTCATGCAAATTTTCCATATGGACCAGAATATGGCTAGCTGTGGGAGACTGCATTGTTGAACATGCTATTACCATGGCATTAGTCTATCTCAGTCATATAGACTACACACTACAATGTTCACAGCACAACGTCAGTGCATACATACTGATCATGAGTACCAAAAATATACACACAGGCATGCAGACGAAGTTACCAAATCAAGTCTCACTACACTTATGGTCTGAGATGCAGTATTAGATCCCACTGAACATTCCCTCACATATTCAACAGTATTTTGGCATACCTATAACATTACAGAATATATTATCAATGGTTTTGATCATCAATGCAAGTATGAGCCTCATTTGGTTGATATTTGTATAATATTTGTGTAAGCTATGCAGCTGCAGATACGAGACAGCAAAGCTAATCAAACAGGTGGCAGTTGAGCCCAAATTTGTTGCACTGTACAATGTTGTGTGTGTGTGTGTGTGTGCGCGCGGGTGTGTGTGTGTGTGTGCGCGCGGGTGTGTGTGTGTGTGTGTGTGTGTGTGTATGTGTGTGTGTGTGTGTGTGTGTGTGTGTGTGTGTCAGCCAGCTCACTCTGTCTAGTCAGGTAGGCATTGTGGAAGTCTTCTGCTGTTATGGCTTTCCTACTTTGAAGCTGCACTTTCCTCACTCCAACCCAACCATATGCATCCTAAACAGACATTGACAACATAAGTAATATGAGAGTCTTCTGTTATACCAACAAGTGACGTTAAGGACATATTGACAGAGCCATCGTACTAAGCCAAAATGTGGTAAAGTTAAGTTGCTATAAGTTGATATAGTTGCATCCATGAAGTTTGCATGCCAAAAATTGTAGCATTAAATTTTATCGAATACTTGGGAAGTATTGGAGCAGGTCAAGTGCCCAAAGTCCATAATGAAGTGCCATGCATATTGCAGCTTGCTCTGCCTATAATGCAAGTCGTGACATGAAATAGCTTATTTTATGGCTGTAAAACAACAGAAAATATGTGAATGGAAAAACATCTTATGTTATTTCTTCATATATGTTCATATGTGCCCAAACGACTAGCCATGGGAGACCATATGGCTGAACCTGTAACTATAATTGCATTAGTCTATCGCAGTCATACACACTATACACTACGACGTTTACAGCAAAACTTCAGTGCATACATACTGTCTGGTGGTGCACAGCAGCACTAGTGCTATGCTAACATGCCAGCTCTCACAGTAAAATTTGCCCTCTAATACGGACTTGCGAGTATCCGTATTTTGGGAAAGATACGGTGATATTACGGTCTTTCTGTATTCTGGATGGTACGGAGTGCCGTGGATCCCGTCTCAACGACAAATACGGCCGTATAAAGACCGTGGCACTCGGCTGTGGTAAAGGCCAAGGATATTAGTGGTCTACGGGTGAAACGATGGATGGAGACGGGTCTAGGCTTTCTGATCGCGAACCACAGACAGCATGAAGCGACGGGGACCTGCCGGAAAAAGTACGTAGCACTTGCACCCATCCGTGTCACGAAGCTAATTTTGTGCAAGCAAAGGCAACCAGCCAACAAGGAAGCGAGCCGGAGGCCCCAAGTCAAACCATCTCTGTCTCCACTTAGCGCGGAGCCGAGGACACTATTAACTTGGACAATTGCGGGTGCGCACGAATCGATGTCAGCGCAAATGATATAGCTACATATTAGAAGCGACTCCGTCGAAGAACAGCTCGTCTCTAAGCTGTTCTTGAAGGGTATAGAACCCTTCTCCCTTATAAACCCTCCTTGAGGCTGCAAACACAGCAGTATATCTTCTTTGAAGGTAAATACCAGTGCATGGTGTTTGCATGCATTACACCAAGCCATGCCATGTACTCTTCCAGTGTTCAGCTACTGCACTTTGCACAGGAGGGTGACATCCCCTCCACACCCAGCCATCCCACTAGCTACTAATAAAGTTAATGGCCCAGTGCACAGTTTTAAAGCTATATTTCTGAGAGAATGCTATAAGTTTGCTTGTATGTTTCTGTTTGTGCCAGGCTGCCTGCATGTGTGTGTGTTTAACACCGGACCATTCATGTGTGCCTCCATGCCCATAATTATGTCAATGTGTGCACCTGGCCCGAGTATTCCAACAGGCCATAGTGTGTCACCATGCCTTTTGCGCTTCTGTATATCTGTCTCATCCAACTCCACTGATGAACCCTCAATTAGGGCGGAACAGCTATGTAACAGTGGCTGTCTGTAGTTCTCACACTGTCAGAAATTTGACATGATGCTCACACTGATGAATAAAGTGTATCCAACTGCTGACTGATAGCAAACAAACAGCATTTTGGAATGAAATGTCAGTGACGTATACATCACACTATGAGAATAAGCCAGAGACAATTCCAGAGTATCATGGAAGGGTCGCAAGAGACTGTGTTCTCCCAACTGTCCACACAGCCCCAGTCAATTCAGACACATCTGGACAGTAGCATTACTGAAAGATGGCACATCTTGACAATACAGTAAACAGAACCACAATACAATTTACAGCACACAACACCCAACGACACACAGATGCACAACACGCGGAGCCCCTGCCAAAAGACGACACATCTCGACAGTTGTATTGCAATTGCCGAAAGACGACACATCTTGACAATACAGTGGGCAGAAAGAAAAAGTATAAGCTATACAACACACAACAGACAAACACACACACACACACACACACACACACACACACACACACACACACACACACACACACACACACACACACACACACACACACACACACACACACACACACACACACACACACACACACACACACACACACACACACACACACACACACACACACACACACACACACACACACACACACACACACACACACACACACACACACACACACACACACACACACACACACACACACTTGTAACTTGTAATACCACAGCCAAGACATGGCTAAGTGGACCTCATGAAAGGGGCGAGCCAGTAGGTGGCAACAAGACTGGTGGCACCGCTGGCTGCAGAGACACCAGCCTTATCGCCCCAGTTGCATGGCCCCCTCGGTGCAGTAGGGGTACTCATCTATGGGCTTGCAAGACCCATGAGATGAGAGAGGTGGGGTACGGCCTGGAGTGACGGCATCAGAGTATCTGTCCTGTGCTCCTGTCCGTAGAATTCCCCATCTACATTTGGTAATGTCTAGGTGACTAGCATACGTTGCACTACCAGTGTTAAACACTGGAAAGTGGGCCAGACCTGACAGAGAATTATACAAGTTCCTTACTTTCCCAGTGGTTTGTGGTTCACAAGTATGACTAGACTTGCAACCAAAGCAAAAACCAAGTTTTCAACCTTCCGAATGCCAGACCCATTGGCTGCAGATCTGTCACCCTTCTGGCATACTCACACAGCTTCTGCCAAACACTGGACACATACACACACATAAAGCCCCTGCCGAAAGACGACACATCTTGACAGTTGCATTGCCAAAAAATGACACATCTTGACAATACAGTGGGCAGAAAAGAAAAAGTATAAGCTATACAACACAAACACACACACATATGCATATTGATAGAATGTATACACTCTAATGCTGAGCACATTCAGCGCCACAATGTAGCACCAAACCCCTGCAGCAAATAGTGTCCTAGGTAGTCCTATGTGCATGCTATGGAGGCGGTTAACCCATCCACACTTGTGCAGTGAGCGGGTAAACACAGCCTCTCACACAGGTTGATATATGGCCTGCTGAGTACATTCAGCGCCACACATGTAGCACCAAACCCCTGCAGCAAGGATCATGCCTCCTATAATATATAATAGCTGCCAATAGCACATACAGAGATTACGAAGAATATACACTAATGCTGAGCACATTCAGCGCCACAACATGGCACCAAACCCCTGAAGCAATTAGCTTCCTATAAGTAGTCCTGTGTGCATGCTACAGAGGAGGTTAGCCTCGCTACACTTGCAGAGTGAGCTGGTAAACACAGCCTCTCACACAGGACGATACATAGCCTGCTGAGCACATTCAGCGCCACACATGTAGCACCAAACCCCTGCAGCAAGGATCATGCCTCCTATAGCTGGCAGCTGTATACGTACAATCTAACACACACACACACATGCATATTGACAGAATGTATAGACTAATGCTAGCTGAGTACATTCAGCCCCACAATGTAGCACCAAACCCCCTGCAACATGGAACATTGGTTTAGTCAGTACTAGCCCATAGAAGTCACTGTACATAAGCACAACACACACACACACACAAAGCCCCTGCCGAAAGACGAAACATCTTGACAATACAGTGGGCAGAAAAGAAAAGTATAAGCTATACAACACACACCATACACACACACACACACACACACACACACACACACACACACACACACACACACACACACACACACACACACACACACACACACACACACACACACACACACACACACACACACACACACACACACACACACACACACACACACACACACACACACACACACACACACACACACACACACACACACACACACAGCCCCTGCCGAAAGACGACACATTTTGACATTTGCATTGCCAAGACGACAGTATTTCATAATGGATCATCGGGTGGAGAATCGTCTATGCTGAATTGTGATCCAACAAGCTCCATTGCTCCATATTCTCCAGTTTGTGTTAGCAGTTTGAAATACTGCAATCAAACAATAACATAGATGAATGGAATGAAACAACATACAATGACATACACTCAAGGCAGATACAGCCCATTCGAAGGAGGGTTCACTCAATACTGAGAGTGTGACAACATACAACGACTTACACTCGAAGCAGACATCTTGCGTTAGCTCCGAGTCCCCCGGGTACGTCGCGCCAAATCCAGGATACTCCTCGTAGTCTTCACCGCACGTGCAATTGCGCATGCGCAATATGCTGTGGCGTCACCGCGGTTGGTTTGAAATCATCATGCGAGCCAGACAGGAGCGATCGCGAAGGGTGGAAGAATGGGAGTCCGTGTCATCACGACTGTGCCTGTTGCGGTGCATGCTAGGTGAAGACCATAAAATATTAAGGTATGTGCTTCTTATCTATACGCAAGCTGTTTGTTACTTTAATCACGGTTTATGAGAGCTAGTTTTAGTGTTTTACCTAACACTTTGTTCCTCGTGCGTAGCTATGACAGCTTGCGCGTTTAGCGCTGTATCCCAAGATGGATTAGGAACGCCAAAGCAAAAAGGGAGTCACTCTTAGTGTTTTGCCTGTGGCAGTAAGCTAAGAAGAAGGTACGTGGTAGTTAGGAAATATACTAGCTAAAACTGTCAGAATGTCCGGATCTTCCTGTAGCTAACTATATGCTTCTTCCTTCTTGTGTCTTGCACTGTCCAGAGTTTCCTGAGATAGTTCAACCTAAGAGGAACATTCTGCAGAAAAATGAATAGGCCTCATGGGTAGGTGAAGGAGTTCAAAACCTCTTCATCATGGTAACTATGCAGTGTCTTGCCTTGAGATTTGACTTCTCTTTATACAACAACTCATCTAGCCATCATACGAAGGCAATGCTGAAAGCAAGTCATGTCCTGCCCAAGAAATCCACCAAAGACAACAATTATGTACTGGCCAAGAAAGTGAGGTAAAGCAATAGCATGCTAGCTATAGTGTTTGTGTGAATTGTACATGTGAGAAGTGTGTAGCAGGTGGTTGCTAGCTTGTTTTATTGCTTCCTACAGAATGGACTTGTGCTAATGTAAAGGAGAATGGCCATGAGGCGACTGTTACGTTCCGTGGTCAGTGAAGCAGAGTATGGAAAGTGAAGATTGCGAAAATACTCTGCAATGGATGCTGAACACTTTTTGAAGAACAGAACATATGTGTATCTTCTATTTTGTAGCACTGTTACCAGTATTTGTCTATAGCACTGCTTTGCTTTTTTTTTTTTTATAGCTACATGTTGAAATAACCAAACATTCACAACAATATATAGGCACACATGCGCACTGCCTGGAATAATGTGATAAAAATAAGTGGTGTGACTAGCCTGTTAGTGATGTAAATAGAGTTGTAATGAAATGGAAAACAGTTGATAGTTGGTTGTACTGCTTTGCTGGGCGCATGCGTACGCTGCATGGTGGCTATAGCTACGTATAGCTAGCTAGGTATATACGGCCTAGTACGGGATCCCGTGGCTATCAGCTGTGAACTGTGCTTCCGCACCGTGCGTAGACCGGTGAAACAGCACTGGAATCGTCTCAGTTACGGGTATAGACGGTGTGATACAGGCGATTATACGGCTAACAACGGTCACCGTTTTTTATAAGTGGTCCCATTACGGTTGGAACGGGGTCCGTCAGTTTGGGCAGACGGTATTACGTAACATCCCGTAAAAACGTTAAATACGGAGATGTTTCTGCGTTGTTACGGGGCCGTAAAGAGATGCAATTTTTCCTGTGTCTTATACTGCATGGAGAGATACTGCATGGACCTTAGCTAGCCTCTCAGCCTATGCAATTTGGATTTCAGGGACAGCCAAGTCTATGGCCAGTGAAGAGCCGCTGTATATAACGGATGTACAAATAAAGT
Source organism: Ianthella basta (assembly GCA_964019415.1). Taxonomy (NCBI): domain Eukaryota; kingdom Metazoa; phylum Porifera; class Demospongiae; order Verongiida; family Ianthellidae; genus Ianthella; species Ianthella basta. Next base: position 4,491,874 of record OZ025877.1, on the reverse strand, counting down.
TAGAACATGTCGCAAGTATTCAAATGGTGAGGGACAAGGCAGATTGTATAGGCTTGGCTGCTCCATCATAATATTCAGCTTAATTAATGGCAATCGCCCTTTGGGAATTAAAGTACTGCAGAACTCATTGACATTGACAAGCAGCATATATAAATAATTTCATATTTCCCACTTACATGCAGAGGTAATGCGTTCACAAGCTTATAATGAACATGACATGAGAAGCAATCACTGCCAAAGAAAGGTATTCGTTTGAGTGCCATTTTGACATTAGCTCATAAAACTTCCTGGGTGAGTGTAGGGGAGTTGGTCTGGCTCTTCTTCCTTAATGGTTAGGTGGAGAGCAGCCCACCAAGGAGAATTCCATATGGATCCTCAAAGTGTATAATGCATTAGTGTACAATAATGCACAATTATAGTTTGCATGTGTGTTAATGTAAATTGTATAATAATATAATTACCTGGAAATTGCAGAATTATTATGACATTGACATTTAAGTTTACCCACCACTGGTATAATATATTTTCTATGCAGTACGAATAATAGCTAGGAGTCTAGAAGGTTTTTCGTACTATATAGTGCTGGTGTTGGGCAGTTCATGCATTGTGATTGAGGCCTGACAACATGCAGGCTGTTTGACACAGTTGTTCTCAAAAGACTTAGTACAATTTGCAGTACACACCATTAAATGAACCATCCTTGTAACTGAAACTGCCTGAACACTAGTAGATCACAAGGGTTACTGTAACGTTGATTATAATGTTTTAGGTATAAATGCTGCTCTTCTACAACTGCAAATTGCCTATTATCTATAGGAATTCAAGAATGTATGTTAGTTGTGTGTTCAGGTACATGTGGTGCATCTTTTGATTACGCCTCGGTCCCTGCAGCAAGAAAGAAGAGTCAAGCTTAGCATAAATGTACATTGTGAATACGCTCAATAGTCAATTAATGCAACATAATTATTTTAAGCATGTAGTGATGCTGTGTTGCACGTAGCTATTTATCAATGCAATTAAGTGTTTAGTTTATAGTTGTAGGAGAATGTAGAAGTATAGAGTTTCTTGTTTACTATCAATGTATTAACCAAAATTAATTGTGTAACAAGTAGCACTGGTAAAGCTTTCAATCTGGGTTCATTAAGCAGAAGTTCAATAGTTAGGATATTTTCTGATAATAGGATCAGCTGATCAAATGTTTCTTCTACTTTGCTACTTGAATCCACCTCGAATGCTATATCAATAAACTGTTACATTGAGTCTCTAAATTGAATATGCTGTCAAGATAATACTCACGTATACAAGAAGGTGTACTCCCTGACCAGTGTCCAGTGGACAGACATGTGATGCTTGTAAGCCCTGACAAAACATATCCATCATTGCAGGAGAAAGTGGCTGTGTGACCCTCAGTGGTTCCAGTGAAGCTTCTGTGCCCATTTGTAGGAACATGTGGTGATCCACAACTCCCTGTATCACATTTCACAAGGAAGATTGCTAGACGTTATCCAAATATAATAGCTCATTTGTTGCATGTGGTAATCACATTACTTTGTTAAACACAATATATAGACAGGAACACATAATGGAGAATGTGAAAGGTCAGCACACCAGTGATAATGTATTAATCCACATTGGTACTACTAGTATAGCACTGGTATTTTGTATGGCATTTTGCATATAATACCTGTTCGGTATGTACGTACTACCTCGAGCATGATCATCAGGACTGCTGATATTGCTTTTGGTGATTACTCAACATTCCTCAGTCGTTGCCAGAAATCCTTTGTACTTACTATCTAGAATTGATCAGTTACGAGTTGTGATTAGACTGATAAGTATAGAGTGTATTAATTAGGCACCAGTTTCCACCTGCTCAGCCTGTGCAGTCACTGGAATGTAGAAGGGAGCAAAGGTGTTTGAGCATGTGGTGGCCACACCTCTTATAGCTGGACACGATCATGCAACCATATGCATGATTGCTACTCCCCAAGTCATTCTGTGGACAGCTGTTTCCCTAGTTGCAGTTTCACAGCTGCATGCCAATGTTTAGATCATAACTTTATATCATTAATATCATTAATCTTGCATGAACATATGAACATATTTATTCATGGAGCATTTCCTCTACACCCTGTACAGAGATAAACACATGCAATGGACATCTGTTTTGCATTAGTTCTGTGGGAACGATTAACAACAGACTTTGCAGCTATATAAGAATGCAATGCACATGATAGCTACAGTTGTATATTATACAGGCATACTACGACAGGTGCCACTAGTCCATAAGTATGTATTGGGTGAAGTATTGGGTATAGGGAATTTATATTGTATGCTATTTTTATTCTGCCAGAAGTGGACCATGTGTGCATGAGACCAAAGGACTTTCAAAACTGGCTTGTAAATCTTGTATTAGCAAACTTTGTATGGACTTCCTCGTTTGCTGCTAATTGTGGAACAGACTCCTACAGCACTTCTGGTTGACGGGCACAGAGACAGAGTTGGCACAGCACCAAACATGCCATTGAGTTATCTCCACGTCTTCTACGACCGCTGACCGCATGACTGCTCGCATCGGAGGCATTCACTTCACCGCCTGTAACACTTCACAGGAGTAACGTAGAAACTGGTAAATGCCATGATTTGTAAACACTAACATTTTCAACTGTCTGTAGCAGTGAAAAGCTTAGCGCGCAAAGTTGCCCTTCTAAATGCTCTTCAGAAACTCACTCCTGTGCACTGAGCTGTAGCAAACTACGTACGTATGTAGCTTTTGGAAGGGTGGAATCTGCGCGTGACCAAAATGGTGGTCTGGCTACGCGAGGCTAGTGTATGTGTGTGTGTGTGTGTGTGTGTGTGTGGGCATGGTGCATGTTAGTGCATGTGTATGTGTGCGCTTACTTATGGTGATTGACAGTGCAAGTATTTCGAATTGGGGTGGCAGCCCCAAGAGCTTTTAACTCGAAATACTTGTTCTCATGATGATGACGACGATGACGACGACGACGACAATGACGACGACGGTGATGATGATGATGATGATGATGATGATGATGATGATGATGATGATGACGATGGTGGGGATCAATGATGATGATGATGATGATGATGATGATGATGACAATGGTGGGGATCAATGATGATGATGATGGTGGTGATGACGGAAAAAGGCAGGTAGCAGTTGGTGTTTGCTTATCATATGCTAACAATTAACACAACATACATTAATTGTGCGTGCAAAATATCACTGGTAAAATATTCAATTTGAATTATTTTAGCAGAAGTTCAATAATGGACACTGAATACAGCACATAATGCGGTTTCTGTTACTTTGCTACTGGAATCCAGCTCAAATGATATACCATTGATATGCTACTGTGAGTCTATAAAATTTGCTGTCAAAATAGTACTCACGCAAACATGAAGGCGTACTCCCTGACCAGTATCCAGTGGACAGACATTTGCTGCTTGTAAGCCCAGACAAAACATATCCATCATTGCAGGAGAACTTGACCATGTGACCCTCAGTGGTTCCAGTGAAGCTTCTGTGCCCATTTGCAGGAGTAGGAGGTACATCACAATCCCCTATATCATATGACAAGGAAGAATCAATAATGATTACTGGACCCAAATAATTATAGTAACTCGATCATTTGCTGCATGTTGCAATCAGATTACTCTTGTGCAAATGTAGATAGGAACACATAATGAAGAATTTGAAAGGACACATGCACACACTAGTGATATTGTATTAACCCAATTATTGGTACATTTAACATATACCTGTTTGGGTACTACCTCATGATCATCAGGTCTGCGCTGATATTGCTTTTGATGATTACTCAACTCTCCTTATTCGTTGCATGAAATCCTTTGTACCTTACTATCTAGATTCAATCATATAGTGTGTACTAATTGGACACTAGCTTCCACCTTCTCGTGCAGCCTGTGCAGTCACTAGAATGTATGAGGGAGCAAGCGTGTCTGCCATAGGTAAGCCAAATACATTGTGCCAGAGTGCCAGCAACCACCCATATGTAAATAGATTAAAACTGAATTTGACTTGCAAAGGGACAGTCGCAACAGAAATATTTTAGAGCTAGCTGCAATACCTGTTTTCAGCAAGCCATGAGCTTAGCCCTATAAGCCCACAATACTTATAAATCAAGTCACATTATGTATTGCATCAGGTCAATTACACTGGTAAATTTAAAGATTTCACTCTACATTTATTTAGCAGAAGATCATTAATTCGGGATGTTTTGCCACATAATAATTTATGATCAGCTGATTAAATGTTTCTGCTACTTTGCTACATGAAACCAGCTCGAATACTATACCATTGGTCCATTTCACTGACTCTCTAAAATAAGCTGTCAAGATAATACTCACGTAAACATGAAGGCGTACTCCCTGCCCAGTGTCCAGTGGACAGACATCTGATGCTTGAAGGCCCAGACAGAACATATCTTGCATTGCAGGAGAAATTGGCTGTATGACCCTGAGTGGTTCCAGTGAAGGTTCTGTGCCCATTTGCAGGAGTAGGAGGTGCACCACAAATCCCTATATCATAATGACAAGAAAAAGTCAATGCTGATTACTGGACTTGACCAAAATTATTATAGCAGTTCATTTGTTGCATGTTGTAATCAGATTACTCTTGTGTAAAATAATGTAGACAGTAACACAATATAATGAAGAATGTGAAAGGACATCACACCGGTGATATTGTATTGATCTATAATTATTGGTACTACATTTTGCATATACCAGTTTGGGTAGTATACCTCATGAACATCAGGACTCCTATTGCTTTTGACAATTACTCAACACTCCTCACTCTTTGCATGAAGTCCTTTGTACCTTACTATCATACTATCGCTAGGATCAACATTTACTAATTGTGGTGAGATTAATATAATGTGTACTAATTCGACACCATCTTCCACCTGCTTAGCCTGTACAGTCACTAGAATGTAGGATGGAGCAAAGATGCACACATGCACCTCCTAGACAGGATCCCGCAACTATGAGGCCAACTTCCATTGGACTACAGCCACAAGGACAGTCCTGTCATCTTCGCATTTCTATGCTTGACACAGCCAGGGCTTGCAACCAGGCACCTAGCTGATTCTTGGTGGCAGCTCGCAGCCTCATGCATGGATTGTGCATGAGATAGAAGAGCAAGGGAGGTGCTGTGGTTGTATAGCTGCACAGGCTGTGCAAGTGAAAGAACCTGTACATGTACATCAATCTGCATTGCATAATTGTATATGCACAACTGCATGGCAACCTTGATCTATCTCCTTGAGTCATTCTAGTTCTGAGGACAGCTGTTTCACTAGTTGTTGTTTCACAACTGCTGCTAAAGTTTAGCTGCTTTTTTATCATTGCAGTTGAAATAAATATATTATAGAGCATTTTCTCTACACCTAGTGTGACGTAACCCAGAACCATTTTATATTACGCAAAGGGCTGCCATTTGCGTATCTGATCTGATCGTAATCTGATTGGTTGAGTTACAGAACTTAGGATAAACAACTGTAAAGAGTGGATTGGTTGATTTACAATAACTGTGATGATGTAATGAAAGGTAATGTCCTAGTGTGGCCTAATGTGGCCTCAATAGCTTCCATCATTACGGAGAACGATGGAAGCTATTGAGATCAGGAGAAGCAAGAGGTCCATGAACCTAGACAAGGGCTTACTACTCCCCTCACTCTGGAACCCGGTATTGGACCAAACGTAACATCACCCCCACCCTCCATCCATTATTTCTTTTTAATTTACTTTCTTTTATTGTGCATTATTACGTAACTTTACTTGTCAGCTGTAACACACCCACCCCACATTAGGCCACACTAGGACATCACCTGTTATTACATCATCACAGTTATTTTAAATCAACCAATCCACTCTTTACAGTTGTTTATCCTAAGTTCTGTAACTCAACCAATCAGATTACAGCATTTTGTGTACTTAAGAGTCTGTGTTGTTATTGCCTCTAAGGTTATAAATAGCCTCCTCTCACCTCGCCCCTTATCCAGTACGCAGTTGACAAAGACCTTCGGGTTGAAACGTCCTGCATTTGATTGATTTATCATTATCAGTTGTGTCTTGCTCAAGAATTTGTATCATTGTAAGGGAAGACATGACCATGCAATACTTTTAACATGGTGTAGATGTAGCTATAATTATGTATTTTGTGCATGCAAGTGCATGACAGTGGACAACATCAGTGCTAACAATGTCAGCACTATACCCAGGCAGTGTCACCCACCTGCGATCACCCAAATGGTGATGGATAACCTGCGTTGTCCACTGGGCGATGCAACGCGGAGCGAGCGCAGCCAAAGGCCGTGCTTGCTCGTATTACTAATTTTAGCGACTCTTTATAAACTTGCTTACATATGCACATGATGCACAGGTCAACATTATAAGCAAATGAGATTCTGAAATGTTTCATCATCATTCAGTCTACTGTGTAATTTGAATTGTTCGTTTGTCAATGTTCAGATAAACACAATGGACATTTTTATTTAATATTAGTTCTGAAGGAACAATTAGCAACAAAAATTGCAGCTATAGAATCATTACGTTATACACAGATACAGTTGTATACATGCAGACTTACTATGACAGGTACCACTAATCCTCAAGTACCCTGAACAGCAATAAGGAGCACATGCTCGGTTGCTGTGATATGCTGTCGTGTAGTATACATTGACACGTGAGCTGTAAAGGGTTTGAAAAGTAAAAGATATGTAATGAAACACTTTGCATTGTAGTCAACAGTAATAGGAGTGTGCTACAATATTGCACGCTGTGTACTAGTGCATACAATGCTAATGACTTTGTATTAGTTCACCTTTGAGAATAAGCAGTCCTGTATTTGTTGCATCGTTTCCCCCAACCCCAAGAACATTCGGTGGTGTATACTATAGAGTTGTGTCCTTGATTGTTGGTAATAGCGCGTCACAGTGTACGGTGATCTATACGATGCTCTGTAGTACCTGGCACTGTAGCACACCCTGCAATTGTATACATGTATAATCAAAGTTCATGGTAGTGAATTCAGTAACAGCAGCACTGCAAATTAAAGTTTGAATACGACATGCATTACATTTGTGCATTCAAAAATATACAGAATTGGTGAAGAATATGGACATGGGTGCAAGCTCATGCAATGGTATACGTATTCACCCTTGTGACATTCTGGCTTGAGAGCACCCATTACTGGGACAACTGGAGCATCTTCCATGAGCCTCACTCCAGAGAAAGAAGACAACAACCAAAAATAGGTGAATTCGTAGAGTGTGGCTGAACAACATGCTTATAACACTCTGCCTACTCAAGTATTGCTCAACTGCAGATCCTTATCCTTCGCAAAACTATTTATACAAAAGCACACAGTTCCTGTTCCTGTCCAGTGGTTAAGTATATTTATAGTGAATTGATAATACGTAGCAAATTATGTTGTAATGGAGCTATGCCGATTTCTGTTCGCACTAATCTTCTATTTAATATACCGCCAACTAATTGGGTCGGGTTTGGGGTGCTGGTGGGCTAGAGTGCAAGGTACAAGGTTCAAGGTTCAAGAGCTGGAGATTATGGGATGTCTGAACGAAGGACTCGCAGCAATCACCGTATATACGAATTTCGAAGTGCCAGCCAGAGCCGGTGTCCCATTTTTGTGCGAAAGCTTGTGAAATGAAGGTTTCCGACGTTTCGCCATGCTTAGCTGTGGGCGGCCATCTTTGTTTCACGGACGAAAGCGAAGTAGATGACGGAAGATGCAGGGCATTCGTTTGTTCATAAACAGCAAGCGCACGAGCAGCCGGTGCTCAGCGAGCCAGCAGGAGTGTGGACGTGCAAGAAAGGCGCGTCCATCCGCTAGTTGCAGAATATTCGTAAAATATTCGTGCAAGCTATGCAGCTACGAGACAACAAAACGACTGTAATCAAGCAGGTGGCAATTGCAATTGAGATCAAAATTGTCGCACTCCACAATGTCATTAGAAAGACAGATTCACCCAATGTTCAAAGTAGCTGAGAGTATAAATGGGTCATAATGTCATCTTCTGTTTGCATAAACATGGGTGACAAAAGATCATGCATCGATCCTGTGTAAAAAATGAAAAGTTCAATTCACAGTATTGCATGCATATGCAGTCTGTCTTATGTGATGTCCAGTCCAGTCTGCACATAAGCACATGTGGACATGTGACATAAGCCTGTACAACAGTTGCAATTCTGTACCTTATGCACAGGACAGGGCCGCATCAAAAGGGGTTCACCCACTTCAATCAAAGTCCATTGAATTTCAGTAAAACTCCTGAAAATGATTTACATGAAAAGATACTGCAATGGCTGCAGAGTGTGCACAAACATGTAATACAACCAATGACATGCATGCAGACATTCACTTTCACACAGACATGCTTATACACAAACTTGTGTGTATGTGTCTATGTGTATGTGCAAGTGCATGTGTGTGTGTGTGTGTGTGTGTGTGTGTGTGTGTGTGTGTGTGTGTGTGTGTGTGTGTGTGTGTGTGTGTGTATGTGTGTGTATGTGTGCACGTGTGTGCCAAGGTGCTAGAAGTAGAATTCACTTATTGAACTGGTTCACTGAGCACCATGCATGCAATAATGCTTGTGAACCTACTATGCACTTTCACATTGTTACCGACCCTAAACAACTTAAGCGCCATTAGGATTTCATTTAGAGTTCAAAGGTAGCTACTTGTGTACAAGATCAAATGTGAGGGGTAATGTTCGTACACAGCTCCAGTATACCGCTTGCATGGTTTCATATCAGTTATAGGATTACAGAGTACACTTTTAAGTTGTAGTGCCTCAAGTTGTTGCCAGCGACAGCACTGCTCCTGCTTGTGGGTGGGTGGTCCTCATGAGGTATGCAATACAGTGATAAGGTTCACTGACAATCAGGACATTCAACTAAGGGTAGTAGAAACGTATTCCACAACAAATAGTAATATGATGCTGCTACTGTAATATCTGAGAAACCATTAGTGCACAAGTAGACTATAATACTTGCTTATGCCTATAACAAAGCGACAAAGTCATAATTATACTGATAATAAGTTAGTAGCACAGTACAAACTACTTTACATTTATTTAGTAAAAGGTAAAACTTATGGGAGTATATGTCACTAATTGAATTATTCCAGTGTGCACGTGCTTCATTAAAGGGTACCTGTGAACCTATTACACGTAGGGTTTAACATTATTATACTTATCCCAAACAACCCACGCATTAGCTTATTTTGCAATGCACCTAGCCAAGTTGGCTGGAAACTAGACTCTACACTTTATTATAAGGTTTCATTTGGAGTTCACAGGTACTTGTGTACAACATCGATTACTCAACAAAATGGTTTGTAATCAATTACAATACGCTGGTGTACACACTTTGGCTGCAGTGGCTCAATTAAGTCTATGCCATCTAAGTAGCAGTGCTCACTGCTGCTACTTGTGTGGAGGGTGGTTCTCATCAAGTGGTCTCCAATACAGTGAGAATTAGCGTTCACTGGTGATTAGGACATCAAACTATAAACATAGTAGAAATGGTTTGCACACAGCTCATACCAACTTGTATAATTCACATCAGCTATTTTACAATAATTAATAATGTGCTGAGTACAAATTAAATGTTAAAATCAGGGCATTAAGTCTTGTAGTAGCTCACGATGCTCACTGCTGGTAGTTTTGGATTTAATATAAGCATGTACGTGAGTGCTGGCTCTCTAGTTGCTATTTTGTACATGCGCAACAAAGGCCATGCTCACTGCAGCATATGCCAGAAATTAAGAGTCAGTTTACAGCACTGCGCACATACTTCTCTTAATTCCAGTCACCTCACCCATAAGCACATGTGGACATGTGTGACGTAGCCTGTACTGCAGTTGCAACACTGCACCTTGTGCACAGGACAGGTCACCACGTTAAAAGGTTCACCACTTCAATCCAGTCCATTATATTTCCTTACAACTCCTGAAAATTAGTTAGATGAAGAGACACTGCAATGGTTGCAGGTGAGCACAAACGTGTGATACGATCCAAGACGTGTACACATGTACCAACACACAGACGTGTACAAACACATACATGTATATTCAAAAGTACAGTACATGTGCATGCATGTTGGGTACATGCTTGCTTAGTCTGTGAGTGAGTGTGTGTGCATGTGTGTGTGTGCATGTGTGTGTGCATGTGTGTGTACATGTGTGTGTGCATGCGTGTGCTTGTGTGTGTGTGTGTGTGTGCGTGTGTGCGTGTGAGTGTTTTCTGGCCTGTATCACTCCCCCCTCATTGAGGCTTGCTGGAGTGCACATTAGTAGGATTTCATTTAGAGTTCAAAAGTTCTTGTGTACAAAATCAATTGTGAAGAACAATGCTTGTACACAGCTGCTACCACTTGCGTGGTTTCATATCAGTTACGTATACGATTAGTACACTTTTCAGTTGCAGTGTGTCAAGTTGTTGCTAGCAGCAGCACTGCTCCTACTTGTGGGTGGGTGGTTCTCATGAGGTATGCAATACAGTGAGAATGTTCACTGCTGATTAGGACATTCAACTAAGGGTACATAGTAGAAACGTGTTCCACAACATCTAGTAGATACTAGAAATAATAAAAATGCTACAAAAGAGTAAGGATGTAGGGGTGGCATAAATTTACAGAAACAATTAAGTCCCTACATGCAAGAATGTAGCACCATACGTGAATATAATTATATATGGGAATGGTAGTTGTGCTACTTTTCATTTGTATTACAGCATACCAGCAACCACCATCCATACATAGACAGCACTACAATGTACCTTGCTGTCTGATAATGCTGATGCTGCATATCCAAGAAATGAAACCATTATAATGCACAGCAAACTACACCGCTGCTTACTTGTGCATTGTATGTATTCACAATCAATAATGTGACAAAAGCCATACTGAGTTAGTATAATAGCACAGTGCAGACACTCTAATTACATTAGTGATGGGTGAAAGCTCAAGGAGTACTAGTATATGTCACTAATCACATTATTCCAGTGTGCTTAGGCTTCATGAAAGAGTACCTATGAACCTATTATGAGTTCAGTAACATTATTACTTATCCTAAACAACCCAGGCATCAACAATATTCACTTTGCAATGCACTCAGCCAAGTTGACTGGGAACTAGACTCTACACTATATTATAAGGTTTCACTTAGAGTTCACAGGTACTTGTGTACAGCACCAATTATTCAACAAAATAGTTCATAATCAATTACAGTATGCTGTGTACACATTTTTGCTGCATTGGGTCACGTCTATGCAAGCTAAGTAGCAGTGCTCACTGCTACTACTTGTGGGAGGGAAGTTCTTGTAGTGTTTATGCCTGATTTGTGGTTAAGCAAGTGTGTGGTATTGGTCATGTGCTATTGCTCGCATTGATTCACATGTATTCCGTCATCTTACATCATGCATGTTAGTTTTATACCGGCTGTGTCTGCGCATGCTCAGTTGATGATTAGCCTCGTGCTTGTGTTGGTACTGGGAAGTGAGTTACTGGCTTCGGCGTGATCGTTTGTTATCGTGTTGTGTCTCTTGGATGGTCGGTGCTCCCCACCTGAGGTGTGCGTGTGTCCGGGAGTCTGATGACATCACAGTTCTCAAGCGGCCTCCAGTACAGTGAGAAGGTTCACTGGTGATTAGGACATCAATCTAAAAGTTAGTAGTAGAAATGATTTGCATACAGCTCATACCAACTTGTATAATATCATAGCAAACCAAACGTAAGGGCCCAGATGTATATCTTAAATTGATACCACGTTAAGGGGGTCACCCACTTCAACCAAGTCATGGAATGTCCACAAAACTCCTGAAAACTGGTTAGACGAATAGATACTGCAATGGCTGTGAAGTGTGCACAAACGTACATGTAATAATTATGATCCATGATGTGCAAAATGCACTATGCACAGACATGCTTATACACAGACACACAGACACACAGACACACAGACACACACACACACACCTCCTCCTCCTCCTCCGTTCGCCTTGTCCCTAAAGGTCGTAGGGCAGGTCCCAGGCCAAAGGCCTGGGTCCTTTTCAGAAGCCAGTCCATTCGAAGGGTGGGTTGGCTAGACCCACGCTGGACACACTGGGCTGGGTGCATGTTTAGTCTCTCTGTGTGTATACACATGTATATATGTACATTTGTGTGTGTGTGTGTGTGTGTGTGTGTGTGTGTGTGTGTGTGTGTGTGTGTGTGTGTGTGTGTGTGTGTGTGTGCATGCGTGCACACATTTGTACATGTGTGTGTATCTGTGTGTATGTGTGTGTGTATATATGTGTCAACCAGCTCACCCTGTCTAGTCAGGTAGGCATTGTGGACGTCTTCTGCTGTTATGGCCTTCCTACCTTGAAGCTGCACTTTCCTCACTCCAACCCAACCATCCTAAACATACAGTGATAACATAAGTAATAGAAGTGTCTGTTAGACCCAACAAGTGACATGAAGTACATATATTGACAGAGCCATCATACTAAGCCAGAAATGTGGTAAAGTTTTGTTTATATAGTTGCATCCATGAAGCTTGCATGCCAATTAAGGAATGTAGCATTAAATTTTACCGAATGCTTAGGAAGTATCAGAACAGGTCAAGTGCCCAAGGCCCAATATGAAGTGCAAGGTATAATGCAACTTGCTTTGCCTATAATGCAAGTTGTGACATGAAATAGCTTATTTTAATGTTGCAAGCATACCTCATACTAAAGGGAATATAAAGTATGAGGACCACTAGCTACATGCAGTGCCTTCTACTCTGTGGACCGCAGGCACAACGCACACCTCTGACTTTTTGTCATCAGACAGTTCCTTGCTTGTCCTGAAAGGATGGCCTATACTGAATGGGAGATGAGCGCTAGACTCTCCATTGCAGCAGCAAGCAAGGATGAACACTGATGCATCTCCTGACAGAACAGTACCGTAACAATGAACAATGAAGTAATATTATACAGTAAACTGATGTTCAATTGTTAATGGACAAAGACCGATTAGCTAGGTAAATCACACATACCTTTGATACCATTTGATCAAGGTGGTGGGGAGCATGGCCAAAATTAAGAATGGTCGACCACACCTACATAAATGGGCAGGAGAGACTACAGCATGAAGAGTACAACAGTGAAGGGCAGGCACCATTCAATCATTAGCATGGTAACCATGAGCCACATCTGTACCCTGAAGTAAAATACAGTCATAGTGTGGGTATAAAATGACTAGAAGGACCAAATGTATATATATATGTACTTGGCTCAGGCCAGCCTAGATTGAAAACCCATATTCTACACAACATTATCATGAAACAGTGCATGAACTCTAATCACTGCCAATGAAAGGGATTCGCCCAAGTGCCATTTCAACATTGGCTCATAATAATATTATGCCCCTGAGCGAGTGTAGGGGAGTTGATCTGGCTTATCTTTTCCTTTACGGCTAGTTGGAGAGCAACCCACCAAGGAGAATTCAGGATGGACATAATTCTAATGATGTGCGCCCTCAAGTAAGGATGCATGGGTTGCCATAGCAATATAGTGTGTATTCTCAGTGTATATATTATACCTTAATACACAATAATTATTATTATATTATGCGTGCTTAACTGCATTTGATGTAAAATTGTGCAATTAAATCCTTGGAAATAATTGCATTACATTGACATTTTATCTTTCCCACAACTGATATTGAAATATGCTGTTTATATATTGTAACTATATATATAGTAGCCATGCAGAGTCACAGTGCTGGTGTTGTGCTGTTCATGATCATGATCGAGACTTGCCACCAGTCTGCTTGACACAACTGTTCTCAAGACTGAGTACGAATACACTATTTAAATGAACCATCTTCATAACTGAAACTGCCTGAACACAAGATCAATTACAGTAAATGTAATGTTATAGGTCTAAATGCTGCCTCATCTACAACTGCAAATGGCCTAATAGCTATAGGAATTCAAGAATGTATGTTAGTTGTGTGTTCAGGTATGTGTGGTGCATCATTTGATTACCTTGCGGCCCCTGCAGCAAGGAAGAAGAGTCCAGCTTAGCATAAAAGGACATTGTGAATACACTCAATAGTCAATTAGTGCAACACAATAATTATTTAGCATGTAGTGATGCTGTGTTTTCATGTAGCTATTTATCAATGCAATTAAGTGTTGAGTTTATAGTTGCAGGAGAATGACTGTAGAACTGCAGAGTTTATCGTTTACTAACAATGAATTAACCAAAATTATGTGTGTAAAAGTAATACTGGTAAAGCTAGCTTTCAATCTGGATTCATTTAGCAGAAGTTCAGTAATTCAGGATTGTTTGCCACATAATAATATAGGACCAGCTAATTAAATGTTTCTGCTACTTTGCTACATGAATCCAGCTCAAATGCTATACCAGTGATGAACCGTTACAGTGAGTCTCTTAATTTAATGTATAATATTGTGTGACCCACAGTGATACCAGTGAAGCATCTGTACCCATTTCTAGGAGTAGGAGGCAAACCACAGCTCCCTGCATCATATGACAAGGAAGAGTCAAAGCTGATTGTTGGACTTGATTCACATATTATAGCAGTTAATTTGTTGCATGTTGTAATCAGATTACACTTGTGTAAATGCAGAGAGGAACACATAATGATGATGTGAAAGTCCATCACAACAGTGATAATTACTGTATCGGACCCACCAGTGATTTGTGAGAGTAAATTTTACAATGAGCAATTCATTAAACTTGCTTACGCACATGATGCAAAGGTCAGCATTGAAAGTAAATGAGAAATTCTTCATCATCATACAGTCTAGTAATGTAATGTAATTTGAATTTGTTTGTTTTGTTATTGTACAGATATAAACACAATGGACATTTAATTTTAGTATTTGTATTACTTCTATGGGAACAATTAACAACAAAATTTGCAGCCATATAATTATTTGATGCACAGATACAGTTGTATATGCTATGTGCAAACCTCCAACTATATGCAGACTTACTACGACAGGTACTACCAATCTTCGTGTATCCTGGACAGCAATAAGGATCACATGCGCGATTAATGCGATATGATC
>OZ025877.1:4426741-4469241 GCA_964019415.1 Ianthella basta | reverse complement strand
TACTTGAATCCAGCTCAAATGCTATACCATTGATGAACTGCTACAGTGAGTCTCTTAATTTAATATATAATACTATGCTGTCAAGATAATACTCACGTATACAAGAAGGCGCATTCCCTGACCAGTGTCCACTGGACAGACATGTGTGGCTTCTATGTCCTGACAAAACATAGCCATTATTGCAGGAGAAGAAGACTGTGTGACCCTCAGTGATACCAGTGAAGCGCCTGTACCCATTTTTAGGAGTAGGAGGCAAACCACAGCTCCCTGCATCATATGACAAGGAAGAGTCAAAGCTGATTGTTGGACATGATTCACATATTATAGCAGTTAATTTGTTGCATGTTGTAATCAGATTACACTTGTGTAAATGCAGAGAGGAACACATAATGATAATGTGAAAGTCCATCACACCAGTGATAATTATTGTATCGGACCCACCAGTGATTTGTGAGAGTAAATTTTATAATGAGCAATTCATTAAACTTGCTTACACACATGATGCAGAGGTCAGCAGTAAAAGTAATGAGAAATTCTTCATCATCATACAGTCTAGTATGTAATTTGAATTTGTTTGTTTTGTTATTGTACAGATATAAACACAATGGACATTTAATTTTATTGTATTACTTCTATGGGAACAATTAACAACAAAATTTGCAGCCATATAATTATGTGATGCACAGATACAGGTGTATATGTTACGTGCAAACCTCCAACTATATGCAGACTTACTACGACAGGTATTACTAATTTTTATGTATCCTGGACAGCAATAAAAATCACATGCGCGGTTGCTGCGATACAATCTCCTGTAGCGTACTGTCCTACGTGACCTGCAAAGGTTTTGAAAGTAAAAATTGTAGTAATGAAGCATTTGGCCTTGCAGTCAACAGTACACGGATGCAGCAATATTGCATGTTGGTGTATATCCCAGTGCCTATAATGCTGCTGACTTTGTATTAGTTCACCTTTGATCATAAACCACCCTGTATCTGGTGCACCGTCTCCACCAACCACATCCTTCTTTATAGGATTCTGTCCTTGATTGTTTGTAATAGGTCGTAACATAGTACAGTGATAGATATGATGATACGTAGTTCCTGGCCCTGTAGCACTTCCTGCAATTATATACATATAAAATTAAAGTTCATGGTAATGAATTCAGAAACAGCAGCACTGCAAAATTCAGATAGGACATGCATTACTTTTGTCCATTCAAAACGTACAGGATATAGCTGTAGCTGCAAGTGTCTGTAAAGGAATTTACCCTTGTGACAATCCTGTCTGGGCACATCCATTGCTAGGACAATAGGAACATCCTCCATGAGTCTCATTCCAGAGTATGAAGACAACCACCAGAAATAGGTAGATTTGTAGACTGTACTTGATCAGCATGTTTAACACTCTGCCCACTCAAGTATATTGCTCAGCTGCAGATCCTATCCTGAGCCAAACTATTTATAGTAAAGCATACAGTTCCTGTTCTTATCCAGTGACTAAATATATATTTTCAGTGAATTGATATATATTTTTCTAATGTTATAATCATAATGCCACAGTGTGTGTTTACACGCTATAGCTAGTGTGAGATAGTAAAATATAGACCTTAAACATGTATAAATAGTGCTCTCTGACAGAGTACACAGGTCCTCTAGGTGCAGACAGGTTCAGTACCCATAACTATGACATAAATACTAAAGTGCAAAGGGTTTAGTTCCAGTAGCTATGAATATTCTTGTTGCTAGGTTGGGTGTGTCAACAAGACTATGAATATAATTATTTCCCACATCCTGTTCGGTACTAGTCTGGCTAGCTAGACCGTCCCCCTAAGCACCAGCGCCAGCGCTTGTTAGGGACGGTCAAGCTAGCCAGACTAGTTCTGTACACATGCACACATGCATAATGCATTCAGCTAGTTGTCAAGTCTCAGTGGCTATATGCAATGTCACTGTAAATTTCACAGAACGTATATAGCTATAGGATCTGCAGCTGGTTGTGACACAATGGCCCATATGGCCAGCATTTGTACAACCACTGTGTGCCAACAGAGTATCAATGGTGTCTTACCTGTAACCAACTGTAAGGGCCCAGATGGATGTCTCAAACTGTGCAAATACATTAATGTATGTACTTACTAAGTATAACTGTGTTGCTGCGGACACATGCAGTAAAGTTACAAACCTGCATGTCCGCTCTGGTCTTGAAAAGGAAGTTAAGAAGTTAGGAAGATACTCATACATGGGATTTCCCAACTCTCTGCCACAGTACACAAGTCATCTAGGGTGCAGATGGGTTCAGTACCAGTTGCAATGACATAATACTATAGAGTGCATGAGGGGGGGGGGGGAGGGGCACCAGTAGCTATGAATATTTCCTACTACCTACTATATAGGCTAGCTGTGTCAACAAGGCTATATAATTATTATTATGCATATAACTTTTTCCTACCTCCTTAACACACAATGTGCTAATGCAGTGGTCAGCTGCAAGCTTAGTCTCAATGGTTATGGAATGGTTGCTGCCTTGGCCATGGACGGTTATGGTGTGAATTTGGATAAATGAAACTAATTGGGTTGGAGCCACTAACAATACCCAGACATATCTTGATGACCCAATCTCCAGACTCCATACTTCCATTGTTTAACAGCATACCACCAAACAGGTTGCTTGTATGCTGTAGTACAGCAGAAAACAACTGGATAAAAATTCTTATGCGAAAGAGTTCAATATAGTCCATATGTGCCAGAATAAAACTAGGTGTTGGAGACTGTACAGCTGAACATGTGCATGGCATTAGTCTGTAGCTATCTCAGTCATAAATGAATTATACCTACAACGTTCACAGCAAAACGTCAGTACATACATACTGACTATATACCACAATTATATACTCACAGGCATGCAGATGAAGTCATATTAAATTAAGTCCCACTACTCCTTTGCTCTTGATCTGAGACTCGGTATTAGATCTCACTGAACATCCCCACACACATTCAACAGTACTTTCAAATTAGTACACATATGATACTATAGAATTTGCTGTCAATGGATTCAATGGTCAACGCAACTATGAGCCTCATCTGAATAATGTTCATATAATATTCATGCAAAATTCAATTTACAGCTACGAGACTGTGCAAAACGCAATCAAGCAGGTGGCAGTTGAGCCCAAAATTTGTTGCATACAGTCTAGCTGTCTTCTGTGATGTCCAGTCTCCTCATACATAAGCACATGTGGACATGTGACACACACACACACTGCATGTGTGTGTGTGTGTGTGTGTGTGTGTGTGTGTGTGTGTGTGTGTGTGTGTGTGTGTGTGTGTGTGTGTGTGTGTGTGTGTGTGTGTGTGTGTGTGTGTGTGTGTGTGTGTGTGTGTGTGTGTGTGTGTGTGTGTGTGTGTGTGTGTGTGTGTGTGTCAGCCAGCTCACCCTGTCTAGTCAGGTAGGCATTGTGGAAGTCTTCTGCTGTTATGGCCTTCCTACCCTGAAGCTGCACTTTCCTCACTCCAACCCAACCATCCTAAAAATTCAATGAAAACATAAGTAATAGAATCTTCTGTTATACCCAACAAGCCGCATGAAGCACATACCAACACAGTCAGCAAACCAAGCCAGTAATGTGTTAAAGTTATGTTCATGTTGTTGTTGCACCAATGAAGCACACATGCCAAGGAATGTATACAGCATTTATTGAATACTTAGGAAGTAGCAGAACAGGTCAGGCTCCCAAGGCTCAGCATGAATTACAAGGCATATGGTGGCTTGCTTTGCTTTTTCCCTAGCAATACGTAGGATAGGACAAATGTCCTACGTTTGTCCAGTATAATTTAAAATACACAACTAATACAGGCAACTGCCAAAAGGAGCTAATGCTGTGTTGCATGTTTTGAGCTACTATCTATACAATGAATAGTTACTGACCTTCAGACGTAGTGCAATCTTCTTCCCATTGCTGACATACTGTAAGTCACCCACCTCCTCAGTGGCATCTTGTCCAACTACCACTTCTTCTTCATCTCCCATTTCCTCTAATTGCACCAGACGCAGTCTCCTTCCACCAAACTGAACCCACACTCCTACCTGGTCACCCAGTGCCCTATACAGCCTCATGCACTGAGCCACAGATGTGGTTATAACATCAAGATGGCCCATGTCCTTTGTAATCTTCCCAGCTACAAAACAGAATTAATAAAACAGTGTCCACTATACAGTCCCTTCACGAGTACATCTATTGCAGTACCCACTTTCACAATGTATGCACTACCCAACAACAGTACCTACCAATAGCTGTGTAGGCAGGAGGACAGAATGTATTCAGTGTCTCCCCATATAACCCCATATAGTACTGAAAAAGTAAAGCCTTACCTACTGTAACCTTGGTCTCATCCTGTGTCCAGGCACTCCGCTGGAGGGCGGGCAGATCTTCAAGAGTTGCCAGTAGCTATACACAGAGATGTAGGGACAGAGGACTATACACAAAGGTGTAGAGACAGAGAATTATTATACAGTACTGCTACACTGGAATGATGAAGACAGAAACATGTATAAGGTACACAGTTTACAGTCATACTATTAACATGTCATACTATAACATAGGCGGTTTTCTTGTCTGCACAATACCATGTCTCCTCCAAATCAGTTTGAGGAGGAATTCGGTACTCTCTCTGCATTAGGATGTGGCCTGCATCAAACCTGAAGTGTAAACCTGAATTGACATACGTATTGCCACTTGGGGGATGTGCGTTATGTGACCATATACACACGTACAAGGCAGACTGGCAATACAAGCTGTCAGTCACTCAATGTGAGCTGTGGTGTATAGGAACAGAGCTAAATGTGAGTGTACACAGTGAATGCCACATTCACAGATATGACATTGTGCAATACAAAATGCAGTGATGGCCTCTTTTGTATGTGCTATGCAGGTACAGCCACGCACACTAGAGGCAGACAAGCAGTACAAACTGTCATTCATCTAATGTGAGCTGTGGTATGAACAGAGTTAAATGTTGCGAGACAGACAGACATACAGAAGGAGATATGAAGCAAAAGGACCATCGCATGCAGTGCCTCCTACTCTGTGGATCCCACAAGGCACCCCTCACTTGTCATGAGACAGTTCCAACAATGTGACTCCTGTCCTTGCTTGTCCTGAAAGGATGGTGTACTGAATGGGAGATGAGCCTCTCCATTGCGGTAGCAACGAAGGGTGATCATTGATGCATCTCCTGGCAGAATAGCAAGCAACGAGGAGCACAAATATCCGCTCAATAACAAGAGCAGTACTTGTGCACATACTACAACATTCACTGAAACTTGATTTGGATTCATTTGACATTAAAATATCACAAGCACCATGCATCCATCCACCTTCCATCATGTGGATGTCGTCTTCATCAAATGCTGTATATAGCATGGCTCTTGGTGCATCGCATGATGCCTCATGAAACAAGGCATATACAGCCATATAGGCATTTCTGCTTTCCATAATTGGCTGCTTCCTCTTCAAACATAGCTCCTTGCATCTCTGCAAATGAACTACCATTACCAGCCATGAAGACTTTTGGTGCATCATCTGACATCTAACAGCTGAAATGAGGCTCATGTTCATCTGATCGCAGACCAGCTTTTGAACATTCGCATACAGACTGATACTTTCACTTTCAGTGTATAGCTTTAGCTGCTCTTCTGTTTCTGGCAATGTCAGGCAGGCACACTAGATCATACACCAGTATATATAGTTTTAAGCATTGGCACAATAGAGCCCTCAAGATGATCTATGACTTCATCACCTGCATTAGACAAATGGCCAGGTCTTTTGCGACCTCGAGGGCCCAAGAGCAGCCGACAACCCTTCCCCTTGAAACTCTCTCAACCTCTGCACACCCCAACATTGCCCGACATCATCACACCGGGTTGTATCACATTGGTCGAGCTTACTGTTCCATGGGACAGTGAGGACAGTCTGGCACAGGCCAAACACAGAGCTAGAAAGAGTGAACAAGAGAATCACCAACTGGTGCTCTCCAACCTGACCAATCTTGGCCTCAATGCCAAGCTTATCACCGTAGAGATTGGTTGCCTGGGCCATCATCTACCCAGCCCTGAAGAGGATTGCCCCTCTAAGTACGTACACTGCAACTGAGAGGACTGCACTCAGAGACAAACTTGCCCAGTCAGTAATTGCCTCCTCCCATGCCATCTTTCAGGCTCACAAGAACTCTACTTGAACCTAACCATGGCCAGCTGTACAATGTCATGTTTTACATGTCACATGTCAGTACACTTTTCTTGTTCGCATTATGATTACCTCTACTTCCATACCTGTACATGTAACCACTTCCTTTATATCACATTATGCTCACAGTTTTGATTAATGTCCTGTACACGCACACACATATACAATCAAATTCCTTTCCAGGTTACTCCTTGACATGTTCCTACACTTGTCAATTTTACCTCTAGCTGTGTCCAAGGCTTGAGTTTTGTATCAGTTATTACTAAGTGATAGCAAGTGTTTCCTCTCATGTGTGTGCTTAACTGCATTAATTTGGTGTAAATTTATGTAAAATTACTTAACCCTAAAAATACTTAAATTGCGAGCCATATATCTTACCTGTAACTGATATAATATTATGCTGTACGATACGTGACATGGACATGGACAGGAATTCCTCTGAAATCCACTAATGCCCACACACCAATGAGTGCACAGGTACCAGCATTGCAATGGCCGGGCTTTAGTGGTACACGGACCGTCCTTTTTTAAGTAGCTTAACGTTTCACAGTGCTGGTGTTGTGATTCTCATGATCATGACTTGAGGCTGCTTGCCACAATTGTTCGCAAGACTTAGTATAATGCATTATTAAATGAGCCTTTTCATAAACAAAACTGCCTGAACACTAGATCATAATGGTGATGTTACTTAGGTGAAAATGCTGCCTCTTCTACATCTGCAAATGGCCTATTAGCTATAGGAATTCAAGAATCTATGTTAGTTGCGTGTTCAGGTATGTGTGGACTGGTGCATCATTTGATTATCCTCGGGCCCCTGCAGCAAGGAAGAAGAGCCAAGCTTAGCATAAATGTACATTGTGAATACGCTCAATATAGTCAATTAATGCAACACAATTATTATTAATTTTAGCATGTAGTGATGCTATGTTGCATGTAGCTATTTATCAATGCAATTAAGTGTTGAGTTTATAGTTGTAGGAGGATGTAGAACTGCAGAGTTTATTGTTTACTAACAATGAATTAACCAAAATTATGTGTGTAAAAGTAACACTGGTAAAGCTTTCAATCTGGACTCATTTAGCAGAAGTTCAGTAATTCAGGATGTTTTGCTCTGCATTTGTCTAGTTATAATATTATGCTGACAAGATAATACTCACGTATACAAGAAGGCGTATTCCCTGACCATTGTCCATTGTACATACATGTGCGGCTGCTACGTCCGAACAAAACATAGCCATACATGCAGATGTAGGAGACTGTGTGACCCTCAGTGAACCCAGTGAAGTTGATGTGCCCATTTCTAGGAGTAGGAGGCAAACCACAGCTCCCTGCATCATACGACAAGGAAGAGTCAAAGCTGATTGTTGGACTTGATTCACATATTACAGTAGTTAATTTGTTGCATGTTGTAATCAGATTACACAGTCTTGTGTAAATGCAGAGAGGAACACATAATGATGATGTGAAAGGCCATCACATCAGTGATAATTATTGTATCGACCCACCAGTGATCAGGGCCGTAGCACCCAGTCCGGCCATGGCCGGACCGGTTTTTGCTGCTGGAACAAAAATTCTAAATATTGAAGATATGCACTCTAAACACATTTTCATATTGGGAGGGGGACACTGGCCTGAGGTTGAACAACGTTCTAAAAGCAGAGTGGTCTTGTTACAGTGTTGCAGGACTTAGTTTGAACAAGGAATAGTCAGATACTTAGTCCTCTAGCCAACCTTAACGGCGGCAGCCATTTTACGGATGTCGCATGACGTTTTTTGCCGTTTTCTGATTCATAAAATGGTGTGTTAATCGATCGCCGTGCAAAATCAGACAGCACAGTAGCGCTTCAGTCATGTACAGCGGATTTATGCAACCTTGCAACAGTTCCCACACCATGGGCAGTTGTTACCTAGGATACGGACTGGAACTGTACTCACCTATTATACATTACCCTGTTCGTATCCTAGGTAACGACTACTCAGGTATGGGAACTGTTTCAATGTTGCATTAATCCGCTGTATATGGATGTATGCATGCAACATGGTGGTACATGGAAACATGTATACGTAGCTTGAATGGGCAGATGCATGCAATAGGATAGTCTCCTGTGGTAACCCCTGCTATTGCACACTCACATGTGCACTTGCACTATAATACACAGGCGGAGAAACAGGGGATGGTAGCAAGACCACAAGCACGGCAAAATGTTGGCAGACATAGGGATGGTGAAAATGTATTCAAAGTCAGCTCATGTTAATCTGGGGTTTGCATCGACCAGCCCTCCTTCTTGCATGGACTGACCCTCCTCCTGTTTTTGGAGGAAACATTTTTACACACAGTTTGCATTGATGGTGTCTTCTAGTCAAGGGTAGAAGAGATTTGTGCTGCCTAGCATTGGAGAGACAGCCAAAAAACCACTAGATTTCAATTTTTAATGCGCTATCTTCTTATTTCAATGCATTGTATTACCTGTTACGTTGCACTTGATTGCCTTTCCTGCTGTAAGTGCCTGTTGGTCTATGTTACATTTAATCATACTCATTGGAGTGTTGATGGGCCTAGAATTGCTCCTAAAGTACTCACAGAACATCAGATTCTAAATTTCAAAATTATCCTGGGGGGCATGTCCCCAGCCTCCCTTAGTTTGTGTCACGTCATCTATGGCCTGACTGGTTTTTATCTTGGTGCTACGGCCCTGGCACTGATATTGTATCGAACTGTATTTTACATAATTATACTTGTTTGGGTACTACCTCGTGATCATCAGGACTGCTGATATTGCTTTTGGTGATTACTCAGCACTATTCATTCGCTGCACAAAGTCTGTTGTACCATGATACTATCTAGAATTGATCATGCACTAATAGTGATTGGACTAATATGCGTAATGGAGTGTACTAATTGGACACTAGCTTCCACCTGCTCAGCCTGTGCAGTCACTGGAGTGTATAAAAACAGTATAGTTGTATGAACACGTAGTGTCCCACACCTCCTGGACTAGATGATGCAAGCATATATAAGCCCATTTCTTCTACACCTTGATTATCATTGCACTGATTGCGGCTTTCAAAATGAAGTGGTACATATATAATTATAACAATCAGTGGAATTGTCCTTTATCTCACAAGGCCGAGGCCTAGGGTAACAGAGAGTAAATTTTATAATGAGCTATTCATCAATTCGCTTATACAAATGTGCAAAGGTCAGCATTTAAAGTAAATGAGAAATTCTTCATCATCATACGGTCTAGTATGTAATTTGAGTTTGTTTGTTTTGTTATTGTACAGATATAAACACAACAGACATTAGTATTTGTATTAGTTCTGTGGGAACAATAAACAACAAAATTTGCAGCCATATAATTATGTGATGCACAGATACAGGTGTATGTGCAAACCTCCAACTATATGCAGACTTACTACGACAGGTACTACCAATCATCCAGTATCCTGGACAGCAAAAAGGATCACATGCGCGGTTGCTGCGATACAATCTCCTGTAGTGTACTGACGTACGTGACCTGCATTTTGAAAGTAAAAATTACATTAATGAAGAATTTGGCCTATATAGGGGTGCAGCAATATTGCACGTTGGTGTATATCCCAGTGCCTATAATGCTGCTGACTTTGTATTAGTTCACCTTTGATCATAAACAGTCCTGTATCTGATGCACCATTTCCCCCACCCCCAATTACATGCTGTAGTATAGTGTACTGTCCTTGATTGTTGGTAATAGGTTGTCACATAGTACATTGATTGATATGATGATACGTAGTTCCTGGCCCTGTAGCACTTCCTGCAATTGTATACATAATAAATTAAAGTTCATGGTAATGAATTCAGAAACAGCAGCACTGCAAAGTTTGGATGGGACATGCATTACTTTTGTCCATTCAAAATGTAAAGAATTGATGAAGAAGAGTAGCTGCAAGTGTCTGTGAAGGAATTTACCCTTGGGATCTTTCTGTCTGGGCACATCCATTGCTAGGACAATAGGAACATCCTCCATGAGCCTCACTCCAGAAAATGAAGACGACCACCAAAAATAGGTAGATTCGTAGACTGCACCTAATCAGCATGTTTAACACTCTGCCCACTCAAGTATATTGCTCAGCTGCAGATCCTATCCTGAGCCAAACTATTTATACAAAAGCACACGGTTCCTGTTCCTGTCCAGTGGTCAGGCCATAGATGACGTGACGCAAACTCAAAAAATCGAATGGTGTCATAGCCGTTATGGCCATTGAGAGTCACCCAGTTACCAGGACATCATAGCCACAAAAGGCCGCTGTGGATATCCTGGCAGCCAGCTCAGGGTGCCCAGGGGGTGCGGTGATGAGATGGTGTAGCAGGCCAAGAACCATTTACAAGGTTCTCAGGGATGCATTGGTCTCTGACTTGCACGAGTGATGACAGTGGCGGTTGCACACACACACACACACACACACACACACACACACACACACACACACACACACACACACACACACACACACACACACACACACACACACACACACACACACACACACACACACACGCACACACTGAGTCTAAACAAACATGCATACAGTATGTATGCCCAGGGCCGTAGCACCAAGATAAAAACCGGTCAGGCCATGGATGACGTGACGCAAACTAGGGGGCTGGGGGCATGCCCCCCCCAGGAAAATACTTGAAATTTAGATGTTCTGCGAGTACTTTAGGAGCAATTCTAGGCCCAGCAACACATCAATGAGTATGATAAAATGTAACAGAGACCAACAGGCACTTACAGCAAGAAAGGCGATCAAGTGCCATGTAACAGGTAATACAATGCATTGAAATAAGATGATAGCACATTAAAAATTGAAATCTAGTGGTTCTTTGGCTGTCTCTTCGATGCTAGGCAGCACAAATCTCTCCTACCCTTGAATAGAAGACATCATCAATGCAAAGGGTGTGTAAAAATGTTTCCTCCAAAAACAGGAGGAGGGCTGGTCTATGCAAGGAGGGGGGCTGGTCGATGCAAAAGCCAGGTCGTTAACATGCACTGACTTTGAATACATTTTCGCCATCCATACATCTGCCAACATTTTGCCGCTCTTGCGGTCTTGCTACCATCCCCTGTTTCTCTGCCTGCGTATTATAGTGCAAGTATACATGTGAGTGTGCAATAACAAGAGTTGCCACAGGAGACTATCCTATTGCATACATATGCCCATTCAAGCTACGTACATGTTCCCATGTACAAATATATACCACCTTACTGCATGCATACATCCATGTACAGCAGATTTATGCAACCTTACAACAGTTCCCAGACCTGGGTAGTCGTTACCTAGGATACGAACAGGGTGATATATAATAGGTGAGTACAGTACCAGTCTGTATCCTAGGTAACAACTGCCCATGGTGTGGGAACTGTTGCAAGGTTGCATAAATCCGCTGTACATGACTGAAGCGCTACTGTGCTGTCTGATTTTGCACGGCGATCGATTAACACACCATTTTACGCATCAGAAAACGTCAAAAACGTCATGCGACCGTAAAATGGCTGCCACTGTTAAGGTTGGTTAGAGAACTAAGTATCTGGCTATAGTATTCCTTGTTCAAACTAAGTCCTGCAACACTGTAACAAGACCACTCTGCTTTTAGAACATTGTTTAACCTTAGGCCAGTAACCCCCCCCCCCCCCCCCCCCAATTGAAAGTGTGCTTAAAATGCATATCTTAAATATTTAGAATTTTTGTTCCAGCAGCAAAAACCGGACCGGCCGGACTGGGTGCTACGGCCCTGAGAGTGCAGTGGGTTTAGCACCTGTCCAGTAACTTTGAATATTTCCTACTACCTACTATATAGGTCAGCTGTGTCAACAAGGCTATTTATGAATATAACTTTTTCCTATACCTCCTTATAATACACAATGTGCTAATGCAGTGGTCAGCTGCAGGCTTAGTCTCAATGGTTATGGAATGGTTGCTGCCTTGGCCATGGACGGTCTTTGTGAGAAGTTGGATAAACTATAATAATTGGGTTGGAGCCTCTAACAATACTCAGACATATCTTGATGACCCAATCTCCAGACTCCATACTTCCATTGTTTTACAGCATACCACCAAACAGGTTGCTTGTATGCTGTAGTACAGCAGAAAATAATTGGATGAAAAATCCTTATGTGAAAGAGTTCAATATAGTCCATATGTGGAATAAGACTAGCTGTTGGAGACTGTACAGCTGAACATGTGCATGGCTTTAGTCTATATCATAAACAAATTATACTTACAACGTTCACAGCAAAACGTCAGTACATACATACTGACTATATACCACAAATATACTTAGGGGCATGCAGATGAGGTCATATTAAATCAAGTCTCACTACTCCTTTGCTCTGAGACCTGGTATTAGATCCCACTGAACATCCCCACACACATTCAACAGTACTTTCAAATTAGTACACCTATGATACTATAGAGTTTGCTATCAATGGATTCAATCGTCAACGCAACTATGAGCCTCATCTGAATAATGTTCATATAATTCGTGCAAAATTTAATTTACAGCTACGAGACTGCGCAAAATGAATGTAATCAAGCAGGTGGCAGTTGAGCCCAAAATTTGTTGCATTCCACAATGTCATCAGAAAGACAGCCTCACTCAATGTTCAACATAGCTGACAGTATGAATAGGTTATAATGTCAACTTCTATGTAGTTGCATAAACTGGGTGACAAAAGACCATGCATCCATCATGAGTAAAAACGAAGAGTTTGATTCACAGCTCTGCATGCATATACAGTCTGTCTTCTGTGATGTCCAGTCTCCTCATACATAAGCACATGTGGACATGTGACATAGCCTGTACTGCAGTTGCACCATTGTACCTTGTGCACAAAACTGGACACCACATCAAGGGGATCAGCCACTGCAATCAAGTCCATTGAATTTCCGCAAAACTCCTGAAAATTGGTTAGACAAATAGACACTGCAATGGGTGAGGAGCATGCACTAACATGTAATATGACCCTTGACATGCAAACATGCACCTACACATAGACATGTTACACACACACACACACACGCACACACACACACACACACACACACACACACACACACACACACACACACACACACACGCACTCACATACACACGCACACACACACACAAACACACATCCAAAAGTACACAGGCATACAGGGCCGTAGCACCCAGTCCGGCCGGTCTGGTTTTTGCTGCTGGAACAAAAATTCTAAATATTGAAGATATGCACTCTAAACACATTTTTTAATTGGGGGGGGGGGGGGGTACTGGCCTAAGGTTAAACAACGTTCTAAAAGCAGAGTGGCCTTGTTACAGTGTTGCAGGACTTAGTTTGAACAAGGAATACTATAGCCAGATACTTAGTTCTCTAACCAACCTTAACAGTGGCAGCCATTTTACGGTCGCATGACGTTTTTGACGTTTTCTGATGCGTAAAATGGTGTGTTAATCGATCGCCGTGCAAAATCAGACAGCACAGTAGCGTTTCAGTCATGTACAGTGGATTTATGCAACCTTGCAACAGTTCCCACATCATGGGCAGTTGTTACCTAGGATACGGACTGGTACTGTACTCACCTATTATATATTACCCTGTTCGTATCCTAGGTAACGACTACCCAGGTATGGGAACTGTTGCAAGGTTGCATAAATCTGCTGTACATGGATGTATGCATGCAGTAAGGTGGTATATATTTGTACATGGGAACATGTACTAGCTTGAATGGGCATATGTATGGAATAGGATAGTATCCTGTGGCAACCCTTGTTATTGCACACTCACATGTATACTTGCACTATAATACGCAGGCGGAGAAACAGGGAATGGTAGCAAGATCGCAAGCGTCGCAAAATGTTGGCAGATGTAGGGATGGTGAAAATGTATTCAAAGTCAGTGCATGTTAATGACCTGGCTTTTGCATCGACCAGCCCCCCTCCTTGCATAGACCAGCCCTCCTCCTGTTTTTGGAGGAAACATTTTTACACACCCTTTGCATTGATGGTGTCTTCTATTCAAGGGTAGGAGAGATTTGTGCTGCCTAGCATCGAAGAGACAGCCAAAGAACCACTAGATTTCAATTTTTAATGTGCTATCATCTTATTTCAATGCATTGTATTACCTGTTACATGGCACTTGATCGCCTTTCTTGCTGTAAGTGCCTGTTGGTCTCTGTTACATTTTATCATACTCATTGATGTGTTGCTGGGCCTAGAATTGCTCCTAAAGTACTCGCAGAACATCTAAATTTCAAGTATTTTCCTGGGGGGGGCATGCCCCCAGCCCCCTAGTTTGCGTCACATAATCCATGGCCTGACCGGTTTTTATCTTGGTGCTACGGCCCTGGGCATACATACTGTATGCATGTTTGTTTAGACTCAGTGTGTGTGTGTGTGTGTGTGTGTGTGTGTGTGTGTGTGTGTGTGTGTGTGTGTGTGTGTGTGTGTGTGCAACCGCCATTGTCATCACTCGTGCAAGTCAGAGACCAATGCATCCCTGAGAACCTTGTAAATGGTTCTTGGCCTGCTACACCATCTCATCACGCACCCCCTGGGCACCCTGAGCTGGCTGCCAGGATATCCACAGCGGCCTTTTGTGGCTATGATGTCCTGGTAACTGGGTGACTCTCAATGGCCATAACGGCTATGACACCATTCGATAACCCAGGGGCATTTGGCATGATTCTGACCAGTGAAACAGGACCCTAGCCTGCGGCTGGAGTCCTGCCCAATGCCTCAGAAGGGCAAGGAGATGGACTGGACTGGATTGGACTGGTGTGTGTGTGTGTGTGTATGTGTGTGTGTGTGTGTGCGTGGGTGCGTGTGTGTGTGTCAACCAGCTCACCTTGTCTAGTCAGGTAGGCATTGTGGAAGTCTTCTGCTGTTATGGCCTTCCTACCTTGAAGCTGCACTTTCCTCACTCCAACCCAACCATCCTAAAAATTCAATGAAAACATAAGTTATAGAATCTTCTGTTATACCCAACAAGCCGCATGAAGCACATACCAACATAGTCAGCAAACCAAGCCAGTAATGTATTAAAGTTATGTTCATGCTGTTGGTGCACCAATGAAGCATGCATGCCTAGGAATGTATACAGCATTTATTGAATACTTAGGAAGTATCAGAACAGGTCAGGCTCCCAAGGCTCAGCATGAATTGCAAGGCATATGGTGACTTACTTTGGATTTTCCCTAGTAATACATAGGATAGAATAAAGTCCTACTTTTGCCCAGTATAATTTAAAAATAAATATACGCAACTAACACAGACAACTGCCAAAGGTGCTAATGCTATGTTACATGTCTTCAGTCAATAGGTACTGACCTTCAGACGCAGTGCAATCTTCTTCGTGTCACTGACGTACTGCAAGCTACCCACCTCCTCAGTGGCATTTTGTCCAATTACCACTTCTTCCTCGTCTCCCATTTCCTCCAACTGCACCAGACGCAGTCTCCTTCCACCAAACTGAACCCACACTCCTACCTGGTCACCCAGTGCCCTATACAGCCTCATGCACTGAGCCACAGATGTGGTTATAACATCAAGATGGCCCATGTCCTTTGTAATCTTCCCAGCTACAAAACAAAATTAATAAAACAGTGTCCACTATACAGTCCCATCATGAGTACATATATAGCAATACCTAATTTCACAATGTATGTACTCAGCTACCCAACAACAGTACCTACCAATAGCTGTGTAGGCAGCAGGACAGAATGTATTCAGTGTCTCCCCATATAACCCCATGTAGTACTGAAAAACTAAAGCTTTACCTACTGTAACCTTGGTCTCATCCTGTGGCCAGGCACTTCGCTGGAGAGCGGGCAGATCTTCAAGAGTTGCCAGTAGCTATACACAGAGATGTAGGAACAGAGGACTATATACAGTAATGGTACACTTGAATGATGAAGACAGAAGCATGTATAAGGTACATAGTTTACAGTCATACTATTAACATGTCATACTATAACATAGGCGGTTTTCTTGTCTGCACAATACCATGTCTCCTGCAATGTCTGCAAGGGCCTCTGACAACCGAGCAAAATCAGTTTGAAGAGGAATTCGGTACTCTCTCTGCGTTAGGATGTTGCCTGCATCAAACCTGAAGTAAAAACCAGAATTGACATACGTATTGCCACTTGGGAGATGTGCGTTATGTGACCATATACACACGTACAAGGCAGACTGGCAATACAAGCTGTCAGTCACTCAATGTGAGCTGTGGTGTATAGGAACAGAGCTAAATGTGAGTGTACACAGTGAATGCCACATTCACAGATATGACATTGTGCAACACAAAATGCAGTGATGACCTCTTTTGTATGTGCTATGCAGGTACAGCCACGCACACTAGAGGCAGACAAGCAGTACAAACTGTCATTCACCTAATGGGAGCTGTGGTATGAACAGAGTTAAAGTTGCGAGACAGACAGACATACAGAAGGAGATATGAAGTAAGAGAACCATCACATGCCTTCTACACTGTGGCACCACTCACTTGTCGTGAGACAGTTCCAACAATGTGACTCCTGTCCTTGCTTGTCCTGAAAGAATGGTGTACTGAATGGGAGAGGAGCCTCTCCATTGCGGAAGTAGAGAAGGGTGAATGTTGATGCATCTCCTGGCAGAATAGCACAATAAGCAATGAGGAACACAATAATCTGGACAATAACAAGAGTGTCTAATGTAGTAGTGTGATATATTCAGTTGTTAATGTACTAACACAGGTAAGATAGGTAAAGCACAGATACCTTGGAAACCACTTGATCAAGGAGGTGGGGATCATGTGACCAAAAGAAACGACTACACCCACATCAAATGGGCAGGTGGTGCTGCAGTCAGAAGGGTACAACAGTGTGGTGTCCAAAGAAACAGCAAGATGTTTGCAGCATTCACCATTCAATCATGCGAACAGTAACCATTTTGCTACATACATACTATAAAACAACATGTAGTTACATTGCGAATCAACTAAAAGGACCAACTGTATTGTGCTCAGGTCAGAGCAGATACCACTCATTGCCATATATCATATCATGAGACAGTGAGCCTCAGCTTCAGCTAAAGGACTCAGAAATGGGTCTATATAAAACAACACCTATAAGCTGCAAGGTTATATAAACTGATACCATGTCTTCGTATCTCCGAGCAGCCACTCAGCAACCTAACTCCTCCGTTCAAATGCCTACCTTTTCACTGCATTACTCTTAAACTCTGTCCAGTGGTGCACAGTAGCGCTGTGCTCACGTGCCAGCTCTTCCACTGGAGTGATGTTGGGCCTTAGCCGACCACCTATTCTCCGCATTTTGGAATCGGGAACAACCATATCTATGGCCAGCGGAGAGCCACTGCAACACAAACAGAAGTACAGATAAAGTTTAAATGTGTTAAGTCATGAGCGTTCAGAAGAGTATTAAACGGTAACGGACAAGGTAAAATGTGGGCAGCGTTTCACCAAAATTACGATCTCTAGCTTAATAGCTATGGCTCTATAAGAACTAAAATAAGCAACAAGCAGCGAGCAAATTATTCCCACATTACCCGCTTACAGAGGCGAAGCGTTCATTATCTTAGAAAGAACGCGACAAGAGAAACAATCACTACCAAAGAAAGCCACTCTCTTGAGCGCCATTTTGTCATTGAGTAAACGCCCTTGGGTGGCACGCGGGTGTCTGGCTCGCTAGCCCTTCTTCGGCAGACGGCTTTTCTGCAGTTCCAGCCCCAATCTCTGAGTTAGTCTTCGGCCTTTGCCACAAGGCTTTCCTTTGGTGCTTACGGCTAACCATGTGCACAATAATTCGTAAATGCACATGCAAGACATCTCACCTGTGGCTAAAATTGAAGTAACTAAAGCTAAATAGCTTAAATGTATAACCATTCATCCACATTTATCAGATCGGTATCCCATGCATGACTGTGTGTACTAACTTGCAAGACTGAGTTACCATAGTTGTTTATCTCATGATTAATAGAAACATGATCCATGTGAAGCTCTATATATTATGTACACTCACCAGAGTAAGGCCACTAATGGTGTTATAAAGCTACAATAGTGTGAGCGAAGCCTCAAAAAGAGTACGTACGTTGTATTATTAGTCTGCTCAAATGCTGACATATTGCAACAAGTTCAGCATATGTTATGGTGGGTGGTACAATTATATCGATTCCCTGAAGGCTATTCTTCCATGATACATATAGCCTTACTATTATCTTAATTGTTCTTACCATGGTGGTTGTTCCAAAAGCTAATGTTGTAAGACTATAATAGCATTAGTACATACAGTAGGGTTGATTAGCCAATGTGTTGATATAATTAGTTAGTATTGTGTATGATTGCATACTGGAATGAAACGCATGCAGAACATGCATTCATTTGTCAGTCTATTCTTCTCAACATTCAAATGTATAATACAATCACTATCTGCGCAAATTTCTCCATATAATTCCACTCAAGTGGCACACTGATTTCAAATACAATTAACTTATTCAATTTGAACCACACTTGTATAGTTAACGCTGGAAGTACTATTGTCCCTATAGGGACTATGCTAGTTCCAAAAAAGTCAATGGTACACACACACATGTACACACAATTCCATTGGATTCTACTATATCAGAGGAAGTTCACACAATTTCACACATACTGATACTAAGCACTGTGCATACTAATGAAAACTACACAATGCCATTCTATTGCACACTACTGAAACCTTCTGGCACTGCATTCTCCTTTTGACTGAAGATAGCCTGCATATACCTCGTCCATAGTTTCATATTCTGGACATGGCTCACCATTACCATCTGCAAATATGACTCTTGGTGGATTCCACGGTGCTTCCATGTAGTGAGGATCCACATCACCAGATGTCTTGTTATCTGACATGTATTCATATTGTGACTGTGGATCAATTTCAGCAAAATCTGACACACCCTTTGGAAGGTATTGACTGCAGTCGTTAATAGTAGTATTTCCATCTGTATCAATGGCTGACATAGCCACAGCAGTGGGAGTTTCTGTTTTCTTCCTCCTTCTTATTTTGCAGCACACTGCACAATATTTTGGAAGCATAATAATAATAATATTACGATTGCACACAGAATTGTATACAAAAAGCAGAGCAGTACAATAGTGCTCACTGGTCTTACCTTTATACAAGCAGAAAATTGATATTGGCATGGCAACCAGCATGGTAAGAACTCCAACAAAAAGGATTGGACCACCAATGATGGCCCAGGAGCCTGTAGAGTGTCATATAAGTATCGTGCTGTTAATTACGTTTGTGCTTGTTGTTCATAAGTTATGTTGCGGAACATAATATTGTACTTTCAGAAAAGTATTTTGCTAGTATGCAATAACCAGCAATATTCTGAATGCAGTAAAGCTGAAAAGTTGATTTTAATGTTTGATAGTATTGTGAAAGTTGTTCTAAATTGTGTTCCAGATATTGCCATTAATTTGCAAAAAATGAACATGAAGTATTACTCACTGGCACATGAAGGCATGCTGCTGGACCACTGTCCTGTAGCTCCACAGGTCCTCGAAGCTGCTCCAATTATCATGTATCCTTCTCCACACTCATATAGTGCAGTGCTCTGATAGCTTGTAGTGTTTCCAGTGAAATGACCATTTGGCAGTTCTTCCAAATCTGAACAATGTACAACTGAGTAATAATGATATGGCAAGCAATTGCAAGTAAATATAAACTGCATGCTTTCCAAAAGTATAATTATATTACATTAATGATGCATCCTCATACACATCAAGTCAAATCTACTTTGAATTTAATAGGCAAAGCCTGGTATGCAAATTTACCTAGCTGCTCTGGCACATGCATTCAATGAAAATGTGTCTTATCAAGTTCGGGCAATAATTAAACATATCAGCATAATCGCATCATGATTGTTACAGTGGCAAAATGTGTCTGTATGGCTTCAGCATATTTATACCTTCACAAGATGGCTGACTGTCAGACCACCTTCCATTTGCTTGGCAGAGCCTGGAGCTGTTCCCTTGTAAGAGGAAGCCTGTGTCACATGTGTAGTTGATAACGCTGCCATACTCCACTATGTCAACAGTGACTGAGCCATTGACTGGGGGTGCTGGGCGGTTACATGTGACAACTGAATGGGTGAAAAATTAGACTACAACTTTATACCATTGCAACAGGTAATTGTCATATTTATGCAATTAACTGCATCTGATATTATAGGAAAAAGAAACTAAGCATAAAGCAGTATTATAATAGCATACATCTTGTCATTATACTGAAATCATGTGGCATATGAAAGAGCCATACCTGTATAAACATTAATGTAAGTTGAAACCACAGTCTAGTGCTTTACTTGTGGTAGATAGCTATATGCATAAATAGTCAGTCATCTCACCATATGATCTACTTACGTATATGAAGCGGCTTAGTTCTTTATTATGCACTATTCATAAGTAGGATGACTTCAAGACAACACCTTTTGACTGACATGATTCCTATTATACCAGATAGAACTGCTAGACCCTGTGTTACAGGTCTAGTTTCTGTAGTAGGTACTGCATCCATTAAACAATATCCTTGGCGGCTGATCATGAACAGATACTACTAGCTGTAAATGGCAGAATTGAATGGCAAATCAACGATAGCATATTATTGCAAATCCCCATGGTTTCAAGAGGCCTCAATTCCAAAGTAAGCACACACATTGTACAATCATGTAAGACACTGCATGTGCATTCACTTACTGGTACATCTAGGATGACTTCCAGACCAGAAGCCAGAAGACAAGCATGTTCTACTAGAACTGCCTGCAGTCAGCCTGTAGCCTGTGTTACAAGTGTACCTTACTGTGCTCTGAACAGTGGTGCTGTAGTAGCTTCTTTGTCCATTTGATAGCATCCTTGGGGGTTGACAAGACACTACTGCAAGTGGCAGAATTTTAAGATGAATCAAATATAGCATTTTTGTATGGCCTCATCTGCTTTTCAAGACGCATTCCAAAGTGTACACAAAGACACTGTGCATGCATTCGTTTACTGGTACAACTAGAAGACTTTCTGACCAACTATTAGATGAACATTGTCTACTATATATAGAACTGACTGTGATCATGCGCCAATACTGGTAAATTGGCTGGCTGATTGATCATGATGGAGTACCAGAAATTCAGTATACATAAATTGTGTTGTATTCAATCGATAGTGATTGAGCTCTAAATGTATTAGAGGAGGGCATGCTCCAAGATGAAGGGTAATTCCACTTACTGACACATGTTGGTTGTGTCCCTGACCACTGTCCATTGGACTGACAGATCCTGGAGCTGCTTCCTCTCAGGAGGTAGCCAGTGTAGCAGCTAAAGGTAACTCGATTGTTGTAGTTCCTCCCTCTGTAAGAACGCTGTCCATTACTTGGCGTGGAGGGCAGGCTGCATGTGACAACTGCAACATGATCTGCTATAAACCATTATTTATTTTATTATTTGCTATTGCTAGGTGGTTGCGATATATGCTTGTTGGATGCTTATAGAACTGCTACCGGGCTCTAGCAGGATAGTGATTATAATAAATTGCTAATATTTGTAATGTATACACTGTAAAAACAAAGTAGCGATATCTGTGGCAGGGTAGTGAACCTCACTAAAGAAAGTTAGTGATGCTCACCACTTTTGTGGGAAAGCAGTGAGCATCACTAACTTTCTTTAGTGAGGTTCACTACTCTGCCACAGATATCGCTACTTTGTTTTTACAGTGTATACTGTATATATATGGTTAATTCTATAGGTGTGCCGAAATGCGCTAATCATTGATTTCTACTGGCGGCTCTCACATATAGTAAGATTGAGGGTATAGGGCACGTTCTATGAGAGCATAATATGCACGGGATGCATAACATGTACATGAACTCTGCAATGAATAGAGTGACGGCTTTGTATTTAGATTGGCTGCAGAATAATTTGGATCACTCACTAGTACAAGTTGGATGAGTCCCTGACCACAGGCCACTTGTCTGACACCTCCTACTAGAACTACCGGCAACCAGTCTGTACCCTGTGTTACAGGTGTAAGTGACTATATTCCCAGCTGTTGTGCCGGAGTATCTTCTCTGTCCATTTGATAAGGACCTTGGGATACCACAGGACCCTGTAAAAGAAATTGATACATCCAATTATAATACTATTATTATCCATAATTATGTGACTCTTTCACATGTTCATTTAAAATAAGCACTGGCTGATGCCATCTCTCAGGTGTGCAATAAGTTATTTATCAGTCATCAAGAGATTAAATATGCTAGAGACACTTTATTATAGACGGTATTATATTTAGCAGTGACATGCAATAACTAACTCAATGGTTGTATAAAATAAACATTTAATGCCCAATGTCTACCATTTTTAGCAGCGTTTTCTTCATTTTAAGTGAATCTGCTTCTTAGCATGCATTTGTTACCCATAATTTCCATGTGCTGTGAGCAAAACACTATTCCATTACAGAAAAGGTAAGTGAACATATCTCAGGAGTCTACTGCATCACCTCTTTTCAAAGGAAATACTACCGGCCAGATTTAAAACCCAGCCAGTGAAGTATAACAGTGGGATGGAGAGTACGGTACACATTCAATTGGAGAGGAGAATGCATAACATGCACACCAAATTCCACAATGAACAGATCACACAAGAATTATAATAATGTAGGGTAGTATACATGTGAGGCCTTGTAATTATAATGCATAATAATCTATGGTATAACTCACAGGTACAAGTTGGATGACTCCCTGACCACGCACCATATGACAGACATCTCCTACTAGAACTCCCTGCAGTCCTAAGGTACCCTGTGTTACAGGTGTAGGTCACTCTGCTCCCAACAGTGGTACTGGAGTAGCTTCTCTGTCCATTTGATAAGGAGCTGGGGGTGCCACAGGACCCTTAAATGTTTTATAGATCCCGTTACCATGGTAACGTGCGTCTAAACGATGCTTCTAAATGTCGTAGACACCCCGGGTGTTGTTTCGCGCCGTGGTCTATTTCGTCCAGCCGTGTTCTAATTCGGCGCGCGGCGTTCGCGCCTATGCTCTAAATGCCGATTTAGAGCATGGGCGTGGCACGCGCGTCGTTCGCGCCTATGCTCTAAATGCCGATTTAGAGCATGGGCGTGGCACGCGCGGCGTTCGCGCTATGCTCTAAATACCGATTTAGAGCATAGGCGTGGCTTAGGCCCGTGGTCTATAGCAGAGAAACTGCAGCTGCGACAACAATAGTAGCTAACTCCACAACATACGATGCAAAGGTCACTCGGCTTCCTTGTTTCGTCGACAAACAGGGTAAAGCAACAATCCGGCAGCGGCCTACGAACCAGAGCCGAGTAAGGAGCGAACTGGTTACGAGCTGGGAACAGGCTTAGGACACCGCTCTGGGAAACGCTGTGGCTGACGGGGCTGACAGTGAGTAAGCTTACGTTTAGCTTACGCGCCGCATCCACTGCCGACCTTTAGGAACGTCTGCTGCGAGATGACAAACCCAATAACCAAACGACGTTTTCTCGGCCATTGTCAGAAATTGCTAACTACTTCCGGAAGACGCGTGATGACGCAAGTACGAGTTGGTAAACTGATTCGCTGCCGCTCCTTGCCCAATCATTGGGATCTATAACACTTAAATGCTGACCAATCGGTGTCTCTGAAGATTTAGACCACTCAGCACTCGGGCGCTTCGCGCCCTCGTGCCTCGTGCTCTAAATCTCAGAGACACCTCTTGGTCAGCATTTAACTATTACATGAAAATGAAATGCAAAGTAGTAAGATTCTATGCAACAATTGGACTTATCAATGTCTGTCAACACCATTTCATAATTACCGAATAATTATGGTGTATTATCAATCAAGCAAATGCCGTTGTGTAAGGATTGTACAGTTCAGTGAGTAGCGGAACAAACTCCATATTTATACTATCGCTATCAAGAGAAGTGAACTGAAGGAAATTACATACCTTCTATGATGCATGCTTTGGTTATAGATTCTGGTGAGGTAGATGTTAAGATGCTATTATCACCCTAGGTGTGAACAAAGTGCTAAAGTCAGCAGCTTATATTTAATTAATATTTCCAATTGAAATGCACAACTTGGACTTAGTGTTTGTGCCCTCTAGATCAAATGTAACCTCAGGAATCTAAACCAAGGAAACTTCAGTTATAACATCCGAAACTTATCTGTCAACCATTTAGAACACAAACTCTTCAATGAACAGTTTGTACAAGAAGTGATATGAAAGTAGGATACTACAAGTGGGGTATTCTGTTTTCAGCATACAATATACTTTAGAGTGACTCACTGGTACAAGTTGGATGACTTCCTGACCACAGGCGAGTTGACTGACATCTCCGACTAGAACTGCCTGCAGTTCTAATGTACCCTGAGTTACAGGTGTAAGTGACTGTGCTCCCAATCGTGGTAGTGGATACACGTCTCTGCCCATTTGATAAGGTACTAGGGGTGCGACAGCCAAAGCCACCTGAATTGAACATGAGAAAATACTATAGCCTTAAGTCACCTAACACTGCATATCTTGGAGCCAATTGCAATAATGTATGATAGAACAAAATTATTGCTTGAAAGAAGGGCATGACTGATATTATACTGACTGGATCTATACAAATATTTGAATGATATACTGCCGTATCAAGGAGCACTCAATAAAGCACACACAGTCACAGCTGGATGCTTCAATCATGCAAAATCTGAACAAACTACGAAAGGATACAGTTGCTCAAATAACTCGATTAACAAGGGAACAAGATGACATCACAGCATACATACAAGGAAAACGGTAAGTGAAAATGTGGTATTTGTGATATTTGTGGTATTTGTGATAACCAGGTTTTAGAAAACAGCATGTGAGTCCAGATATAGGTCAAGCGAAATTCAACTTATTGACGAAGAATATATTGGCTGTGACTTTGCAAGAATGTGACACATGCAATGTGGCCAGTAGCTGTATCATAAGAAAGTTGAGAAATACAACAGCTAAATTAAAGCTAAAGTTGTGACACCACACAAGATGATTGGATATAAATGAGACTAGAGCTACTGAGAAATAATTTATATACAGTGCATGCCCTAGCTAATGATGCTTCTGGCATTAATTAACTTGGCAACCAGCAACAAATGAATTGATTACGATGAAAATATGATTCTGCACAAAGTAGCTATAATACTTGGGTAGTTGGTTAGTTTAGTTAATTGGGTAGTTTACTCTCTCTAATTTGTAAAGGGCACTCCTCAGCTACTAGGTTGCTTCTTTTATCCATTATGCACTCCAGTAGTTACAAAGCAATGACATCCACAGTGTTCTGACTGTCACTTCCATATTTCTCTCACCCCTTTAAATTTACACTCAAGTGAAAAACATAATGTCAAAATGTCATTATTTGTTTACATAAGAATTTTGGAAAGAATGAATTTATGACCACTCACATGTTACACTTGCGTCTTCAGAGTGAACACAGTTGTGTGTATAGGTCCCACTGTGAGGGCAGTCCAAAAGAGAGGTTTCAAATCCAGTGCACCTCAAATCATCGAGAAGTATATGCCCTGAACCGCGTCCAAAATGAGCGCTGCTGTGGACTGCTGTCAGGCCCCTGTTAAGTTGTTGGCAGACCACATATCCATCATAAGTGCTCCAGCTATCATCGCAAACTGTATTCCACTGGTTAGTAAACCATATCTCAACTCGGCCTGCTGTAGATGCAGGTCCATTGGCAAGGCGAACAGATCCACTGGAATACCTTGAGCTGCTACCTAATGTGCAAGAACATAGTCAATCAATCAGTCAATATCTTCAATCTCGTATTCGTAAAGTATTCGTCACATTAAAGTAGAGATATCTGAACATGTCAAGTGTAGCAAGAATCAAAACATGTTGGTAAATCATGTAGAAATCATGCTCACATGTTACACCTGCATCTTCGCCATGATCACAATCGTGAACATTGGTTCCACTGTGAGTACACTCCAATAGTGTTGCTTCACGTCCACTGCACCCCAAATCGTCCAGTAGGATTTGTCCTGAACCTGCTCCAAAGCGTGCACCTCGGTGTGCTGTTAATGCCCCAAGGTACCCAAGTTGTCGGCATACTACATGTGCATCATTCAAGTCCCAGCCATCATCACAAACTGTGTTCCACTGACTGTTGTACCAAATCTCCACTCTTCCTTGACTTTCATAAGAACTACCAACCAAGCGCGTGTTACCATTATAAGCACCTATAGATAGAATTATATATAATATTCATTAATATATAATTAATGATTATGATTCATTACAAAAAGTGCAGCACTGCCATGAGTATGAGATGTTTTATCACCTCTAAGGAGTAAATCTGCTTACATATTGCTCCTGCATCTTCAGAATGACCACAGTTGTGCACATTCAGGCCA
Organism: Ianthella basta; assembly: GCA_964019415.1. Classification (NCBI taxonomy): domain Eukaryota; kingdom Metazoa; phylum Porifera; class Demospongiae; order Verongiida; family Ianthellidae; genus Ianthella; species Ianthella basta. Next base: position 4,442,552 of record OZ025877.1, on the reverse strand, counting down.
GAGTGTGGGCATGACAGTAGAGATCTCTCTGATCCAGTGCATCTAAGGTCGTCCAATAATATTGAACCTGTTCCCTGACCAAATGATGCACAGCAACGAGCACTTGCACCACTGTAATAGCCCAATTGCCTGCACACAACTCTAGCATCACTTGTGCTCCAGTCGTCATCACAAACAGTATTCCACTGATTGGAGTACCATATCTCAACTCTGCCTGAATACAAATTTCCATTAGCAAGACGGACAGAGCCACTTGACCTCCTACTACTGGAACCTGAATCATGGTAGAAAATGTTGACAAATCATATAAAATTAATGCATTTTATTATGTTATTTGTGACAACTGATGAGTCTAGGCCTTTAATCCATGATGGGAAGGACAAGGAAAATATGTGAGTAAAGATTTGAGTAATAATGTAATAGGGTTTCTGCCCCAACTTAAGTACTAGCTTAAGGAGTGTGGGAATAATTTGACACAATTAAGCATCTACGCAGTACATAGACACCTAAACATAATACAGTACCGGCTAACCCACAGTTTTGCAAATTCTCATGAAATTGCCATAACTTTCCACAGTTGTCCTCTCACCCACATGTCACATAAGCAAACATATACACACAATGGGATGAAGAGAGAGCATGCATACAATGAAATTATATATTATGTCAGATGCCAACGTGTACAGCTACATTGTATTTTGCCCTAAAATGAAAATATTGAAGCTGGAATCATCTGATTCCTACTTAATGCACTTCATGCACTAGGTGTATATTTGAAAAGGGACAATAAGCTACAAAGCTCCATTTGCGGTTAGTTGTATGTGAAACTATCCTGTAACGCCTTGTTTGTAGTGAAGTGACACAAGTTCGGATTCAATCAAATCACTATCTTTCCCTTATCTCTTAGATTTTTCAGTAACAGTCAAATAATAACATAATCAACATCTTTGCATGAATAGCAGTTTAGTGCATGCTGACTGATCAGCGTTCATCTCACTCACATGTTACACTTGCATCTTCACTATGTGAGCAGTCATGTACATTGATCCCCCTATGTCTGCACTCCAGAAGGGTAGCTTCAGTTCCAATGCATTGTAAGTTGTCAAGTAGTATTTGTCCTGATCCTTGTCCAAAGCGAGCACTCTGGTGGGCTGTTACTGCTCCTCTGTACCCAAGTTGTTGGCAGACGACAGTTGCATCACTCAAGTCCCAATAGTCATCACATACAGTATTCCACTGTCTGTTGTACCAAATCTCAACTCTCCCCTGTCGGCTTAAAGTCCCTCCAATTAATCGAATGTTGCCATTACTGTAACCTATGCATAATATGCATAATGAGAATTTTGCTAATGATAATAGTATGCAATTTAACCAATTTACTTTTTTAAAACATTAAGGTTAGTTCTGAAAATGCAGATAATGCTCCTTCATATTCACTGATATGTCAGATGTAAGGCAGGTCTACATTTCTGCAGTCATCAATGTACTGATAAATGAATGCAGCAACCCCAGTAAGGCTAGTGTAATTGCACTGTATGTGTGCAAATATAGAAATATTATATTGATTCTACTAAAAGTATTATACTTACCTTGTGCTACATGTAGGCAGATCAGGAAGACTGCACTACGCAAGACGAGGCTCAGCTCCGACATTGGTTGCACCCGGACCCAGCATATAGGAGAGATGCTCTCTCAGCTACTTGTAGGGTTTAGTGAAGCACTTTTATTGTTTGCAGGTAGCGAAGCCACATTCATGAAAGTGACTAAAATTCTTCATTCTAATTTAAGATTACCAATTCTGCATTTAATTAAATGCAGTACAAGTGACAGCACGGACATGGGTGACTATGGTGTAGCTATTACCTTTACTGTGTCATCAATGTTGTGTTTGTAGACTTGCATAATATTCACCTGAACTGCTCATTGACAGCATTATTAACAGTCTAGTAGTTCATTACACAATGTGCACATTTATTTGACTTATTATAATAATTGTGGAATTATGGTGCAATGCAGGTTTCCTCAGGTTTGCAAGAAACCCTTAGTGTTAAAGCAAACCATATTCACTTTAATTAGTCATGAGCAAAACATCATTAGGCACTCCACTGTAGTGTACAGTAGTCCAATGATTATGGACTTGAAGGGCTCATGATTTACACTATACATAATTAGAGCAATTTGAACGATGAACCACAGCATACAACACTGATAATTGCTCTTTCTGTCCACTCCTTAACACAAGCAGAGTTACATTGTCTTAGCAATTCTCCTTGCTGTGAACTTGGATAATTATGGCTTTGCGTGGTAAAGAGACTCTCAATAAGGCCATGCAAGTAGCATCAAAGAAAAGACCCACATTCACATTACTAGCAAATATGAAGCTATGCAACATCCTTCAACCTTGTGTTTGTGTGTCTTGTCTAAACATAGCACATGCATGTACATGTAAGCACACATGCAGGTACATTTGTACAAGTGAGTACACACACACACACACACACACACACACACACACACACACACACACACACACACACACACACACACACACACACACATACACACACACACACACACACACACACACACACACACACACACACACACACACACACACACACACACACACACTACTTCGTCTACATTAGCAAGAATCACAATGGTGTGAATTAAGCAAGCCATATTGAATTACATTAATCCAAATCAAGACAACAAGTAGAGTACACAACAGTCCCTTGAATAATAATATTCTTACAGAGCTATTGTGAGTGTAAGCACCTTGCAAACAAACCTGACTATATGTGCATCAAGTCCATTCAATTGTAAGTAAACACAATGCATTAAGTAGCAATGTTCAGTCTATTGTTTGTGTAACAGCTATGACCTTAAGGCTCATTTGAACTTTCTTTCACATTTTCTCGTTTGAACTTTCAAGGGCAATTGACATGGAATACATGACACCTGTGCAAGTTACAGAGGACACCCACTACAAGTGCAAGTAGAGTGTACATATTTGTGCTATAGTTGATGGACCACCTATATCAACAGCAACACAACTGCCACATATATACCCCTTCCACAGCCACATACAGCCAGCTACTACGACCACCATCACATGGTGCAAGTTAAACATACGCACAGTCAGTATATGTGCAAGTTATACCAGTAACAAGCTAGGCCAGCGATGCAATTTGCAGAATGTATGGTTGCAGTAGAATTTGAACCCTGTACCTCATGATTGGTCAACTGTGCTATGGTCTTTTAAGACCTTAGCACATTTGACCAATCCTGAGGTACAGGGTTCTGAAGACATTTATAGTGGTCAGATGGGTTACCTGACTATGCCCACCAAGATGCGTAACTTTCTAAGATCTGATGATACTTTGATGTTGAATGGCTATATGCATATCACTATTAATATGTACCATACAGAAATTATTTGCCTGAATATATACGTGAATAATGCATGCACTTTACGCAATAGTGATGGCCATATTAAATTTTCAGTTACTTAAACTATATATCCAGCAAAAGTCCACCAAATTTTATATACCCTACCAATCATGTTCCTTCCAAGGGGTCCCATGTATAGCAACTGTCATATGGCTTCACATGGGCATACTTTTAACTAGCTTGCACTGTATGCACTGCATGTATTATGTGGCCAAATGGAAGAATACCTAAAGTAGCCCAGAGTGTGTTTACATATAATACCATTTTCACAATTCCTAGTCATGTTTGAACAATATAGATTGCACTCTCATCATGACTTGCACATGACACATGACAGTGATATATCTATCACCTCCATTCATTTGCTTATGTCATCCAAGGTATGCATGCAGGGCACTTTGAAGATGGGAGAAATGTGCACTCAAAGTGCATCACCATGGACATTGCATGGCATGCACAAGGTGTTATGTGCATTGTGCAATGGACATTATGGAAAGGGGCAAGCAACCATGAAACCATAATCATGCACCTAGCTGTTGAAAGCATGCACAAGGTGTTAGCTATTGCTGAAGCCATATACACATAATTGGGAATCCAGTGTCCTGCTGTACCATATTCAGTAACATTATTAGTGCATATAAGGATGTGGGCATAATTATTATACTACTGTAGGCTTGTGTACACCACGCCATACTGATGTATGTTGTGTGGTTCCCCTACCTTTGACTAATGCATGACAGTGTTAAACAGCACATAATGGAAGGACTTCTGTTTTCAAAACATTGCATGCAGCTAAGTGGGGATGGGATCTTGAGTGGCCGCATACGTAAGACTTTGTTCTCTGTATCATGTCTTCATGTAATGAGCAAATGCATACAAACATGTCATGTCATTGCATGTGATGGATCACACCAATTTTGAGCTACCTATATACATTACTTTTGTGTGCTATAAGAATTAATACGCAAAAGGCATACATGTGCTTACCTATATAAGCCCATGCATGCGCCAAATATGAAGCTAATAGGCACTGTTACAATTATAATTAGATAATTATGTGAATTTTGCAAAAGAGTATATTATAATAAGTATAGTAGAAGTGATTATATATACGTAGCTAAATTTCATGATCTAATGATTGCAGGCCACATCTATAGCCCACATTTACAGTTGGCTATAGCTAGACATTGCCAGTCTTTGTGACACAGATAGAACATACAGGGCAAGTTTCAATGTTAACGGCTAATGCTGTCTCAATATCTAATCTGTCATTATGCTCAAGCAGCTGTCTTTGCATTAATTACAGATCATAAAATGTAAATTATAATATTATATTAGCAGACTCACTACTTCACTTCCTTGAAGCATTATGTAAAGTACTGTACTGTACATGCATGGCCATTAGCCAGCTAACACTGCACAATATTTGCATTTCACACACATTTACGTTGAACACAGCTAGTAAAGCACTTTGCTCTCTGGCACACATTTTGTCGGTTGTAATGCACATTACAGTGCAGCCTGCAATCCTTGGCAATTTACCTGAAAACTCAGTTCTACTGTTTAAATAAAACTGAACATGCGTACAATCCCAATAAGAATGTGGAGAGCAATGTGCCACTGCTTACGTTAGGTACAGGGTGTGCCATACATTCATTGCAGGTTTAACCATAATTATAGTACATAATAATTAATAGAGTATATAACATGCATCACTGCCAGGTTACATAATGACTTACATGTAACAATATTTAAAGGGTCAATCAAAGTGTTTGTATGACATTGTATGTTGCAAAAACAGGAATGATTATGGATTCATTAAGGTAATGCCTGGTTTCTACCATCTTCCCTTGGTCTACACAATGGTGAAGATTATTGCTATGCACTATAATGGGCCTAAAAGTTTGCTAATGTATGGACTATGAATATGCAATACAGTATTAGCATTCTAGTATACATATGCCAATGTTTGGTCACAACGACTATTTCAGTAACAGTTAGGGATCAAGCAGCTCTTCCGATTCTTGTCCATGGAAAGGATTGTTTGCTTGCTCAGTTTCTTTTGGGGTCCAGTTGAGCCAAGCAGAAATCAATCTCTTCTGGAAGATGCTTACCAATCCGAACAGTATTGGAGTAGTGATGGAGCCAATGAATGAAAGGGTATTGTTCTTCTTTGCATCCACATTAGTAACAAACCCCATCGTGTTAACAACAATGCCACAACACATGATCACGAGCAGCAGAGGCAGCACTGCAATGGCACGAATAATAATTGATCGAGATTCCACACGTTGGTTAGCTGGAGTGCAGAGGTTGGACAATATTGTGCATAACAGTGCGAAGAAGTTGGTGAGACACGAGAGAGCAATCACAATCAACATCACATTAGTAATGATTGCAAACGGAGCAGCAGAAATGGCAAAGACAATGACAGTTACTTGAAATAGTGCCAGCTGTAAAACAACCAAGTCCACCCAAAGTGCAATTGTGGTTACCAGCTGCTCAGCTCGTCTCTTTTTTCCACAGCACAACAGTATAGCAGGGTACTTGAACAGGCAGGGTACAGCCACTGTTGCCTTTCTAGCTGTATAAATAGCCACTGGCAATTCCAGTGCCAGAGAAATAATCAGTAAATACAGTGGGATATCAAGGTGTACGTGTGACCCACCATCATTCTTTCGCTTCATATAGTACTTTAAGCTGGTGGTTACATAGACATAACATAACAACCCAAAAGAGACTGCAGAAGCTATTGAGATGCCCCAAAACATTCCGTACACTTCATATGAGAAATAGAATGTCTTCCGTGCATACTCTTTGAATGTCATCTTCAAGAGAACTGCAGAAGTAATCCACACAAACAAGATTAGGAAGAACATTCCAATGAATATTACAAATTTTGTCTGGTTTGCCCTGACAGTTGCTGGGAATGCTCCGCAACCTTGTTCGACATAGCCCAGGTTTGTTCTGTGCTCTATTTGCCCAAGTGCATAGTCCTGGAGCTGCAATCACAAAATGAATGTGAAGAGAATTGCTACTCCTTGTTACCACACTATATAAATCTGGGGTGTATGTATGCCTGTTTAATTTAATTCGTTCAAGGATCTAGTACAGTTTATCTCCAACAGTAACTATTACATGCCATTTATTTGAGGTGCCGATAAGATAATGAGTCTGAATGAGCTCAAGCTAGTATTGTTCTAGTACAATGGAACCTATCAAAGATGGTCCTTGTGTTAGGCAGCCACTTCCTTGACCCCAAATAGCAGTAAAGCACTGTGACTACCTCTGCAGAGTAGCCACCTCTCTATAAAGGTCAGTAAATACTGGCCCATATGTGGCTCTGCTAGACAGCATTTACTGTGAATGATTGCATACCTAACTGCATATGGAAGTTATGATAGTCATTTAATCTAGCAGAATCGATGCCAGAAAGTAAGATGTCCAATACTGGATGGAAGCCTAAATTTACTATAATTATGCCCATTGTGAATTAAGGGCAGATCCAGAAATTGAGGAACACATAATCAGTCAATAGGCAGATTGGGTGCCCTTGGTCAAATAAAGGAAAAGAATTTTTAGCAGGCAATTAGGGACCCAATCAGTCTAGAACATGAAGTGTGAAGAAAAAGTGATGTGGACAAGACAGGTGTTCTGTCTTATGGTTGAATGTTTGGGACGCCCTTACAATCGGACACTAGACAGACACTGCATCGAGAGTCATCATTTCTATTAGTACTCAGGCTAATTGTTCTTATTCTATTTAACAATGGCTATTAGACTCATTCACTGCATAGCTATATATGCGTATGCAGTGGCTGCAACAGTGACAGAGGTGCATGTGTATTGCATGACTACATAATACTTAGATCTCATGCACAATGGATTGAGCTTGAAGTATCATATCTCGCACATGCAAACTCACCGAAGCAGTCATTTCACTTAGAAAGTTGTTAGTCTTGTCTGGACAGGGACGAATTGTTGTGGTTATGGTAACACTGGGAGGTGTCCAGTCCTCCAAGTAATTAAGAGCATTCAGGAGGTAGAGATTGAGAGTGGAACTGTCTACTAATAGAAACACCGGAGAAGAATGCCACTTCCACCATTCAGTGTTGCAAGTTGGATTAGTTATTAAGTTCATTCTTGTTCCATTCGCAAAGAGCAGCTGGTACGTGACAAGGACAGAGTAGGGAAGGTGTTTATTCGGTGCATAGAAGACTTCGTATAACCGGTTCCTGATGGATGTGCCATTGATATTGGAGCTAACACTGGCACCCTCAAACTCAGTATAACTGTCTGTACAGAGCAGGTCTTCCTGGGCAGTGCCATATACATAGGCAAGAGCTGGCAACAGCAGGGTTGCTAGTATGATGGCAGACAACATTTCTAGCTTCAAAGAAGCAACAGATTTTCGATGACAATCACACACAGGCTTTGTCTTTTGCTCCTGTTCTTCTTTATGCCGCTATGAATAGCCATGCACACTTCTCAATTTATTGTACTGTAAAGGTTCTTTAAGCTATATATGACCATATTTGGACACAATGGTACAATGTTGAAAGTGTGATATTCTCAGTTTGTAACTCTTCCAGGTGTTTTAATGCATACACAGTGACCAGTTATGGGAAATATTGTTTCAGTTACCTTTGAGCTTGTTAGCTTATTTCAGGATAGTCATACTCTCACATCTTGTGTAGTCAGCCATTGCCTGTGGTTGTCTTCAGCGGCATCAATGTATGACATGGCCATAATTATGGGTGGAAATTTAGGTTGACATAATTATCATTATACCTAATTATACTGAAATGGGATTAAAATTCATGCATAATAGTAAGATACCATTTTAGTGCATAACATAGCTCTCACCTATTTCAAGAAGATGGTTGTACGTATACATCTCAGTGAGGTCTCTCTCCATCTATCTTCAACTTGTCTGCACCAATACTGTCAGACATGGGCATCAACTGTGAAGCCATTGTTCTTCCATGACAATGATTGATACTTGAAATAGTGCCAGTTGTAAAATGGACAAATCCACCCAAAGTGCGATTGTGGTTACCAGCTGCTCAGCTCGTCTCCTTTTTCCACAGCACAACAGTATAGCAGGGTACTTGAACAGGCAGGGTACAGCCACTGTTGCCTTACTAGCTGTGTAAATAGCCACAGGCAATTCCAGTGCCAGAGAAATAATCAGTACATACAATGGGATATCAAGGTGTACTGAAACGTGTGACCCACCATCATTTTTTCGCTTCATATAGTACTTTAAGGTGGTGGTTACATAGACATTACATAACAATGCCAAAGAGACTGCAGAAGCTATTGAGATGCCCCAAAACATTCCATACACTTCGTATGTGAAATAGAATGTCTTCTGTGCATACTCTTTGAATGTCATCTTCAGGAGAACTGCAGAAATAATCCACACAAACAAGATTAGGAAGATAATTCCAATGACTACTGCACATTTTGTCAGGTTTGCCCTGACAGTTGCTGGGAATGCTCCGCAACCTTGTTCGACATAGCCCAGGTTTGTTCTGTGCTCTGTTTGCCCAAGTGCATAGTCCTGGAGCTGCAATCACAAATGTGAAGAGAATTCAAATTGCTACTCCTTGTTACCACACTATATAAATCATGAGTGTATGTATGCCTGTTTAATTTAATTCGTTCATGGAGCTAGTACAACTTATCTCCAACAGTAACTATTACATGCCATTTATTTGAGGTGCAAATAAGAAAATGAGTCTGAATGAGCTCAAGCTAGTATTGTTCTAGTATAATGGAACCTACCAAAGATGGTCATTGTGTTAGGCAGCCACCCCTCTGGCCCCAAAAGCACTAAAGCACTGCGACTACCTCTGCAGAGTAGCCACCTCTCTATAAACGTCAGTAAATACTGGCCCATATGTGGCTGTGCTAGACAGCATTTACTGTAAATGATTGCATACCGAACTACATATGGAAGTCATGATAGTCATTTAATCGAGCAGAATTGATGCCAGAAAGTAAGATGTAAGTTTGTATGCTTGGCCATTATCCAGCTAACACTAGTATAATATTTGAATTTCTCACACATGCTGAATGCAGCTAAACTAAGTAAAACACTTGCACCCTGACACACAGTTTGTTGGTTGTAACATACATCATTATAGCTATTACCCTTGGTCTCTACTCAAGTAGAAGACACTTGGAACTCATCCTTTGCACTCAGGCAGAAATGTTATTACAGTGCGTAATGTAAAGGACTATGGTGCTAAGTTGCTACAAAACAAATTACTTATGATCTGAATCATCTGCCATTGGATGAAGGCTAGCTGATAATTATAAACAACTCACACAGTATGAGCACACTCAAATAGCATTGCTCTTAAGCTTGTTCAGCTGCATGGCTGTTGCAAATTACAGCATTTACCTGTTTCTGAATGCTTTCTTCTTCTGGTGATGTATACTCTGGAGAAGGCCTGTCATCACCAGTGAACATGATTCTTGGAGAAGTGCAGGATGCTTCATGTTAGTGAGGATCCAAAATATTTGGTGGCAGACTTTCTGCTGCATTGATAATTGCATATCCTGATGCAAGAAAGTCTTTTGCAAATGCAGTTGCAGCAATGAAAGGGGACCGTCATTCAGCATCCACGTGACATAACCACTCACTCATATGCTCCGTGTCTCCTCAGTCATCATCAACTATCATAGATCATGGCTGCCATGGAGCTAGAACTCTCAGAGTAGGCACAGTTTCCTGACCTCTCAATGGATTGTGTACTAGTGCATGGCTGCTTGATGAAGGAGATAATGAGAGTGCCATTGAGAGAATGACATTGCACATGTAAATTCCTGAAGTCCACTCAAAGTATTACATGCAATGTACCGAAAGAAACATTATGAGTGAATATATCAAAATAACATTTCCTGGTTTACCTAAAAATTATTGTTAATTTTGATCTTGTGTGGTCAGTGCCTGGTCTTGTTTGCGTGAAAGGTTATGGACTGGTTCCTGTGGTTTAACAGTATGCAATAGCCCAAGTGGTTTCCAGTCCTCCAAGCACTTTAGAGTAAGCAGGAGGTAGTGATTGTGACAGGTACTGCTACTAATAGCAACACCAGAGAAGAATGTTACATACACAGTTCAGGGCAGCAGGTCGGATCAGTTGTTAAGTTCAGTCTTGATTTATACTTAACAAAGGGCATACACATTTGGTACATGATAAGTATGGAGTAGGGATGGTGTTTATTTGGTGCATAGAAGACTTCGTAAAACTGGTTCCTGCATGATGGAGGTGCCACTGATATTAAAGCCAACACTGGCACCTTCAAAATCAGTATATCACTGTCTGTACAGAGCAGGCCTTCCTGGGATGTGCCTTGATGAGTTCTCCTTGCTTCTGAATGCCCATTCCTTCAAGTGCTTTGTATGGAGTACTGCCATTACCAGCCATGAATACTTTTTGGTGCATCTTGTGACACCAGACTGAAGGAGGCTCATGGTCATCTGATCAAAGCCCAGTTTTTGAACATTCATGAACTGATACTTTCTTTTTCAGTGTTTAGCTTTAGCTGCCCTTCTGTTCCTGGCATTATCAGACAGGCTAAGTACATCGTACAGTGGTACAGCTTTAGGCATTGATTGACATTTCATTCTTTGTCTCATGATTACTGGAAACATGATCCATGTGAAGCTCTAATACACTCAGCAGATTAATGATGTTATATACGAAGCTACAATAGTGTGAGCAAAGCCTCAAAAAGAGTACGTACGTTGTATTATTAGTCTGCTCAAATGCTGACATATTGCAACAAGCTCAGCATATGTTATAGTGGGTGGTACAATTATATCCATTGCCTGAAGGCTATTCTTCCATGGTAACCTTACTATTATCTTAATTGTTCTTATCATGGTGGATGTTCCAAAAGCTAATGTTGTAAGACTATAATAGCATTAGTACATACAGTAGGGTTGATTAGCCAATGTGTTGATATAATTAGTTAGTATTGTGTGTGATTGCATACTGGAATGGAACACATGCAGAACATGCATTCATTTGTCAGTCTATTCTTCTCAACATTCAAATGTATAATACTATCACTATCTGCGCAAATTTCTCCATATAATTCCACTCAAGTGGCACACTGATTTCAAATACAATTAACTCATTCAATTTGAACCACACTTGTATAGTTAACGTTGGAAGTATTATTGATCTTATAGGGACTATGCTAGTTCCAAAAAAGTCAAAGGCACACACACACATGTACACACAATTCTATTGGTTTCTTATCACTATCACTATATCAGTTGAAGTTCACACAATTTCACACATACTGATACTAAGCACTGTGCATACTAATGAAAACTACACAATGCCATTCTATTGCACACTACTGAAACCTTCTGGCACTGCATTCTCCTTTTGACTGAAGATAGCCTGCATATACCTCGTCCATAGTTTCATATTCTGGACATGGCTCACCATTACCATCTGCAAATATGACTCTTGGTGGATTCCACAGTGCTTCCATGTAGCGAGGATCCACATCACCAGATGTCTTGTTATCTGACATGTATTCATATTGTGACTGTGGATCAATTTCAGCAAAATCTGACACACCCTTTGGAAGGTATTGACTGCAGTCGTTAATAGTAGTATTTCCATCTGTATCAATGGCTGACATAGCCACGGCAGTAGGAGTTTCTGTTTTCTTCCTCCTTCCTATTCTGCAGCACACTGCAGAAATTTTGGAAGCATAATAGTAAATACGATTGCACGTCAAAGTGTATACAAAGAGCAGAGCAGTATACAGTAGTGCTCACCGGTCTTACCTTTATACAAGCAGAAAAGTGTTATTGGCATAGCGACCAGCATAGCAAGAACTCCAACAAAAAGGAGTGGCCCACCAATGATGGCCCAGGAGCCTGTAGAGTTTCACATAAGTATTATGCTGTTTAATAGCATTTGTGCTTGTTGTTCATATATATAATTATATATATAGGTTAATATGTTGCATAACATAAATATACTTTCAGAAATGCCTCTTGTATGCACTATTCTGGATGCAGTAATGATGAAAACATTGATTTTAACAATGGATAGCATTGTGGAAGTTGTTCTAAATTGTGCTCCTGATATTGCCAAGGACAACATTAGTTTGCAAGAAATGAACACAAAGTATAATTACTAACTGGCACATGTGGGCATGCTTCTGGACCACTGTCCTGTAGCTCCACAGGTCCTCGAAGCTGCTCCAATTATCATGTATCCTGCTCCACATTCATACAATGCAGTACTCTGATAGCTTGTACTGTTTCCAGTGAAGTGGCCATTTGGCAGTTCTTCCAAATCCGAACAATGCACAACTGAGGAGTAATGATATGTATGGCAAGCAAGTAATTATGGACTGTTTTCCAAAGGACTAATGCCACATTACATGATCCTCATGCACATCAAGTCAATCTACTTTCAAAAAGTTAAGCCTATTATCCAAATTTGCTTAGCTGCCCAGGCAGATGCATTCAAAGGAGATGTATCTTATCATGACCAAACAAAAAGTAATTAAGCATATAATATATAACATTTTACATATAATAATTATTATATAATACAACCACCATCACCACCACCACAGTGGAAGTTGCAATGAGTAGTATATTATGTGCTACAGCTGCAAGAAAACAGACTACCACATCATGCAGGCGCTGCTACCACCTACTACTACCACCGCCACACTGTGCATGTTACAATATTACGACCACCACATGCATTCCTAGATGAAAATGACCGCCACCACCACTACACAGTGCAAGTCACAATATCGCAGCCACCACCACCTGTGCCAGTACAGTATCTGCGCCAGTTGGTCACAGAAAAAGACCACCAGTGCAAGTTACAGTAGCCACCACCACATGTGCTAGTAGAGCATCTGCGCTAGTTGGTCACAGAAAAAGACCACCAGTGCAAGTTACAGTAGTCACCACCACATGTGCCAGTAGAGTATCTACGCTAGTTGGTCATAGAAAAAGACCACCAGTGCAATTAAGTTACTGTGGCCCCAGGCCAGTACACACACCATTCGCACCATGATGTGCCAGAAAGTAAATGCGCTCAATGGCTGAAGAAAAAGACCACCAGCGCAAGTTACAGCCAGTCAGTACCTGCACCGCAGCCATTGGAGTTCACGCTGCAGCAAGCAAATGTAAGCTTGCCTAAGGGCATGCCATTGAATTGAGGGTGCATGGGAAGAAATTCAATGACATTATATATTATAGTTTAATTATATCAGTGAATATCATGGTACAATTGTATCATTGTTACAGTGGTAGAATGTGTCTGTATGAATTCAGCATATACTATTACCTTCACAAGATGGCTGTCTGTCAGACCACCTTCCATTTGCTTGGCACACCCTGGAGCTGTTCCCTTGTAAGAGGAAGCCTGTGTTACATGTGTAGTTAATAACACTGTTGTAGTTTATGATGTCAGCACTGACTGAGCCGTTTACTGGTGGAACTGGAGCATCACATGTGACCACTGCATATGTGAAAGTATAGACTACAAGTTAATACCACAGCAACAGATAACTGTCTTTTGCAACTGTAGCTGATTTTCTGGCAAAACAAAACTGGGCATAAAATGTATTATAGTACATAACTCATGTTATTATGATGAAATCAGGTGACATGCTTTGCCTTTTTGTTCCACAGTAATCTCAGCAAAGTGTTTAGCTGAGTTGGAATAATAATGCATAGTAAATTAGCAAGCAGCTCTTGCAGTGGGCCACTGAATGGCACAAAGCCAGCTGGATTGATTAACTGTTAAATACTGGTTCTTGTGCCAATTCAAAACCAATTATACACTAGTATTGGTGTGACTGTCTGGGAGCTGAAAACCTAGTGAGCAACAACCAGTGACATTGATTGTTTTCCCCTATTCATTCTGCAGAGATGGAAGAGCCATTTGCACAGCCCTTACTGTTTATGCTGAAGCCACAAGTGTTTGTGGCAGATACATAAGTGGTCAGTCATCTCGTATACCATCTAACATAGTTAATACATGATACATGGTAGATGCAATAAACCGTCCATACCATCTCCCTCAAATTAATACATTGTTATGCTTTACAATCAACAGCATCCTGTTTGCTGACATATAATTATTCATACTTAGTAATTTGCTTCAGATTTCAACAATGTGTGCATTCACTCACTGGTACACCTAGGATGACTTCCAGACCAGTAGCCAGTGGAATAACATGTTCTACTAGAACTACCTGCAGTCAGCCAGTACCCTGTGTTACAAGTGTAGTATACTGTGCTCCCATAAGTAGTGCTGTAGTAGCTTCTTTGTCCATTTGATATTGTCCTTGGGGTTTGACAAGACACTACTGCAAGTGGCAGAATGAAATGAATCAAAAGCATCATTATTGTATGGCCTCTTCTGCTCTTCAGGGGGCATCCCAAAAAAGCACACATGAACATGTACAATTAATATGAAAGACACTGTGCATTAATTCACTCACTGGTACAGCTAGGATGACTTCCTGACCAATAGCCAGTGGAATAACATGTTCTCCTAGAACTACCTGAAGTTAGCCTGTACCCAGTGTTGCAGGTGTAACTGACTATGCTCCCAGCTGTGGTACGATAGTAACTTCTCTGTCCATTGATTAAGGATCTTGGGGTACCACAGGACCCTGGCAGTGGAGACAAAGATTTATGAAACTAGTTCTTACCAAATAGCAGTGCGTAAGTCATTATAAAATTATGGTGACAATTCTTCTAAACAAAAGTAATGCACCCATGCAGTCTGTACCATATAGGAGAGCGCAGAAGTTTAAGTTTTTGCAATGATTCTGGGCCTATGAAGACATTTGAAGAATGTGATGACCCATGATAGACTAGCAATTTTCAAACTAGATTTACATAAAATGAATTAATGGGATTAAAGAATATACTTGATCTCCTCTTCAGTTTCCGTTTAGAAGATTGCGAGAAATACGAAGAGGGCGGCTGTTGGTGCATCTTGAAATTTTCAGAATAAACACCTTAATCAATTGCGGCATGCAATATCCTAGATACTAACAACTCTCATGCAGTCTCTAAAGAGAGATAGATGCATTGTACAGTGCTTTGTGAGATCACCAGTCCAGCCATTATTTTCTTCTTGGAGTAGAGTATTGTTCTTCTACTGTAGCAAAGTGAGTTTGACCACCTGTACACACAGTATATAGTTCAGGTGCTTGCCACTTGTGTATCCCTTTTCACTGCCAGCTAGTTTGTATGGTCCCTGTATAGCATGTGTATGAACGGCTTCGCGCTGTTTGAGAACACTTGCTTGAGTGTGTACACGTTGCGTACACAGTG